>OX465281.1:59613223-59965576 GCA_949987705.1 Thereva unica
AGACTAAGAAGTACTACGGTCCAATGCCCGGCTCCAACTAAAAACGCAGGCGACGACTTCAAGGACTATTTCTATATGCGACTGAATGAGGTTTTTCGCTCTATTCCAAGGGGAGACATTGTTTTAATGGGTGACCTGAACGCACAGATCGCCCACAAAAACATCGGACTTGAACCCAGAATTTGAAATCAAGACATAGGTCAGTTTCAACGACCCATAATTCTGGACGTTGGTGGGTTGAAACCTTGACTTTTACAGTTTTATATAAGTGGGGGTATTCTGCGTAGATTGCTGCGCAAATGATTACAAAAATGCAGGGTAATATGTAAACCTCTACCAAAAAAATTTCAAACACCCTAGCGGCTAAGCCGTTACGATTTCTCCTCCCCCACCCAACGATTTTTTGTGTGTCTATCCAAGACCTATCCACAGCCGAACTCGTCAAGTAACTTATACACCCTGTATACTAAAATGTACGTACATTTGTAAAGTTACCTATAATTTTGCATAAGTGTTTTCTGTTAAAAAAATAGTTTTTGTTTTTCATTTATTTACAGTTTTTGGAGTAAACATTTTGGTTATATATTTCTTAATTCTACCCATCAGTAATTATAAATTTAACAATAAATGATATATACTTGATATAAAACAGAAGTTATACGAATTTTGCTGTATTCATATCAGAGGTACCTATACTTTTGCGGCTCACTGTATATAACTAGTCCTCGCTAAGGGGTACTCATATTTTCTCTGGTAAGAGAAGGGTGTAATCCAGAATTCGACCCAGCCAAGTAAGAATTTTCCCGATGACTAATTTTTTTCGTATTTTTGTAATACGTAATTTGTAACTTGCTCTAAGATTAGTAGTTCTGTAAGTACTCAAAGGTAAGTACTTATGTAACTACTCTAGGGAAAGTAAAAAAGTACATAAGGTCTTACTTCCTATGAGATCGTGTGTAAAAATAAGTACTTCTGTAAAGGGTATGGTAAAGCCTGCCTCTTACTAGTAAATGCTCATTTCAGTTCAGTTCGGGATGTGGCTAGGCTTTTATGTATATCCATATCTGAAAAAATTTTCATCTTGTACTTCTCGAGTACTTAAATCATTTTCCATTAAATTCAATGTGACCAATTTCTTGTAGGGCTGCGCCAATAACGTCTCTTACTTAACTAACTTACTGCACAATCTTATAAGCTTGATTTTTTCGTGACCAAATCACCAAACTACCTATGGAGTCAGAATTCGTGAAATGTACAGAAGAAATCTTTAGTGCAATCAAAATGATTGAAATTTTGCACACTTATAGTACTTACCGTTATAAACAACTTCCCAAAATTTTAGATTAAAAAATTAAATTTACTAATACTTATTAACAAACGAATTTTTTAATCTAAAATTTTGGGAAGTTGTTTATAACGGTAAGTACCATAAGTGTGCAAAATTTCAATCATTTTGATTGCACTAAAGATTTCTTCGGTACATTTCACGAATTCTGACTCTATGAAAGAAATTCATTCAAATCATGCTTTTTATTGTTTATTTTATCTAAGTTGTTACTGGAAGTCATTTATTGCCCAGAAGTAAAACTCGGATGACATTTGTAAGTCTCTCGTTAAACAAACTGAAGTGATTTTGAAGTGAACTCAGGAAACTTAAAGTTGACAAAAAAATATTTCCAAATTCGAAAAGTATGAAAACTTGTAAGTGGTCAAACAAAAAAATCTTTATTTGTTAAAAAGAAGACAAAACTCTTTTCTGGGTGTGAAAGTGTGTATTGTATCTTAAGTCACTAAGAGGAGTAAAAGCTTTAAAAGTTGTCCTTTGCTCTTGCCACATTTCACAGATCCCTTAGAGGAAATGTTTTCAACAAGGATTAGTCGAAGAAATACTAAAACATGGGGATTTTAAAATATCATCGTAAACAATGGCATTCACAGGACGAAAAGTGAAAGGACACAGACACCATTGAAAATCAAATGAAACCTGAAGAAAGTAGAAACAGTAAAAGGAGTCTCTCGTGTTAAATCCTTTAAATCTTGCAAAGTATCCGGGTTAGGCAACTGAAAGCCGCAAAGTAGGCGGCCACATCTCCCATGTTTTTGGCCACTTTAAAAGGTCTCAAGGAATACCGTGGAGAGATTGACATTTTAGTGCTGAGATGGAATCGCGTTGGGGAGATGGTTTTTGATGATATATTTTACAGTTTTAATGAAGATAGAGCAGGGAAGGAAGAATTTCAATTTTTATTAAGAGTTTTAAAAAAGTAAAAAGTAGCACATAAGTTCGTATTTAGATTAGATTCAAATTATTCATGGCTCATTTTGGCAAACGAAATTTTGGAATCATTTGAATCTTTTAGCGGACTTATTACATTTACGCTTTATATATTGTATGTAGTATGAAAACAAATCCTGCAACTTGATTTTACATTTGTGATACCCCGTCATGGGTATCAAATGAAAGGGTACGACAAGTAAAATAAAATTAACTATATGGCGTTCAAAATGGCAGCCAACACAATATGACGGTTAACTTTTTCTTTACGAACCACTCAGTATAGTATTACATGAAAGGATATGACAAATAGAATACTATTAGCTGTGTGCCGTCCTTCCGATCTTCTGTAATAAAGGGAACACTTTTTGGTTCAATTTGTTGTAATATGTATGTTTAGAGTAGAATAGCATAAGCCATATACTTATCTTCTACATTAATGCAATTGGAGTGTGTGTGATTTCTAAACAATTGTCATTTTCCAGGCTCATACATGATATTAAAAGAAAATCAAGTATTTTTTAAATTTTGGTCAGTACTTCTGTCTGTTTGTCCGGGCTAATCTCGAAAACGGCTAAGACGATTTTAGGATTTTCGCGGGGTGTTTCAGCATTTTCTTAGGCATTTAAGCTACTTTTCCACTCTGATCCGACTATAGAATCAGACCTGAAACATGACTCGATAATCGAAGAAATGCGAGTGAAATGCGCAATATTATTCTTTCAATTGGCGGAATTACTAGGGATCATTATAGTTTGTCATCTCCACAAATAATCGATGAGTCTGAAAATAATTTAAACTGAGAATATTTGGAACACAATGAACCAAAGTTAAACAATGAACAAAAATAAGTTTATCAATGCATCATCAACACTGTCAATAAGGGTAATTGGCTAAAGACATGCAGATAAAAGGGTTACTGTAGCAGGGTAATTATCAGAGGCAAATTTACTCACATAAGGAAAACAGCTTTTTCTATGTTTAAGATACCGTTCGAGGAAGACCATATTGAAAATGTGTGCAACATATCTTAAATCAGTCCCAAAACTAAGGTTGACAAAACTGCGTGTTCGTTACCTATGTATCTATTGAAGCCGTTAGCAGAGCAATGCAAGATTTAAGAAGTTAAAACCAATTATTTTGGGGAGTAACTGTTTTATTGCCATAGATTTCATGCAAACTGAAATTCCTTAAGCTTTTCTAAGGTAACCAAATCCAAATCTTTTGCCGCCTTGAATCCACAGGAGCCTCAAAAAAGCAGCAATAATGCACAGCCAATAAAAATCACCACCCGTACACCATCCAAAACAGAAATAATCACCTCAATTCATGCAATGTTCAATGTTAAGCAGCGGGAAAAGATGGCATCCTGCCAGAATTGTTGAAAGCCGATTCAAGCCTCATAGCAGATGCACTACCGCCAATCCTCGAAAAAGTATGTAAGATCTTAACCTTTCCGGAGGATTGGATGGAAGGTATCATAGTCAAAATTCCAAAAAAGGAGACCTAACAATATGCGACAATTGGAGAGGTATCTGTTTATTATCTACTGTGTGTAAAATCTTATGAAGGATAAGAGAGGTAGTACACCGAACGCTCAGAAGACAGTAGGCTGGATTCAGAAAGGGCCGCTCCTGCATAGACCATATTAATACCTTGCGAATCATAGTGGAGCAGTCACCTGAATTACGAACCCCCCTTTCTTGCTTTCGTAGACTATGAGAAAGCGTTCGACTCGATCAATAGGAGCGTTATATGGCAGGCACTACGGCAAAGTGACTGAGACTGCCTGATAAAATAATAGAATAATAGACCTCGACTACGCGGATGATATCTGTTTGCTGGCCACAAGAGATATGGACCTAAAAACATGTTGAACAATTTGGCAACAAAAAATAGTAAAGCGGGCTTAAGGCTGAATCCTAAAACCAAGGAAATGCGGATAAATGCAAATACCCTTGATAGTCCAGTGCAATTAGTCGAAAAAAGGGATTGAAATTGCATTTTACGATGTACGAAATTTTTTTCGGCATTTGTTTGGGTACATCTGACAATGATAAAACCAAGTTTGTGGGGTCGCGGAGTGTTGGGAAAAGCCGCCATCTTAAGGAGAATAATTTGCAAATTTTGGCGTTGGATAGCTCTCAAACTATACACGTGAGAACGACAACCAAGGGTTCATTCTAAAGGTAAATACTAGCTCTTTAAGTTTGCTAGTGGGCATTTACCCACAAAAATTAATATTTTACGAGGTGATCACAAAAAACTGTTGAACCATACCTCAACTTACAGAGCTCTTTGAGGGCAGATTTTGTAGATAATTTTATTTTCCAACACCTTGTCATTGATCATTTTCAGCTATCGTTGCATGCAAACTGGTTATTTAGTCGGCATTCTGTCTCTTGAGACAGTCCTAGGTTGTGGAGGTAGTACCGTAGTCCTACATGGCCAGTGAGATAACCCACCAGCAGCCTTAGGTCCACTCTGTTAAAAGTGATAGTGCCCCTTAAGGCAAAGAGTCATAAGATCTTTAGCTTGACTAAGACCAGGGACTGACTCCCAATAGGCTAGGTTTATTCCCTTAATCCACCCTTCTATCAAAGACTTAGAGGTGGACCCAAGAGATGCCACGGAAGGTTTTTGGGCCCTGGAACAACGTCTCAGACCCCTCCCTCGCGAGGCTCTCTGCAGCCTCATTCCCCTCGATACCACAGTGTCCGGGGACCCAGCAAAGCGAGACCTCATTTTATTTGTTCAGGCTCTGAAGTACGTCAAAACACCCTCCTACTATTTTGGAAGAAAAATTCCACGTTGAGAGTGCCTTGATGGCAGCTTGGCTGTAAGAAAAGATTTTAATGTTGGCGCCTTTCAGACCTTTCTCAAGGTTTAGCCTATCGCAGGTCGCAATGGCATGTATTTCAGTCTGGAAAACAGAGGGCCACTTACCCATTGCAATCGAGACCTTGGAGATGGGTCCTGCGGCACCAGCCCCTGTGCCATGTTCCATCTTTGACCTGTCAGTAAACCAGGGCAGATGTTTTGGAAAGAATAAGTTCCTCCCACTCAGAACGATCCGGGAAAATCGCTCTGAATTTCCTTTGGAAAGTTGACAACAGTTGACAAACCATATGATGGAATATACGGCAAATGGAAAAGTTTGTGATATTGATAAGGATATCCATGTGTCCTTTGACCGTTGGATAAGATCTGAAGTCTCAAGGCACTTATGGCGGCGGATTTCCATATGAAGAGATGCAAACGGGTCAATCCAATGATTGCCTCCATTGCAACTGTGGGACAGGTCCCCACAGCTCCGGTAATGGAGAGGCAAGCAAGCTGTTGCAGTTTGCTGTACTTGAGGATCGACGTAACCTGTTTAGTCTTGGGCCACCAAACTATAGCAGCATAAGTGACCACAGGTTTAACGATCGTATTGTACATCCAATACATCATTTGTGGCTAAGACCACATATGGCGCTTGCGGATTTGCTGATGACGTAGTCAAGCTGAGCGTTCCAGTTTACTCCCAAATATTTGACTGAGTTTGGGTACTCAACTGTGGTACCCTGGACTGTATCTAGGGTTAGTGGACCTACGTCCACTTTGTGGAGAAAGGTGCCAGGATAGCCTTATTTGGGTTGATTGACAGACCCCCTTGGTACACCATCTTTGAACTTCTCGCAGTTCACATGACCTCTGTAATGGTCAAGTCGAACTTCCCAGAGACAATGAAGACAAGATCATCTGCATAAACGATGACATGGAAACTAGATTCAGACAGTTTGATCAAAAGTTCAACCACAACTAATGACCAGAGTAACGGGGATACGACTCCACCTTGAGGGCAGCCCTTACTAGCCTTATCACTAATAGTGGAGATACCTAGGGTAGAAGTATTGCCACGATCTACAAGCATGGCATTTATCCATTCGATCGTGTGAGGATTCAGATTTCTGAGAGCCAGTGCTCTAGAAATATAATCATAAAGAATAACGGTGATAAAAAGAATAACGGGTATAAGTAGTGTATATTTTTTAGGCGCACCACGAGACCGATAAGCCCCCTAGAACTATTTTTTCCTCAAATATTCCTAGGAATCACGTGTTAACGGGCTCCAATGGAAGTCGGAAACACCTTATATATTAGGGGTCAACTCAGTTTAAGTTGCAAGTAGTGCTGCCACGATAAAAACTCAACACACACATTTTCAATGTTTTCGATGTTCGTCTCAAGCCGAAATGTATTGATTTTAGGGACCCCAAAGTGTGAATTTTTGGGCTGAGTGCCAAATTTTGAAAAATTAATTAGCTTTGGGAAAATCTTATATCCGAACTTTTGTATAGGCGCCAAATTCGCCAAATTAGCAAATTTGTCAAAATCTACCTTTTATTGCAAAAGGCGCCGTAAAAATTTAATTTTTCTCTCGAAATTGTTTTTCCCGTTTATTTAGGCGGCCTTTGTCTCTTGGCGCCTAGAGCGACCGCTCCACTCGCTCTACCCTAGGGCAGGCACAGATGCGCGCAATGTAGCAAGCCCTATTTAATTGCAGTTTTAATTATGACAGCTGCTATGCAACACTACTATATAACTGGGCCTTTAGTATCTACTCTATTATTATTATTATCCAAGAGTTCAAACATAAGATTAAATCCCATTTACTCCAACACTTCCAGATCTTCCCTCGACCTATGCTGTTCTCTTGTATCCTTCAAACTATGCTTACTACTAGACATTGCACCATGACCTGGGGCGCGTTCAAAAACCTTACTATGGTTAACTATGGTAAACTTTTGTCGTTCAAAAACTCCGTGGTTAACTACAAGATAACCACGAGCATAACTTTTAGGCGTTCAAAAACTCCCGTGGTTAACCATGGTGTAGTTAAATTTTAACCATGCTCGGGAGCATGGTTAGCGATAGTTAAGAAGAAGAAGAATAAAAACAATTTTTTGACATTTGTTTTAATGTTAATAATGAACAAATCAAAGTGGGATTTGTGAGATTATTTTAAATAAATAATTATTGGAAATAATTGAGGCAAATAGCCGACACTATTTTATGAAAAAAAAATTTTAAATTTTCTTTACCACGTAGTTAACCACGATACGTTCAAAAACCTCCATGGTTAAACATAAACTTTCGTGGTTAAGTGAAGTGATGTAGCATAGCCACAGCTTACCTCGTGGTTTACTATAGTAAGGTTTTTGAACGCGCTCCTGAGCGACAGGGTAGCACAAAAGGGGACTCCTAAGCTTGGTTTTTTCATATAAGGAAAGAAACGGCGAAGCCTTCGCCTGTTTGATTACCAAAGTTAGGGTTTTTTCGAGGATAGGAGCCGGTGGCGTGGAACCACATATCGCCGTTGGAAGTTCTTGCAATCTTCTTTCTACTATCTTTCTGACTGGATAATAATATTCGACATGGCCCTGAAGTTACTAGGACAGTCGACACTACAAACGGACCTTTGAACTCTAGTTTTTCGGGGTGGGTGAGCCTGGGCGACCGCCCTAATGCGTCAGAGACTAGAGAGTGCTACCTCTATCGTCGAGTAGTAATGTGTTCATTTATTTAGTTATCGAATGATAACCACAATGATTGATTATCCACAATATAAGGCACAATGTTGGATGTGCACAGGAGGTAACCAAAGTTTGTGTTTCAAAAACCGTAAAAGACTGCTAGCAAGGGTGCTTTATTATACTTTTGCATCTATTGTCTCCAGTTTGCAGAAATAAAATGGGAAGGGGAAATAACAGCTCTTGAATGTCACCCGAGCTTCCCAGGAAGTTTCAGAGCCGTCCACCTATCCCGCTTGTGAGTATGAACGAGAGAGGTGTAGGGCCCTCTAGTGTTCTCCCTTTTCTTCTATTGGGTTAAAAGAAAAAAGAGAACTAAAGAGGTTCTAATACTTCGCTTCCTTAATCTCACAAGTAGATTGTGGGGCTATGTGGAAGGGTATTTAAGCAAAACCTTTGCTCTGAAAAAGTCAACTATTACGCGGCTCTATAATAAACGAAACTTTAAATTTGTATGATCGGAATGTACGACGTATTGATGTACATTACAAGCTTGTACGTGCGCTAATTTTTTTTATATTTGTGCCCATAATTATGAAAGTGGTCTAAGTCATATATTTCTTGTTTGAAGATATTTAATGAATTGCATTTGACACACTAAATGAATTCCATATAATGTTGAAATTACAACCACTATCTAATGGTTCATTTTTGACAATTTCGTAAAAATTACATTGAATACATTTAGTTTAAACTAATGTGGTATGAAATAACTGATAAACTCATTTTTTTTAAATTTTGACTTAGACCACTTTCATAATTATGGGCACATTTGATCAAAGGTCTTGCGTTTTCCCAGATTGTGGGATGTGAAACACCATTTGTTCATAATACCATAGACAAATTATTATATATGTATGTAGATGGGAGTGATAACACTCTTCCGCTAAGCCTGACGGTAATGGCTCACACGGTTGCTTAACAAAATGAGCTCATTCAATATCCAAGAACTCACACACGAGGATCACTGACTTCTCGTCATACATCCACCAGACTACCCTTAGCCTATCGTATCCTTTTTCTATCTTCAGATCAAGCTTATTTACTAGACATTGCACCATGACTTGAATGGCTTAACGGACTAGTGGAACAAAGGGTGGTTCCGAGTTTGACCGTGCCACATAAAAAAAATGTAGCATCACAACTGTACTGTTTCCACTTGATTTTTCAAGCTAGCACGTTATGCCGCCTGATCTTAGCACTATCAAATATCCAGTGATAAGACGATTGCGCACGATTTAGCCGAAAACGACGATACTCGATCTTGCCTTTATTGTACAATTTGTGTATAAGGGCATAGGCAATCTACTTAAAAGAAATACCTTAAAAAAATTAAAGGCATAACAAAAGTTAGGAGGCATTAGGTGTTCAGGATCCTAAAAGTAAACAAACTTTATAAAAAAAGAATTAATCTTATAAAAAAAATAATACATACCTGACAACACTAAAAACTCTAAAAGTTTTCCTCAATCGCCAGCCCTCAACTTCCCAGGCATCTAAAAATATAAAAAATATACAATAAATTAATTTTCATTAAATAAAAACATAAAATAAATACTTACCCGGCTGACATTCTGACAGCCGTTGTCAAAGACACTAATACACGCAAATAAACTTCATTCACAATGGAGAGTGGGAATTCGAAACTCCCCACCAAGTTCGACTGATCTATTGTGAAATTGCAAATAAATATCGAAGCACTTTGGGCACAAACTTAGATCACAATCTGATCTTCTACGTGCTATGAGCTAGAAGACCCAAGCTGAGGCTAGTGATCTCCATCCAAAAAAAGGTCGGTTTATGACGCCTTTCGAAAATCCTGTAGGTTTTATGACTCAGGATTTATCTAATAATATTTCTACTCGAAAATCCTGTAGGTTTTTTGACTCAGGATTTATCTAACAATATTTATATTCCCTATCCTATCCAGAAGGTCGGTCTTTGACGCCTTTCTGCATATCCTAGACATCTCGAAGGTTTTTGACTCGGGATATTTTGTTTTACATTCCCGAACCCTAATAAAACTTTAAAGTTATTTGAATTTTTGTTAAACAAGCAAGTGGCAGCCATAGATCACACGCAGAATTGGAACAAGGAGTTGATATTGGATTGAAAACTATTCATCGGAACTAAGTTCATATCAAATTGTAAATAAAATTAAAATTTGAACTGTATTTTTTTAAGAGAATTTTTAGTATTAAGGTGGAAGTTTGTATATGAATTGTCGAGTTTATTTTTAACAAATAAAAATATTTAAAGTGAAGTGTAAGAATTTGTTTTTCTGGAATTACACGTTGTAGCCATCCACTGAGCATTCTAATAGGCTTTTCACAGCCCATACATTTTTTGGTCCTTCGAGCCGGATGGTGCAACGTGAATTTTAGAAAAATAGATTATAAAAATCAAAGTGGATAAGAAACAATCGCAATGGAGCAGTTACTAAATACTCAAGTAGCTCGTATGGAGCTCCTGGAAAAATTTATGACAAATTACAAAAAGGATGGAGCGGATCGAAGAACACCCTCATATTATAAAAAACGCCTACAAGACTTCCAGGACTTATTCAACAAATTCCAGAAAGCGCATACCGACATCCTGGTGGAGAAAATTCGGGAACCTGCGGATTCGACGAATTTATCGCATGTGTATCTCACAGAGGACTGGTACTCTGACATGGAGGAATTCTTTTATTCAAATTATGCCGCAATACAAACCCGATTCGAAAAAGAATATCACAAAACAGAATCAGAACCACAACCGCAAGAACATTCTGAGAGCTTCAACGGATTGCCTCTACCCAACAAGGAAGGGTTCATCAAATTGCCAAAAATTTCCTTAGAAAAATTCTCGGGAGATTATCAGAAATGGACAACATTCCACGATCTATTCACTAGTTTAATCCATGAGAACCATAGTTTATCAAAGGCACAAAAACTACAATATTTAAAAATGCATTTAAGCGGAGAAGCTGAAGGACTGTTACGCCAAGTTCATGTATCCAATGATAACTATGATCCTGCGTGGAAACTTCTAGTGGATAGATACGACAACAAACGAGTATTGGTTAATGCGCAACTGAAATTGCTTTTCTCTCAGCCCACAGTGACGAATGAGTCTGCACAAGGAATAAAGAATTTAATGGACGTTACCACCGAGTGTCTACAAGCCTTATTCAATTTAGGAATAAAGGTTGAAAGCTGGGACGCCGTGATCATCTATACGATAGTCCAAAAATTCCCATCAGGCACCCATCAACTATGGGAGCAAAGTATAAGCAAAGAGACAACAATACCATCGTGGGAAACTTTAAGAGAATTCATGGAAGGCCGTTTCAGGACTTTAGAAGCCGTCGCACAAAAGGGACAGTCATCAAGTAAAACTTACAGAGGATTTGCATCGAGGTCAACGTCATTACACGTTACAAATGATCCAACATGCAGCTACTGTCGAGGCAATCACCATGTTCGACAGTGTCAGAAATTCTTCAAACTATCGGGGTCAGAAAAAATGAATTTCGTAAAGTCAAATGCGTTGTGCGTTAATTGTTTAGGCCATGGGCACTTGATGGCTCAATGTCCAAGTCGGTATACATGCAATCGCTGCAACCAACGACATCACTCGTTGTTGCATCGCTCGGCAGAAGGGAACAATATAAAATCTAGGATGAATATGTCTGCTCGTCAACCTCAATCGAATCTTGCAACAGAGCAATCCTGTAGTCAGGACGACTCATCTTCATCCTCCTCTAATTCCAATCCCCAAACGTGCAGCTTAAATTCATTGACGGTAAGCAATAGCCCTCCAGGAAATCAGACTTTATTGGCAACCGCCATAGTGAAGCTTCGATCTGACACTGGTCATGAACTAAAGGTGAGAGCAGTAATCGACCCAGGATCAGAAGTCTCGTTGATAACAGAATCCGTGGCACAGAAACTCAGACTAAAAAGAGACCCAATATCGGCACAAATAAACGGAATCGGAGTAATAAACGCCGGTAATATCAAGGGGCTAGTGCATCTAACTCTTAAGTCGAACTACAACGATAACTTCAAACTAAATATGGACGCACTCGTAATGAACAAACTAACCAACTTTCTCCCATCCAGAGAAATACATCAAAGAGACTGGCATCACCTCAAGCAGCTAGAATTAGCCGATCCTTGGTACGATCGCCCCGCAAAAATTGACATCTTGTTGGGTGTAGATGTTTACGGTGACATAATCAAGGAGGGACTAATACTCAGTCAAGAAGGATCACCTATAGCACAAAATACCTTTTTGGGGTGGATCCTATCCGGAAAAGTGAGAGACACCGCGCCATCAATCCAAGTAAACAACTTCCATATGACAGTCGATTTACAACAACAACTAAAACAGTTTTGGGAACTAGAAGAAGTAAAAATCGAAAAACAACTCACCCTGGAAGAGCAACAATGCGAGGAACATTTTCAGAAAACTCACAAGCGACACCCAGACGGGCGGTACGAAGTTCAACTCCCATTAGCCGAAAAAAGGATATCCCTAGGAAGGTCGCGACAAAGAGCCGTCTCCTGCTTCTACCACTCCGAGGCTCGACTAAGCAGAACGCCAGATCTAAAACAACAGTATGACGAGTGTCTAAAGGAATACATCACCCTCAACCATATGGAGCCGATAGATAACAAACTTAATGACAATACTACTGAAGACGTCGACGAGCAGTTCTACCTACCACATCATTCAGTTCTGAAAAAAGACAGTACCACTACCAAATTGCGTGTCGTTTTCAATGCATCCGCAGCATCAAGCAATGGAATTTCGCTCAATGATATCTTATTAAATGGGCCGCTCCAGCAAGATGATCTGTTCTCAATCCTGCTCAGATGGCGAACTCATCGCATCGCATTTACCGCGGATATTGCCAAGATGTACCGGCAAATTCGGGTATCTAACCAGCATACAAACTATCAACGACTAGTGTGGCGAGAATCACAACAAACCCCATTACGAGACTACAGACTTCTCACAGTCACTTTCGGGACAAAAAGTGCACCATATCTAGCAACGAGAGTCATCAAGCAATTGGCGATCGATGAACATAAGAACTATCCAATTGGATCCAACGCAGCACAGACCGAATTTTATGTAGATGACCTAATGTCAGGTGCTCACACAACCGAGGCCGCAATAGAGAAGCAAGCCCAACTAAGGCAGCTTATGACTTCAGGAGGCTTCCAGTTAAGGAAATGGGTTTCCAATTCACAAGAAGTATTGAAACATATACCAGAGGAACTTAGAGAAATTGATCTATGCTTCAACATTGGAACTCATGACAACGTGAAGGCGTTAGGAATTCACTGGAATCCAAGGACCGACTCATTATCATATGCCCTAAAGGGAAACAACAAACTGACTACGACAACCAAAAGAACCATTTTATCAGAAATTTCCAAATTATTTGATCCTTTAGGGTGGATATCACCGGTTATTATAATAGGCAAAATCTTGATTCAGAGCTTATGGTTAGCTAAGATCGACTGGGACGACACCGTACCCACTGAGATTGACGCAGAATGGGCCAAATACCAAACAGGACTCACCAAACTTGAAGAAATATGTATACCAAGATGGATCCACATCGGAGATCAAGAAACTAAAATCGAACTACATGGCTTCAGCGATGCATCTAACAAAGCCTATGCGGCAGTGGTCTACCTCTGCGCAGTCCATAACGGCGAGAGGAAAGTCAGCATACTCACGGCCAAAACAAAGGTTTCACCCATAAAGGTTGTATCGTTACCAAGGTTAGAGTTGTGTGGAGCAGTCTTGCTAGCAAGGTTGCTTCAAACCACAAAAAGGGCACTAAAAATTCCTGATGATACACCGGTTTTTGCGTGGACAGACTCAGAGATCGTGCTGGCTTGGCTAAAGGGACATCCAACCAAATGGAAAACCTTCATAGCAAACAGAGTTTCACTCATACATGAAACATTGGGAGAAGGAGTTTGGGGTCATGTACCAACAAGCCAAAACCCAGCCGATTGTGCCACTAGAGGGAAAACGCCGGAGGAGTTAAAAAATTACAACTTATGGTGGACAGGACCCGAATGGCTACAAAAATCAACCTCTAGCTGGCCCATAGCAAAACCCAGTAGAACCAGTTTGGAAATGCGAAATCTGAAACCTTGCTGTGGTCATATAAAATATGAAGAAGATATTTTGTGCAAATTTTCATCACTTAATCGACTGATAAGGGTCATAGCTTACTGTCAACGATTTTTAAACAACTGCAGACACAAAACAAGGGATCCAAACAAGACATATTTAACCAGTTCAGAGATGAAAAATTCATTAACTACAATTATCAAAATCATACAAAGGAGGCACTTTCATGAGGAAATCAACAATCTTACAAAAGGGCA
Source organism: Thereva unica (assembly GCA_949987705.1). Taxonomy (NCBI): domain Eukaryota; kingdom Metazoa; phylum Arthropoda; class Insecta; order Diptera; family Therevidae; genus Thereva; species Thereva unica. Next base: position 59,627,476 of record OX465281.1, read on the forward strand.
GCAGATAGGGAAAAAAAGCTCACTGATAAAATTAACTCCCTTCCTTGATAATAGCGGAATCCTAAGAGTAGGAGGAAGGCTAAAACATTCACTCTTGAAATACGACGAAAAACATCCAATACTCCTACCAGATAAAGATCACTTTACTACGTTAATCATCGCCAATTATCACAGGGAGACTCTACACGGAAGTACTCAGTTAATGATGAGCGTTATATCCCGGAAGTATTGGATACTCAATGCGCGAAACACTATAAGGTTCCAGATCCACAAATGTATTCCATGCTATCGGCATAAAGCAGCAGCACAACAGCAGTTGATGGGGGATCTCCCGCAAGCAAGAGTAAGAATGGCTAGACCATTTAGTCATACCGGATTGGACTATTGTGGTCCAATCGAGCTAAAAACTCGCAAGGGCAGGGGATACAAAACATACAAAGGTTACATAGCTATATTTGTCTGCATGTCCACAAAGGCTTTACACATAGAAGTCGTCACTGATCTCACGGCACAAGCATTCATCGCAGCTTACCGACGGTTTGTATCCAGAAGAGGCAAATGCAGTGACATATATTGTGACTGCGGCTCTAACTTCGTCGGGGCCAGCAGAATTCTCAGAGGGCAAACTACACAAATGAAATCCCAATTATACCTCGACATTGCCGCATCATTGGAAACAGAAGGCGTAAATTTTCACTTCATCCCTCCTGCCGCACCACATTTCGGAGGATTATGGGAGTCTGGAGTGCGTTCCACCAAATACCACTTGAAGCGGATCCTAGGAAATTCAACGCTTACATATGAAGAACTCAGCACCGTCCTCGCACAAATTGAAGCATGTCTGAATTCACGTCCATTGTGTGAAATGAGGAGTGATCCAGAAGATTTCACACCACTTACTCCCGGACATTTCTTAATAGGAGATACACTCATGACCCCACCAGAACCTTCGGTATTGGAAACAAATATCCATAGGCTAGATCGTTGGCAATATATCCAACATTTGTATCAGACATTTTGGAAAAGATGGAACACAGAATATTTGACTAGGCTTCAGCAGAGACCAAAATGGACAAGAATGCATGATAACATTAAAATCGGTCAGTTGGTGATCATCAAGGAAGATAACTTACCACCATCACAATGGATGCTGGGACGAATACTCGAGGTACATCCAGGTCCAGACAAGTTAATCCGAGTGGTTACCGTAAAAACTAAAGCATCGACGCTAAAAAGGCCCATAACGAAAATTTGTTTATTGCCAATTGAACCATCAAACCCAGTAATTAAAACATACCAATTATAAACCTAAACGTAAAAAAAAAAAAAAAAATTATAGAATATCAAAACAGCAAGGATCCAAACCATCTAATACCAAAATTAAGAATAAAAATCGTGTAAACGGTGACAAAAAACCGTTACCAAAATTTTCAAAATCATTCCAGTCATTTTTACTCAACCGCCATAACGATAAGTAGTATTGTTTTAAGTTCATGATGGATTACCTTTGGATTGATGACGTGCCAAGATTGCCCACTCCACCAAAGCCGGAACCACCAATCAAGGAAAAATTAAAAAAAATAAGTTCTCCGAAGAAGCCGACCAATAAAAGGACCTGTGAGGCAACACCATGCGGCCCTGAAATAAGGAGAAGGACCCAACCAAAGAAAATCCCCACATCTACGGCAGTATCCAGGGAGCCCCCACAAAAAAAAGAAAAAAATTTCGCTGGAGGAATATAGAGCGCGCCGCAGCCAACCACCGCCGAATGTGATAATCCACCCGTCATTGTGGGAAAAAATCAAGCACATCCCACTACCATGGGATAAAATCCAAAGGGCCAAAAAGGCATACCGAATGAAGGTCGAAGAAGGAATTCTACGATTCACATTTAATAAGGAGAGGAGATGCACAGCATACCTACAAAAGTCAAAAACCTCCTGAAAAGGCAAACAAATAGATATACAATAAATAAATAACAAGCATGAATTTAAATTTGAATTTTTATTAAAATGAACAGATAATAACTAACAAATAAAATTGAAGCAAAAATAATAAAAAACCAATATATGAATTTAAACGAGAATTTTATTTACAAAAAAAACAACAACAACAATGATTATTGATATACCCAAAATAATTTTCACAATTTGGAATAAAATATTTAAAAGGGAAAAACAAAATGCCGGATAATATTATAACCGGGGATAAATAAAATTTTTTCGCAAAAAAAAAAATCTAGTTTTCTTGAAGCCAACGCTTCAAGGCCCCGGAGAATGTTCAGGATCCTAAAAGTAAACAAACTTTATAAAAAAAGAATTAATCTTATAAAAAAAATAATACATACCTGACAACACTAAAAACTCTAAAAGTTTTCCTCAATCGCCAGCCCTCAACTTCCCAGGCATCTAAAAATATAAAAAATATACAATAAATTAATTTTCATTAAATAAAAACATAAAATAAATACTTACCCGGCTGACATTCTGACAGCCGTTGTCAAAGACACTAATACACGCAAATAAACTTCATTCACAATGGAGAGTGGGAATTCGAAACTCCCCACCAAGTTCGACTGATCTATTGTGAAATTGCAAATAAATATCGAAGCACTTTGGGCACAAACTTAGATCACAATCTGATCTTCTACGTGCTATGAGCTAGAACATAGGTGGGCAACCTTTTTACAACGCGGGCCAGAATAAATTTTATATTTTTTCCGCGGGCCGTAGTAATTTCAATTGACACCTTTTTGTGAGCTGTAATTTTTAAGTCCGCAAATATGAAATAAATAAATAAAAGAAGTTAGTTACTACGTTTATTTCTCTTATCGTTTTCGACAAAATTAAGGACTTGGAAAAAATAACTATTAATTATAAAACAATAAATATACGTAATTAAAAGTATATATTTAATGTGACATCTGGTGCTGCAAAGATTTTGATAACATTTCAATATCTGGTTCAATTTGTGTGGTGCTTAAACGCAAATTGTTTTCCAAAAGCGTATCGGTTATTTTGGTTCTGTACTTCGATTTCAAGTACTTGATCTTGGAGAAAAGCTGTTCACATCGATATGTTGAGCCAAATAAAGAGTAAATATACTTGGCATTATCAACTAAATTTGGAAATTCTTGAGTAGGTAAATTTTTATAAAACTCTTGAACAGGTGTAAAATTAAATTTTTCTCTTAAATCTATCCTCTCTTTGAGTTCCAATAATTCCATTTGAAATTTTTCTGGAACAGTTTCAATTTCAGTGATGGCAAAGGGCGAATTAAATAATTGAAAATAAATATTTTTCTTGTCGAAATCTTGAAAACGTAGATCAAATTCTGAATAAAGATCTTTGATTTTTGTAATAATAAATTGGGGATTATATTTATCACGATAATTAGATAATGTTGGAAAATGAAAAAGATTATTTTTCTCTATATGGGATTGCCATAAATGAATTTTACTTTTAAAAGCTTTAATATGTCCGTATAATTGTGTCACATCTTGATTTTGCTTTTGTAAAGCTTCATTTAAAACTTCAGGTGTCCCGTAATATCAACAAAAAATGCCAGTTCTGACAACCATTTCTCATCATTTAATGCTTCTATAGGAATTCCTTTCATTTCCATGAATATTTTAATTTCGTGCTTCAAATCATAAAATTTTTTTAATACGGCTGCTCTCGAGAGCCATCGGACTGGGCAATAATATTGAACATCTGAATGTTCACTTTCAAGATCAATCAGCAATTCTCGAAATTCTCGATGACTTAGTGCAGATTTTTTAATTGTGTTTATGCAATTGGATACGACAGTCATTACATTTTCTAACTGCATAGCTTTTGCACATAGATTTTCTTGATGGATGATGCAGTGCGATATAAATAATTTAGAAAAATTCTGTTCTCCCATTTTTTGTTTAAATAAGGTAATGAATCCCTTATTTTTCCCCGTCATTGCTGCAGCACCGTCTGTTGTTAACCCAGAAAATTTATTTAGTAATAGATTAAACTTTTGCATTGAAATTTCCACTTGTTCAAAATGTCTGATCCGTTAGTTGTACTTTTCATTGTATTTATCGACAAGAGCTCTTCACAAATATTCATATTTGAATCAACTCCTCGAATAAATATTGACAATTGAGCCAAATCAGTAATATCGGTACTCTCATCTAAAGCTATTGAATAATATTCAAGCTGCGATATTCGAAATTTTAATATATTCTCCACATTGACCGATAAATCATCAATACGTCTCGTTATAGTTCGCCGCGATAAAGAAATTGAATCAACAATTGTCTTTTTTTCTGGAATGAGTAATCCCACAACTTCAGATAAGCATTCTTTAATAAATTCTCCATCTGAATACGGTTTTAATTTTTTCGCTATTGTAAAGCAACAATATAACTAGCTTTAGCATTATTTTTATTTTCTTTGGTACCAGCCACAATGATATTTTGTTGACATTGCAAAGATTTTTCCAAGTTCTCAACTTTCTTTACTCTTTCGGTACCTTGATATCTGTCATAACTTGCATGTTTCATTTGGTAGTGTCTTTTTATATTAAATTCTTTTTTTACAGCGATAGTTTCATTGCAAATTAAGCATAAGGGTTTTTCATTATGTTCCGTAAAAAAATATTGCAACATCCATTTATACTGAAAACATCTCTTTTCGGAATCAACTTTTCTTTTCAAACTGTTGTTCGATGCCATTTTGCTTTTAAAATTGAATTATTATTCATAAAAATTGTTATTAAATTTTTTAAAAAAACATTATTATTACCTTTAGAGATATAAATTTCAATTTCAAATAAATTATGTGGGTAGTTCTCTTTAAACCCTGCGACCACTCCACCACTCAGTTACTACAAATGTCAAGCTTAGATATTCGACTATTCGATATCAACGCTTAGATAGAACAATAATATACTGCGCAACAAAAATAGTTGTAAGGGATGTCCATGTATTACGTGGCTCAAAAGATGGGGGGGGGGGTTCGGTTTGGAAAAATTTCATCAAATCAATGAAAACCTCAAGTCAATTTTTTAGTTCAAAGAATTTACATCAACACACACAAAATTTTGTTTTTCAAAATCAATACGATATTAAATATTTTCTATGCCCGGGATTCCCTGAATTGAGCCAAATGCCGCACAAGTGTTATTCACAAGACAGTTCGCAGAACTCCCCGTCACGCCGGTTAGAATCGTTGATCGATTGTCGTTAGTCCTATGTAGCATAATATATGAACATATCAAAAAATTTTTATTATTTAACAAATGTAGGGTAAATCTCACGTGCCATCGAAAAATATTTATTTATAATTTCTGTTAAAGATCTCGCGGGCCGGATAGAAACTTTTCGCGGGCCGTAGTTGGCCCGCGGGCCGGAGGTTGCCCACCGTTGAGCTAGAAGACCCAAGCTGAGGCTAGTGATCTCCATCCAAAAAAAGGTCGGTTTATGACGCCTTTCGAAAATCCTGTAGGTTTTATGACTCAGGATTTATCTAATAATATTTCTACTCGAAAATCCTGTAGGTTTTTTGACTCAGGATTTATCTAACAATATTTATATTCCCTATCCTATCCAGAAGGTCGGTCTTTGACGCCTTTCTGCATATCCTAGACATCTCGAAGGTTTTTGACTCGGGATATTTTGTTTTACATTCCCGAACCCTAATAAAACTTTAAAGTTATTTGAATTTTTGTTAAACAAGCAAGTGGCAGCCATAGATCACACGCAGAATTGGAACAAGGAGTTGATATTGGATTGAAAACTATTCATCGGAACTAAGTTCATATCAAATTGTAAATAAAATTAAAATTTGAACTGTATTTTTTTAAGAGAATTTTTAGTATTAAGGTGGAAGTTTGTATATGAATTGTCGAGTTTATTTTTAACAAATAAAAATATTTAAGTGAAGTGTAAGAATTTGTTTTTCTGGAATTACACGTTGTAGCCATCCACTGAGCATTCTAATAGGCTTTTCACAGCCCATACATTAGGGTGGTTCAAAAATGGCAAAATATTTTCAAAAAACGTGCACCCCCCTATCTCTAAGTTCAATTAAAATGATGATTTTTGGCGGCAACCGGAGAATTTTGATTGACACTAACTATTGCCGCCCCGCCGAGCACATTTCGTTTTGGAGATTTGGGGGGTACACGTTTTTTTGAAATTTTTTTGCCATTTTTGAACCACCCTAAGGAGGCATAACCGTAGAATATGGTAATTCCATATTCTGTCCCAATCGCAGCAACTGTATAAAATATGCTTTTTATTAATAAAGTTAGTTGCATAGCAGGCGTTGTAGAAAAACAATGTTTTTTAATTTTGATCGCACACAACATGGCGCAATCGGTAATTTTAAATATTAAATGGGAAGAGATATAAATGTAACGAAGAATATAAAAAATAATAATAATAGATTCACTTCTTCAAAAAAGGAATTTGTGTCTACAACAAGATTAAGAACGAGAACGGTAGACCGTTTTAATTGTATGAGAACGGGTGAAATTGAAGAAATTGGAGCGAAGGATTGGAGTGAAAATATGGCGAGCACGTTAAAACCAGTAAAGGATTTGGATTTCAGCGGCAACAAAGCACGGAATTGGGAAATATTTATAGAAGATTTTGAAGATTATTTAATTGCAAGCAAAAATGAAAAGAGCACCGATGCAATTAAAATTGCATTGCTAAAAAATCAATTAGGAGATGAAGGTCGGGAATTATTACGAACTCTGGATGTAACAGAAGAAAACAGAAAAAAATATTGTGAAGTAAAGAATGCTTTAGATAAATATTTTAAGCCGAGGAAGAACATTATATAAATAAACGATTTATCTTCTATAGCAGATTTCAAAGAAGGAGCCTTTTGATGATTTTTTCAAAGATGTCAAAAAGTATGCAGACACGTGCGAATTTACAAACAAAGAAGAAATGATTAGAGATCGCATAATTTTAGGAATATGACAAAAAATGGCAAAAGAAATTGTTGCAAAATGAAAATATTGAATTGCAAAAAATATTAGAGGAATGCAGAATTGCAGAAGCAAATAAGGAGAAAATAAGACAGGTGCAAGGTCAAAAATCATTAACTATTGATGCAGTTGGAAGTAACATAAAATGGAGGAACGAAAAACCACAGCATATCAACGAAGGTTATAGCAAGGGCAGTTGTTCAAAGAATGTTTTTAATAGAGGTATGTGGAATGACAGAATGATTCAAAATAAAAGCAATTGCACAAATATAAAACGAAGTAATACAAATGTCAATAAAAATCAATATGATAGAAATGAACTATCAAATAGATATGATAAAGTTAAATGTAAATTTTGCTTGACAATACATCAAAGGGGAAATTGTCCAGCATATAATGAACGTTGTGCAAGGTGTAAAAAATTGAATCATTTTGCCATTGCCTGTAATTTTTTTCAGATTAGAGATATCACTACTAATGAAAGTAGTCATGAAAGTAAGGATGATTTTTCAATTAATGTAATATTTAGTAATTGTAGATTTAATGAAGCAAACAATATAAAACCATGGTGCGAACTTGTAAAGATTGAAGACTGCTGGGTGAATTTTAAAATTGATTCTGGAGCTGAAGTTAGTATTCTGCCTAAAAATATGATAGAATAAATTGGTGCAACTGAGTTAATTGAAATGTCTGTAAGTACTCTTATAAGTTATAGTGGACATAAAATAAATACTTTAGGAAAAATAACATTACGATGTACATTTCGAAATAAAATAGCACGCGGAACATTTATTATAGTAGAAAATCGCTTTAAAGCTATTTTAGGGCTGGATTTGTGTGTTGAACTGGGTATAATTAAACGGGAATGTATAATTTCAAATATTAGCGAAAAGGTACCCATATCTGGAAAGGATATTCATGCCATCATTACATTAGACAAGTTAATTTCATGCTATAAAGATATTTTTGAAGGTATAGGTAAATTTCATAAACAATATACCATTCAAGTGAAAGAGCACTCTGTACCCAAGGCCCATCCTCCGCGTAGAATACCACTGAAACTACAAGATCGCCTGAGGGAGAAGTTAAACGAATTACAAAATCTTAATATTATTGAAAAGGTTGATGAATCTAGGGAATGGGTTAATCACCTTGTTATTATGGAGAAAAAGGATAAGTCATTACGACTTTGTTTAGATCCACGATATTTAAATACTTGTTTAAAGTCAGACTTCTATATGATTCCGTCATTTGAAGAAATATCTGCAAAACTGAGCGGGCAAAGATTCTTCACAGTACTAGATTTGAAAGATGGCTTTTGGCACATTGAATTAGATATGGCATCAAGGAAATATACTACATTCAGTACACCCTTAGGCTTATACCAATTTAATCGCTTACCTTTCGGTTTATCAACAGCACCCGAAGTTTTTCAAAAATATAATTCTGAAGCGTTTTCTAATATACCGGGAGTTACTATTTATATTGATGATATATTAGTATGTGGAAAAACGGTAGAAGAACATGATCAAAATCTTCTTCTCGTATTACAACGTGCAAGAGAAATGAATATTAAATTCAATAAAAATAAAATTCAATTTCGAGTTAACCAGGCACATTATTTGGGCCATATATTATCAGAAAATGGTATTGAACCTGATCCCGAAAGGATCAAGGCTATAGAACAATTAAAAACACCAACATCGAAAAAAGAACTTCAAAAATTCATAGGTGTTGTAAATTATATACGAAATTTTATTCCAAATATGGCTAATCTAACAGTTTCATTACGAGAACTCCTAAAGCAAAATGTAAAATTTCAATGGATGCCTCATCACACAAAAGCAATTCAAAAAATTAAAGAAGGAATTTCCAATTATACAGTTTTAGTACCATTTGATGAAAAAGCGGAAGTAATTATTCAAACAGATGCTTCAAAAGATGGATTAGGTTGTTGCCTAATGCAACAAAATAGAGTAGTTGCTTATGCCTCAAGAGCATTGTCACCGAATGAACAAAGGTATGCTCAGATTGAGAAAGAGTTTCTTGCCATAGTATACAGTTGCAAAAAGTTTCACATATATATTAATGGAAAAAACATCACTGTTCACTCAGATCATAAACCATTAGAAACAATTATGAAAAAAGACTGTTGTGACATTGGATCCTCAAGTTTACAAAGTATAAAGTTAAAATTACTACATTATAAAGTAGAAGTAAAGTATGTTCCAGGGAAATCCCTAGTAATAGCCGATTTTTTATCCCGAAATTCCTGTACAGATAATACAGAAGAACCAGATCTAACAGATTTAGTACATTCAGTCTCGGTGCAAGATAACAGTTTAGAGGAAATTAAAGAGGAAACTAATAAAGACGAGTTACTGAAAAGGGTGAAATTTTATTGTCTTCACGGATGGCCAAATGATAAAACTAAAGTTCCTGTACATATAACTTCTTATTTCAAAATTCGAAATGATATTTTTATTGATGATAAGATATATACATAATATTGCTAGAATATCGTAACACACCAGTAAAAGATCTGAATTTATCACCTGCTCAATTACTATTTTCACGCAGATTAAGAACTAAGTTACCTATCAGAAATAACATGCTATACCCCCAGCTCAACTCACAAATCCCAGAACAGTTTGAAAAGAAGAAGATTAATATGAAAAGGTTTTATGATAAAAATGCTAAATATAGAAAGGAATTTAAAGAAAATGAAAGAGTATTTATGCGATATGAGAACAAGTGGATTCCAGGAATAATTATTAAACAACACTCAAGTCCTAGATCGTATATTGTAAAGCATCTTGATCATAATAACATAGTACGGCGTAATTCCTATCATTTGAGAAGATCTTCAGTCAATACTGGAACTTCACCACAGCAGCCTTCATCTCAACTGCAAAATATAAACCAAAATTAATTTTAATAGTTTTAATATTTCTACCTTATGATTACTTTTATAATTACTCAAATTTAAATTTAAATTCAACTGAAACCTATTGAATTACTTAGTAATGAAATATAATTAAAACTTATGTTCTGATTTCTAGTTAGTTATAAAACGTAACATATTCTATATTATTGCAAATATGTATTCAGTATTTTAACTCTGTAAAAGAGGAAGGTGTAGAATATGGTAATTCCATATTCTGTCCCAATCGCAGCAACTGTATAAAATATGCTTTTTATTAATAAAGTTAGTTGCATAGCAGGCGTTGTAGAAAAACAATGTTTTTTAATTTTGATCGCACACAACAATAACACTCCAACGAGTTGTTTCTCGATTTTCTCCATTCAAAAATCGCGTTATGGTGTTCCAAAATAACACCTTTAAGAAAATCGAACCCTAAACGTTTTTGGGGTCGCTGATCACGAAAATTGAGGTTCCGCGGTCCTAAAATTAGGGCGTCACCCCTAAAAATGCAAAAAACACCCCTTTTTAGGGGGTTTTCGCGATTATCTCAGTAATAATGAAAACTAATGCGATGAAATGCACTTTTTTAATATTTATTTGCGAAAGGGGTTGATTTATACTAAATTAACGTGAACTTAATGGTAAGGGGTACTCCTAAAGGGTTGAAAGTACCCCTAAATTGTAGAAAAATGGCAAAAACTGTAAAAAAAAATTTTTAAGTTTATGCTTCAAATTCGGGGCCTCGGTAGTCTAGAGGTAAGGCGCCTGACTGCTATCCCCAGAGGTCCCGGGTTCGAATCCCGGTGGTGCCACGGTCCTTCGCCTTTCCCACCTAACTTTCCTTCTTTCTTCTTCCCTCTTTACATTCCTGATTCCCCTGTCATAGCCTTCCCTAGTCCTTCCCCGTCCAAGCGCATGCCATCGGTTGGTTGATGAGATTCAACTCGTTTCAGGAGCATAAGACTCCAGCGAGTTGTTCTCGACGCCCCGATGTCAGAGTCGCGAAATGGTTGTGAGTAGGTGGAATTAAATATCGCGGCTAGGTTGTGACAGTTACTTCCTTCTCTTCTCTCTATCTTCCGGCTAGAGCTGCTGTTCGACATTGCACTCTATACGAATAAATAGATTGTCGACAGTACAGAGGGACTTTCCCTAAGCCTCTAGTCTGTCACATAAAAAAAAAAAAAAAAAAAAAATCGAATCAATAATAATGAAAACTAATCCGATGAAATGCACTTTTTTTAATATTTATTTTCGAAGGTGGTTGATTTGTATTCAAATTAAGGCGAACTTTATGATAAGGGGTAGTCGTTAAAGGGTTGAAACTACCCCTAAATTGGCGAAAAATGGCAAAAATTGTATTTTTTTAAGTTTATGCTTCAAATTCGATTGTGGGCCTACTGTCAGGCAAAAATAAATTATTTTCAACCCTTAAGGGGTTAACACTGCATATACTGCATAAAAACAACTTTATATAAAAAAATTGCAAATTTTTTTTTTTTTGCTTTTTGTTTGAAATTAGCTTCAAAAGGTATTATCAGCAAAAAATTGATTTTTTCAACTCTTAAGGGGGTAAAACTACCCCCACATTAAAATTGTAATTGGAACAAATTGAAATTTATTGTTTTGCATTAAAATTGTATATTTGATGAAATATTATTAAAACATTTGGAACATTTTAACCCTCTTAAAGAAGTTAAACCTTAGGGGTAAATTAAAAAAAAAAAAAAAATTCTTTCGTAGATTGCAATTTAAATTTTTTTTAATGAATTGTTTGAATAACTAGTTGGGATGTGGGTTCGACCCTTTCGGTCCACACGATCAACTTCCCAGTAGTATGATGGATGTTGAATATTATGATTGGATATTTTAATAATAAATGAACAATAGGCAATCTAGAATATGTATATACATAATACCAAGAATTTGTCACAATAGTTTATTAATATTTTCGCTAAAATGTCAAACTAAATGTGCGCACTTATAAGATTAGGATGACGAAAATGTATATAAAATTGATGTATTAATGTTTTTCGGCACCTCAATGAAGTCGATATAGTTTTTAATTCGCGCGGTATCGTGCAGGTACAAAAATCACTTAAGTCATTTAAACCAAAACCCGCTGGACCGATTATTATAAAAATCCTTTCAGATTATATTGTCGCTAATACGCTTCGAACGGCACCTCAAGTAAGTCAATATCTTTTGTGGTTCGGGCCATATCGTGCAGGTACAAAAATCACTTACGCCGCTTAAACAAAAAAACGGCTGGACCGCATTTTATGAAAATCTTTTCAGATCATATTTTGGTTAATACTCTTCGAACGGCACGCCAACTAAGTCGATATCTTTTATAGTTCGCGCGATATCGTGCAGGTACCAAAAATCACTTAAGTCATTTAAACCAAAAAACCGCTGGACCGAATATTATAAAAATCTTTTCAGATTAATATTGTCGCTAATACGCTTCGAACGGCACCTCAAGTAAATTAATATCTTTCGTGGTTCGGACGATATCGTGCAGGTACAAAAATCACTTACGTCGCTTAAACCAAAAAAACGGCTGGACGGAATTTCATGAAATTCTTTTCAGATCATATTTCGGTTAATACGTTCGAACAACACCTCAACGAAGTCGATATCAGTTTTGGTTCGCGCGATATCGTGCAGGAAAAAATGACCACATCCGTACGCACATACACACACACACACATACTTCCTCCCAATTTTTTGCTTAAAATGCTCCTGGGACCTTGAAAGATGAAAATAAGCTGAAATTTTCGATTTCGATTTTCGGACCGATTACAATAACTTCCTATACTGGAAGTTAAAAATTCTTTTTATTAGAAAATATAAATTGATAAATTTTTGCAATTTTTTTGCATAAAGTTGTTTTTATTATAATAGGGGTAGTTTTAAACACCTTAAGGGTTGAAAATAATTTATTTTTGCCTGACAGTACGCCCATAATCAAATTTGAAGCATAAACTTGAAAAAAAAAAATATGTTTACATTTTTTGCCATTTTTGGCCGATTTAGGGGTAGTTTCAGCCCTTTAGGACTACCCCTTACCATAAAGTTCGCCTTAATTTAGTATAAATCAACCACCTTCGCAAATAAATATTAAAAAAGTCCATTTCATCGCATTAGTTTTCATTACTACTGAAATAATCGCGAAAACCCCCTAAAAGAGAGTGTTTTTTTTTGCATTTTTAGGGAGTGACGCCATAATTTTAGGACCGCGGGACTTCGATTTTCGTGATCAGGGACCCCAAAAACTTTAGGGTTCGATTTCTTAACGGTGTTATTTTGGGAACACCCCCCCCCCCCCGCGTTTTGAATGGACTAATGCCACGATGTTAAAATCGCGATAGTCATAGTTGGGAGTAGGTGGAGTAAAAATATCGCGGGTAGGTTGTATCAGTTTCCTTCCTCCCCGACTAGAGCTGCTATACGCAGAAAATAGATTGTCAACAGTATAAATAGTCCCAATCAATCTAAAATAGCTCTATGTATTTTTTGCGTTAATTGCCATCAGGAAACAAAAAAAATGGTCATATAGGAAAAAAAATTCTAAACGAGATAGCGTTTTCTTTTTCTGATTTTGGAATGGCGAACCTAACCGAAAAAATCCCGGAAAGTGTAAAAAACTCTTTTTAGCGAATAAAAGAAAAACGTGACCTCGAATCGAAAAAAATCACTACCACTATTTTTTACTTGTACATGATAGTACAAAGTTTGAAGAAAAGTTCTCGAACGTTGATCCAGCGAAATCCATGGACCAAGAGGAGCGTTTTTACAAGAACGCCTTTTTTGCAAAAAGTGAAATTTCAAGGAAACTGTTCAATATTTTGCAGCAAAAATTACACCGTTTTTTCAGCTAGCAACAAGCAATATTTGTACAAATTAACAAATATGTAAGTTACGTTAAACAAAAGTTATTAACAAATTAAAAAAACGTGATTTTCGAAAAGATCGAAAGATAATTTGAATAGCTACAACTTTATAATTTGATTTTTTTTCGATCCGAGGTCACGTTTTTCTTTTATTCGCTAAAAAGCGTTTTTTACACTTTCCGGGATTTTTTAGGTTAGGTTCGCCATTCCAAAATCAGAAAAAGAAAACGCTATCTTTTTTAGAATTTTTGACATGAGTATGACTTATCCCTGGGGTCTATTTAAAAGAATGTGCGGAACAAAAATCGTTACCATGACTCATTACTGAGTTTGGGGCTGAGTTGGGATCTAGTTGAGGTATGCAGAGGAGGGTGTAGTGGGGATAGCAGTGGGCCTAACTAAGACTGACACTAATGAGTCATTAACGATGACTCACTCTATGGCATGATATTGGCTGCGCCTGGGCGGTAATTATGCGCAGATGTGTGCACGTGGTCTCAAATCATCAGCATTTATTTATCATTCACTGCATTTTTAATAGTCTCATTACGTAGCGGTTTCCACTTTTAAGCACTAATATTGTGTAAGTATTTTTAAAAAAAAGTTGTGTGATGTGGATTTGTTGATCGTTGTTGTATGTTTGTGTGTATATGTTTGTATGTATGTAGTGTATATAACAGATCGAAAAAAAGCATAAAACCATTTAAATCTTTCGTTTCATTTGTTATATAAGAGATATTAATCTCTCTTGTCACTGTGCCATCGAGAAGCCATGGCACTTTTTTCTTCCTATATGATCATATTTTTTGTTTCCTGATGGCAATTATAAGATGGATTTGCGTATCAAGGTATCAAGGTTAAAAATAGTTGCCATATGAAATCTGTCGGTTGTTTTGAACAAAAAAAAAATGGATTGAGCATTTCGTAATTGCTGCTCGAGATTGTTGTACTTCCCGCAAACTACCACACTGTTCCGAAATTATTGCTGATTTTTCCAAGGACTTTCTGCTGCTTCCACATGGAGGTGTTACTTCTGACAATTTAACACACTTCACATGAATCGTTTTCTTCGTACAAAGGTAATTATTGTATACTCCTCCCGATTTTACCGCGGCATAAGGGTTTTAATTATTTTGAGCTTATGCTTAAAGTACAGCACTACTATACAAAAGGATCCAAGGTATAAAGTCAAAAGGTTTCCTGAGCTCTTAAATCGTTGGTTCCCGTAATTTGTCTAATATCGACTAGTTAACATTTCAACAGAAAATGGAGCAGGCAACTTGTTAAATGCTTTTATCGTAAAGAGTTCTTAAATCCAAATTAAGCCCGGGGGATGAAAGAAGAGCAATGCGCTGGTGTGCGGTGTCATTCCTTAAGCGCACCCTCTCCCCATCAGCTCAAAGAATTGTTAATTGCGCTCGTTGAACAGCAAGAGAATTCTCAAGTTCAAGATGTACTTATGAAAGCTATTAAAATTTAAATTACTACCCAAAGCTATTAACTCCCCGGGTATAACTTTCAGGGATTAGGGCATGGGATGAGGATGGTCATTACGCTACATTTCAAACGGGCTTTGGCACTGTTTCTGTTCATTTTTCCGTCTGTGGTTTTTGGATTTCTGGCCTGGCCCTTCAGAGATTTTCGTTGCTAGTAAATGCTGGTGTTATAAACATTTTTGAAAATCCTGTTATGATCATGGTCTAATTCTGTTGATTTCTTGAGTAAATAATTGCCTTCAGTTACTTTAGCGAAATGGTTGTAATTAGAGAGAAATTAGAAATTGGTAGCATAAAAACAAAATTACATTATTTTTGGGTTTTTTTCTGGTCGTAGATACAATTGTAAATTTTTCTTTAATCGTATACCTATATACTTTTTTATTCATAGGGTTAAAGCTTTTTAGCAAATGAAATAGCAAGAATAAGATGAAATGGTAGTCTGTTATGGACTATGTATATTTTTGTAGAAATGCTTCGGGTTGGAAATTTTTAGGCAGAATTGAACTATATTAAAACATCAATGCAAACCGAGTAATTTTGTTTACTGGTAGGGTGGAGTGAAACTGCAAAAAAAAAAATTGCGTATCAGCTTCGACCAGTGTTGCCATATTGGATACGTTCGTATCATTTTGGATATTATTTAGTAGAAAAAAAATCATATGGATACGATCATACGGTTTCCCGAAAAAGGATTCGTTAGTACCGTAATTTTATTTTTATTTTTCAAAATCAATATCTATAACCGTTTCTTATATAATCAGTAGAATTAATTTCCAATATCTGCTAAATATTTTCTCAAAGTTGTGACGTACTTTTCATTATGAGTGGCGTTTAATGATCTCAGCAAAATGAGCCTGCTCTAAAGTGGCTCACCCACTATCAGTTTAACTGCGCAATTTATCACGTGTAACGTCATGTCTGAACGAAAAACGGTGTAAACTGTGCAGTTTAGAACTATTTTCGGTTTCATTCCACAAGGCTATGTTTTTGGCTTGTCGTGTTCATGTGGGTCTTTAAAAGTGAAAAACGATTGCGTTACTTGTTGTTTGCGTATTGTATCGTGTTGTGGTGCTGTGAAATTAGTGAGGTATTTAGAGGCGTTAACCCAGTAAAAACAGAACTGGTCCTCTTCACGAGGAGGTATAAAATCCCACCAATATACAAGTATGTGCTCATTTAGTATCGTATGGATTCGTACAGAAAGGCTATGGCCACATTTATGTATTGAAAAATGTGTTCTCAGCACAAAATAAAGTCTGTCATAGTATAAATTTTTTTTTGCTGACAGACCAAGTTTTATTCATAAAATAGATGACAAGTCTTCTTCCAGAAAAAAATTAAGGCACTGTTTTGGCAAGGCCCTTGTAAAACTTCTTTTTTAAAAAAAAAAAACTCCTGTGCTTAAAAATTTTATCTGACATGGTAAAAAACATTTTTTCAATGACAGGCTTATTTTTATGCATAGAGGACATCTTAAACTTCAGTTGTTTTCTTTCTGAACAAGGTGTTCTGAAATCCCAGTGATTGATCTTGATGCATTGATGCTGCTCATTCAAAATACAGTCTGACAAATTTATTAACAAAAATTAACAGCCAGAGAAATTTTAATAGACAGAAGAGATCTTAAACTTTATTTAAAACAAAAATCAAGGAGGTGTTATGAAGTGCATTTTTATAAAAAAAAAATATTTTATAACATAAGATCTGTCAGAAGCCAATTAACAAAAATTGTCAGACAGATAAATTTTTTCAAAAATGGTTCATTATTTACTACAAATTGCATAAATTTCAGACCCGTGTTTTGGAAAATAAAATCATTGTTTTTTAACAAAATTCAAAAATTCATAAAAAAAGGCAATTAACAAATTTTTACTAGTCTGGTCTCTAGTCTTTTTACATGTTTTTCACCCAATCTCACTTTATTATTTTGAGGTGTTCGATGGGGCACCTTTTTTGTCATGGGAGCTTAGACTATGTTTGCTTATTAGTAAAGAGCTAGCGACGTCGAAAAAAAGTTGATTCCTAAATGGTTAATTTTTTGATATGACCTGCCTTATTGACTTACCTAACGGATGTGGTGCGTCTGCCCCACCTGGGAGTGGTTGCATTTTCTTCTGCGCATGTCTTTTGCAGAGATGAAAATTGTTAATTTTTAAATAATTTTAAGAAATTTTTTTTTCTCTCTACGTCGAAAAAAAGTTGATTCCTAAACGGTTAATTTTTTTATATGACCTGCCTTATTGACTTACCTAACGGATGCGGTGCGTCTGCCACCTGGGAGTGGTTGCATTTTCTTCTGCGCATGTCTTTTGCAGAGATGAAAATTGTTAATTTTTAAATAATTTTAAGAAATTTTTTTTTCTCTCTACGTCGAAAAAAAGTTGATTCCTAAACGGTTAATTTTTTTATATGACCTGCCTTATTGACTTACCTAACGGATGCGGTGCGTCTGCCACCTGGGAGTGGTTGCATTTTCTTCTACGCATGTCTTTTGCAGAGATGAAAATTGTTAATTTTTAAATAATTTTAAGAAATTTTTTTTCTCTCTCATACCTTTCTATGCTATTTAACAGCATAAATTTATAGTTGCCAGACAATTTTGTCTAAACAAATTATAATTTTCTAATTTTTTAGTACTTATAGCTGAAATTTTAATATGCTATTATAATCCTGTAATCAAAGAATATAATATAAATTTGCCATACCAAACCCCGTTGTTCAATTTAAGTCTCGGAGAGCATAGGTTGGAATAATTAAAAGAGTGCGAAAGCCCAGTAGAAGCCGTTTAGGAATGAATTCTCGAAAAGTTGCTAGCTCTCGTACTATGTATATTAAAAAAACGAAGAATGCGATGAGTTTGGGTTAGGACAGCGAGGAGAACGGACGTGTGCTGTCCCGGTCCCTAAAAACGCGCCGACACAAACAAAAAAAAAAAACTGTTACACATACAGAGTGCGAGAAATCGAATAAAAAAGTGCACAAAAAACTATTAAAAAAAAAAAAACAGTGACAAAACAAAAAAATAACGAGCGCGGTCTAACGCGAAGGCCCATCACCCTTCAATAGACTCAACGACCGACCGGACCGACGAACGGCACAAGTAAGTACCCTTGCTCCCTACCCTCTCTCGCATCTCGGTCCTGCAGGTGCCGCGGCTAAAATCTGTCGGTCGATGAAATTTGCCCCGTCTCAAAAGGCATAACACTTTGACGAGGACAAATTTTATTGACTCAGATGGTTGCGGCAAATGTAATGCCGGGAAATATTCCCGAGAACGTGGCGATTGAGCCCGCGCAACCGAAGTCCCGTTACAAGTCAAGTTTTGGTATTGACTTTTGTAACATTCGTGGACTTCAAGCGAATTTCTCTTTTGTTGAGTGCCACTTATCTAATTACAAACCCCCAATCTTCGCACTTAGTGAAACCCAAATATCACCCGATAATGACTTAGGTTATTACCAGGTGTCGGGGTACACTTTAGTGCACAATCTCTCCCCCCATAGGGGTATTGCCATTTATATTAGGGACGACGTGGCTTATTGTAAAATACATTCAAGCACAACTTCTGATTTTAATTATCTTTGGATTAAAATCATTTTCCAAAGCCACGTCATATTCTTCTGCTTCCTATACAGAAGCCCTAACATAAGTAACGAAGCCTCCTCATTATCTTTTGATACTATTTCCGAACAAATCTCGGGATTTTTGTCGTCCAATCCTGAGTGTGAAATCATCGTTGCGGGTGATTTCAATGTTCACAACGTTAAATGGCTGACTTACTCAAATGGCACCAGTACTTCTGGCAAGGACGTCGAGCTCTTTGCAGACATCAATAACTTGCATCAAATTGTGGATCATCCCACAAGAGTCCCTTATGTTGCTGATCAAGGAAGATATCTCCTTGATCTTTTTCTAACTTCTCATCCAGCGCGTTACTCCGTCGAAGTTGATTCACCTCTCGGCAATTCAGACCACTGCCTAATCAGCGCTAACTTCCCATTCGAATTTCCCACCCCTCCCAAACCAGTTCGAAGAACTGTATGGCATTATGGGAAGGCCAATTGGCTGGGGCTTATTAATTTTTTCCAGTCTACAGACTGGAATCTGTGTTTCCGGAATAGAAACGTCAACTCTGCCGCTATCCGTATCACCAGGATCATACAGGCAGGAATGCATTTGTTCATTCCTCATTCTACCAAATCTGTGAAGGCTAGGCCCAACAGATGGTTTAATCAGGAGTGTATGAATGCAATCAGAAATAAAGAAGCCGCCTTTCGAGCTTACAAGAGCTCCCCGAGTGAATCGCTCCGTGCAGAGTATATAAAACTAAGAAATTCCTGTAAAGTCACCATCAGGAATGTCAAAAATTCATTTGACAGCAAGTTGAGAAGTAAACTCCTTAATGCAACCTCTGGTAGCAAGAACTTCTGGTCCTTGGTAAGCTCCATTAAGAAGAATTTCACTTCATCCACAACTCCTTCACTTATCCACAATGAGAAGGTGATAACAGACAGCAAATCCAAGGCCGATTTATTAGCATCTCTGTTTGCTTCCAATTCTTCTTTACCCCAAACTGATATGCTACCCCCGGTTCTTGAGCTCAGCGCTCATCTAATGGACAGGGTTTTCTTCAGGACTCGCGAGGTGTACAGGTGCCTCAAGGAGCTCGATGTAAACAAATCGACTGGACCCGATAATATACCCCCTATCGTCTTAAAACAATGCGCCTCACCTTTGGCTAGACCTCTGCGCAAACTTTTTGCCCTATCATACTCTTCCGGAGTTTACCCAGACTCTTGGAAACTTGCCCATGTTCAGCCAATACCGAAAAAAGGTGACTCCAGCGATCCCTCCAACTACCGCCCAATAGCAATTACTTCTAGTCTCTCCAAAACCATGGAGACGATAATTAACAAAAAGCTTTTTTTTTTTTTTATGTGGCAGACTAGAGACTTAGGGAAAGTCCCTTTGTACTGTCGACAATCTATTTTTTCGTATAGAGTGAATGTCGGACAGCAGCTCTAGCCGGAAGATAGAGAGAAGAGAAGGAAGTAACTGTCACAACCGAGCCGCGATATTTTATTCCACCTAATAACAACCATTCCGCGACTCTGACATCGGGGCGTCGAGAACAACTCGCTGGAGTGTTATGCCTCCTGAAACGAGTTGAATCTCATCCACCAACCGATGGCATGCGCTTGGTGGAGCGGGGAAGGACTAGCGAAGGCTATGACAGGGGAATCAGGAATGTAAAGAGGGAAGAAGAAAGAAGGAAAGTTAGGTGGGAAAGGCGAAGGACCGTGGCACCACCGGGATTCGAACCCGGGACCTCTGGGGATAGCAGTCAGGCGCCTTACCTCTAGACTACCGAGGCCCCAATTAACAAAAAGCTTATGGGATATCTAGAATCCACCCAACTTATCAGCGACAAACAATACGGCTTCCGTCAAAAAAGATCCACTGGTGATCTTTTAGTTTGCCTTACAGAACACCTCAGCCGAAGTTTGCATGGATCTGGCGAATCTAGTTTGGTTGCTTTGGATATCTCCAAGGCTTTTGATAGATTATGGCACTCAGCCTTGTTAGCTAAACTCCAAGTTATTGGAATTGACTCACTTCTGTATAAGTGGGTTGAGAGTTTCCTTTCCGGCCGTTCAATTAAGGTATTATTGGATGGCGTCAAATCTGAATCTCACCCCATCTCTGCGGGGGTCCCTCAGGGGTCAATTTTATCACCGGCCCTTTTTCTCATCTTTATAAATGACCTACTTTCAATCCCCTCCAACCCACTTCTCAGCTTCGCTGACGACGGTACTCTACGTTACTCGTACAGCTTCGATACAAGACAGACACATGCCAGATCCTGTCTTGATGATCGTGAACTAATGTTCAACTCTATTAAAAAAGACATCAAACTAATTCTAGATTGGGGAGAGAAGAATCGTGTCAAATTCAACGCCTCTAAAACCAAGTACTGTCTTATCTCAAAAAAGAAGTTCAACACCTCACCATCCTTGACAGTGGATGACGTTGAACTAAAGGCCGACCCATCCCTACACATCTTAGGCGTGACATTAGCCAAAGACCTTCGTTGGAATGATCACATATTCCAAATCGCCAAACAAACATCCCAGTGCTTGGGATTTCTTAAGAGGTGCAAGTTCCTCCTCCAGCCATCGGCCCGTGCTGTTATTTATAAATCCTACATACGTCCTCTTCTCGAATATAACTCCCTCGTTTGGGGCGGCGCTCGAATAACCACCTTGGCATGGTTAGATAAGGTCCAAAAAAAGCTTACTGCTAGACATTGCACCATGACGTGACAAATGACATGACGGACTGGTAGTACAAAGGGTGACTCCTGAGCTTAGCACTGTCACATAAAAAAAAAAAAAAAAAAAAAGCTAATTCTAAATATGTAGTTACTTGTTCAGAAATTTCACTAGAATGTCGAAGGGTGGCCTTTAAAGTTTATATACAAAACAACCATAAGCCTTAACAGCAGTAACAGGACTCCATCCTGCGATATGCAGAGGCCCCTGTGTTTACCACTCTACTCTTCTCTAAGATTTTGTTGAATATCAGGGTTCTAAGAATGCGGATGATCCACTAACTTAAACCATTGTAGATCCCATGCTGGCATTTTTGAAAGCGCTCCTTCATCCGGTACGGTGATTTGGAATAGAATGCGTGATTTGGTATAGAATTTTAAAGGTACATAACTAAGATGTGTTCTAGGGTCTTAAGGATAAAAGATGAAGAACTTATCCGCATATAATCATTTACGATATCTTACTGTAAGAATTGCCAAATTTTTTTTTTTTTTGAAGTGAAAACTTCTTTAGCCGCGTTGGGCACTTTTTGATAAGGGAAAATGTTATGGGTTCGCGTCACCGACATGCTCATGACTGGCGCACGCGCTCAATCGATTATAATCAAAAACTTTTTGATTTTGAATAAAAAATTAAATCTGACCGCCTACTATTATTCAATTAAGTATCGAAAATGAAAATACACAAATCCAGCTACCTTTATGGTATAGTCAACAAAAGAAAAATAAAAACGTGGTTGCGATACTTGAAAGGTACACCACTTTATACTTCTTATGGAATTACGATTGAAGATAGGTTCTGAAATTCTCGAAAAAAGATTCGGCGAAAAATATGATAATGTACCGATGATTTTAAGTGGAGACTTCAATATTAACTTTGCAGATGATAAAAATCTACCATTAATTGAATTTTTAAATGCAACACTTAATTTAAATATGTCCAATGATCGGAAACTTAGTACTACCAAATATAAAACGACGATCGATGCGGTTTTTACGCGATACTAAGATAAATTTGAATCAAACATTTTCATTTCTTACTTTAGTTAACATAACCCGATTGTATCTTTTTTACAATAAGTGCTAATGAAATAGGATGGTCAAAATTGTCACAATTATTACATAATTTAAAAAATAATTCTGAGATATCGGTTGAAGATGCAGCAGCATTAAATTTTATAGAAAAAAGTACACTTATTAATGAAGACGCAGTTACTTGTGCTACATATTTTAATAAGTTGGTTAATGTCCTAATGAAAATACTGCAATCAAAAAGATTTAGTCCTTTCAAGAAATATAGAGTTTTGTATTATACTTCAAAAGAATCGAATTTCAACATTTAAGTTCTAAGTTTTCACTTCTATCGGCAGTCCCTATAACTGCCAATTTTTTTTTTTCTTTATTAGTCTAAAGGTACTTAAAACTAACAAAGTGGTTTTAGCCCATGGAGTTTAATCCTAGCGGGCTGTATATTGCATTACTTAAATGTATACTTATTGTAATTATTCTACTCTTACTCTAAATTTTTGGGGTTGGTTCTAATATGAGTCTGTTTACAGTCGCTATTAATGTTTTTGTTTGTTCTTTGTTGATGTTCAGTACTGGTACGTTGTTTTCGTATAGTATGTGTTGTCGAAGTATAACATTAGTGTTGGGACAGCCGATGAAAAAGTGTCGAGCTGTTAGGATTTGGTGATAGGGACAATGAGGACAGGTCGGTGTGGAGGTTCTTTGAAATATATGTCGTTTTACGGCGAGGAAATGTCCGAGTCTTAGTCTCGTGAGCTGGACCCCTAGTGCCCTAGGAAGGTTATGTCCCGGAGGGGCTGTAATGTCCCTCCAGTGCGCAGCTAAGAAGGTGTTACTTGTGTTCCAGTTGCGTTTCTTATTGTCATTTATCGTTTGTTTTAGTTTATTCCGTACTGATTTGAAGTCGGGTAATCGTACTTCCGTTAAGGGTCGTCTATGTGCCTCTTTTTCTGTCTGGTCTGCGTGTTCGTTTCCGCAAATGCCAACATGTGCGGGACACCAAATAAGCTGTATGTCCTTGTTTGTAACTGCGTCTCGTATTTCTTCAACTGTAGGATGTCGGTTTCTAAGATTTCTGATAGACTGAATAGCAGATAGCGAGTCAGTTATAATTAACGCCGGTTCTGAAGCATGCGAGCAAGCTTTATATATGGCTGCCATTTCTGCTGTGTATATGGAGGTCCATTCAGGCATTATTCCCAGACTAACCACATTTTTTTCGCTGTCTACTACCGCGTAGGATACCAGGTCTGTCATCTTAGATGCGTCTGTGTAGTATTGTAGCTGTATTCCTTGTCGTTCTATAAGTCTGTTGAATTGTTGTTTTATGACTATGTTACTGTAGTTGATGTAGTTTGTCAGCTCTGTGTTGACTCTACCTTGTTTGAAAAGCCAAGGAGGCGTTGACGTTACCTGTTTTTGTATTTCCTTTGGGGTATACCGTAGCTCTGTTGGAATTTGCTTTAAGCCTGCGCTGGAGATAATGGCGACCCTTGTGGAGTTCCATTAGCTAGGGGTAGGATATTAGAGGAGAAGCCTTTGTTCCGAACCATTATTTTGCGTTGCGTGAGGAAGGAGTGGACTGTTTTTACGAAGTTGTAGCCTACATTCCATTCTGTCAGCTGTTGGATAACGACTTTTTTCCTGAGTCTGTCATATGCTTTCTCCAGATCTGCAGAAAGCAATATGCTGTGCTCTCTCCTTCCGATTGCAGTGGCCAGATTGTGCTCAGTTTCCTGGAGCAATGACAGTGTGCCTCTTCGAGGTCTGTAGCCGACAATTTCGTCTGGGAGCCTTTGCTCTAGGAGCCAATTTAGTCTATTGCTGAGGATTTTTTCAAGGATTTTGGAGGAAGTGGGTAGGAGTGAAATTGGTCTAATTTTAGTTATAGGAAGGATTTGGTTGGGGACTTTAGGGATGGGACGGATCTCTGCTAGTTTCCATGCCTGTGGAAATGTGCCCGAGCTCAATACCATGTTGTAGAGCCTAGTTAGCCTCCTTAGATAGAGTGATGGGGCTTTATTCATCATTTGATAGGTTATCTTGTCTAGGCCCGGTGTCGAACCTTTGTAGGAGTCCAATTCATCTTGGACCTCTTGTAAGGTTATCTGCTTATCGAAGGGAGAGGGGGGTAGATTTCGGAGAGCCTGCAGCTCTATTTCTAGATCACTACCATCTTCATCGTGTAGGCTTGGAGCTGAGTCTGCATAGCTTGATAGCTGTTTTCCTATCATGTTTGCAATCTCGTAAGGATCGACGACTGTTCTATTTTGATGTTCGAGGGCGGAGATCATGGTGCCCTTTCTATTCCCAAAAACCGCTCTTATGCAGCTTGTACTGAGTTATTAGGGTTGATTGCATCAAGAAAGTTTTCCCAAGATTTGCGTTTCTTTTCCCTAATTGCTCTACGCATTTGCGCATTGCTCCTGCGGTAAGCGATTGCATTCTCTATGGAGGGAGATCGTTTGAAGCGCTTCCATGCTTGATTTTTGTGTCGAATCAGCTGCCGAATCTCGTTATCGAACCAAGCAGGGGTATTTTTTCGAAGGCTTTGCGTTGTGGGCATGCTTGCGTTGGCAGCATACCTGATGGATTTTGTTAAAATCGCTGCTTCCTCATTTATGTTGGGGCTTAGCCTTTTTTGTTGTAGATATTCCTCAACTTTTGATTGGAATTTCTTCCAATCAGCACATTGCTCTATGAACTGTGGGATATGTTTGGAGCGTTCTGTGGGTTGGCTGATGTGCAGAATGATCGGGAAGTGGTCGGTTTGTTTTGGATGCTCAGTCGTTGTCCAGTTCAGTCGTGGGGCTATGTCTGGCGTCGCTAACGAGAGGTCTATTGTTGTAAAGGTATTTCTGGTGTTAAAAAGTGTTGGCGAACCGTCATTCAGCAGTACGTATTCAGTGTTGTCTAACCAGCTGCTTATATGGTTGCCTCGCCGTGTATTGTATTGCGATCCCCAGAGTTGGTGATGCGCATTAAAATCTCCAAGTATTATCGCTGGTCTTTTTAGTGGTGCAGTTAGCTTGTCAAGTTCTTCGGTTATGTTGTCCAAGTCTTGTTCGACATATATGGAGGCAATGTCCGTTGTTGTTCCAGCGTGCACTCTGAGTGCCAACATTGGTGTGTTCTGGTTTGCTACGGGGAGCGTTTCTACTGCTAGGCCTGTTTTTACCATGATGGCAGCTCCACTGACTCTTGTTGAGTGCGTATTGTGGGCATATAAGTCATACTGTCGGTACTTTCGAGGTACGTTTGTGTGTGGTAGGTGTGTTTCTTGGAGTGCTATAATGTCCGGGTTGTGGCGTGCTATTAGTATGTCCAGTGAAGCGGAGTTTGCGTAGAGTCCTGATATGTTCCACTGTACTATTGTGAGTTGTTTGCTGTGGTTGCTTGTAGTTCTATGTTGCGTTTGATTATTTCTAGTTGTCATATTGTATTATTGGTTATTGTTGCGAAATGTTGTGGCATTCGTGGATGGCATTTTCATGTGTGAGTCTGTGTCGGTATCGGAGTCGAAAGTGTTTTTCCTGTTGGGGGTGTTTATTGGTGAATGTTCATTATTTACTGCTGCGATGGTCTTTTTGAGGGTGTTAGGTGAGAGGGATAATAGTGCGTTTAGTTGTACTTTTTCTGCAGGTTTGTTCATTGCTGTGAATTGTATTTGAGTTTTTTGTGTGTTAGGGTACGGTGACTTTAAAGTCACAATTTTTTGTTGGGCATTGCTTGTTATCTTTATTTTGTTGTCTGTGTAGTTTTTGGGTTGTTATTCTGTCATTATTTTGTTAATTTTATGACTGGTGTTAGTGACTACATCAGTCCAAGATTGGTTGTTGTTTACATTTATTTTTTCAAAAGAGTTTTTGTTAGGTATTAAGCTACTGTTGTTTATTGTGTTTTGGGTTAGTATATTTTGTTCTACATCTTTTACCTGTGCACTGTTTTGCGGGTGTTCTGAATACCACAATTTTCTGGCTTCAAATCTGCTGATATGCTGGTTGGCTTGAATCTTCACAATCTCCTTTTCTCTTTGAAATATCGGGCAGTTTCGATCCAGGGTGGAGTGGTTACCTTCTGTCTGGCAGCTGATGCAGTAGACTCTGGTACAAGTATGCTCTTCCCCTTCGGCTTTAACCTCGTTACAAGTGAGACATCTAGGTGTTTCGTTGCATCTGGTCTCGTGGTGTCTGAATTGGTAGCAGCGGCGACATCTTAGTGGTGCAGGGTACCATCTTTGTGTGATAATTTTTTCGTAGAGGATGAAGACATGTTTGGGCGGTTGATATGTGGTGAATGTTATTAGGAGCGTGCCGGTATTGACCTTTTGATTGTTTACCATCCTTGAATAATGCTTCACGCCTTTCACTGTAGGGTTGTCCGCCTTTATTCCTTCTAGAATATCTTCTTCACTAACATTCTTGAGGTTTGCCATTCTGATTGTAGCTTTCGACTCATTGAGCTTGTCAAAGAAGGTTGCTTGTGCCTCATAGTTCCCTATTTTTGTCAGGTTTTTGATTATTTTTTTCGCTTCAAGCTCGTTTGGCAGTAACAGCAGGTACTTGCCTTCACGAAGGGCTCTGCAGCTTTTCACTTTTCCTGAGAACATTTGTAGTGTTTTTTGAACCAAGAATGGGTTCAAGTCTGTGATTTGTTTTTCTTTGTCCATTAATTCCACTGTAATGTACTTCGGATCTTGTCCTAGTGAGAAGAAGTTCTGCGTTTCTGCTGGTGTCGGATCCCATAGTTCACTGTCATTGTTTTTTCGTTTTCTATGCTTCTTCCTTGGTTTATCATTGAGAAGTGCAAATGGATTTTTGCTGGGCCCTGGCTCGGGCGCCATTTCTCTAATAGTCGCACTAATGCAACAGTTCCTGGTTAGGCTCCGGTCTTAATGTAATTTTGTTTAAATTAATTTATCAATTGTTGAGTCACAAAGGTTTCCCAAACCGTCCCGGAGAAAAGGAATTCCCAAAAAAAAAAAAAATTGATAAACAAAGCTGAGTACCGTAACTACTGTCGGATGCACAAGAAATTAAACGCTGTGAGAAATCACTAGAGCACTGGTTAGTACGAGCTAGCAAGTGACTGTATTGCCAAATTATGAATTGAAGGAAAAATGCAGCCTATGGCTGGGAGACCCCATGGACTTGGTCAAAGATATCTCCTGGAACTCTGCACATATTTGGATGCGGTTTGGTTCGCCGGATACTATAGATTCATGGGTCTCGAACGCAGACACCCCTACACCGCCCACAACTATGCCATCTTTAGGCCATGCTAACATACTTCTAGTCCAAAGGAAGTTTCGAAATCATTTTTAAATAGCCGGCAATGTTTAAATATTTTCGCTCTACGACCGATATCAAAGCTAACATGCCGGCCAGTAGTTGCAATATGGCCAGTATTTTCGGGCTATACGGATATATTGCCGGCAAGTTTGAACATATCGATGGAAATAATGCTGAATTTTCAGCAATGTCGTTCAGTCAGTATTGGCGGACACACATTGCTGAAAAATTTTGCTCGTTTACAGGCACCTTAAGGTGGGGTGGTGTGGAAATAAATGTGCACGATTATCACAAATACATTTTTAGCCCCACATAATTTCAAATGCGTCAGCTGCCGCTTTAGGGAAGTGCAATTTGTTATCTGTTGATAAGAGCCGTTTTTAGTCTATCCAATAAATCGATAGTTTGTCGTGCAGTTATTCTTCGGTTTCTTGTGCAAAAAGTTGGTCCGAATGAAAT
Source organism: Thereva unica (assembly GCA_949987705.1). NCBI lineage: Eukaryota > Metazoa > Arthropoda > Insecta > Diptera > Therevidae > Thereva > Thereva unica. Next base: position 59,655,882 of record OX465281.1, read on the forward strand.
ACTAACGTGTTTAAAAAAGTACTGTGAAAATACCTGATGTTTTAAAGCTGTGCTATGTGGACAGGTGTAATCGGCAGTTAATGAGGTCTGTTTTGTTAGTGGCAAACGAAATTGGACTTGGATTTACCTCATTGTGATTCATACATTTCGTCATTAATTTTTTTTTATCTTATCAGAAGGCATTGTGTACATTCATCGGAAAATCAATTTTATCTTGTTTTTTTGTTATTTTTTATCTTATTGTTTTCTATCTATCCGGAGAAGTTCCGATTAAAAGGTCGATTTGAAGAACTTAAAATTTTGTTTAAATAATTTTTAAAATTGCGAATATTTTTTATGTTTTTTCCGACACAAAAGGGAAAACAGTGATATACGGATAAAATTCTAGTACATGCCTGTAGAATATTATAAATAATATGAATAATCAAAGTAATTGTAGAATTGTATCACTGTTTCTTAATTTATCAAAAGAACAATTCAACGTTGAATATGAAAAGCTGTATTCCAACCAGGAAAGTGATAAGCGTAAGAAACTTTATATTGAAATTTTAGATGAACTGAAAATTTCAATTAAAATTGGTGATTTGGAATTATTAAAAAAATTAATTGATTTTATATTATTAATACATAAAGCTGAAAAATTGAAGATAAATGTTATAAATACATCAATTAATAATATATTTTTGCCTGAAATTTGGTATAAAGAATGTAAAAATACGAGTTCAGTCAATTACATTAATTTAATTACATTATCGTGTAAGTATAATCAATTAGAGATACTTAATTACATATTATTTAATACTGAATGTAATTTAAAATTTATTTTCAAAGAAATTTGTGTTAATTGTGACATTAATCCATGTGATTTAGATAATGAGAAACAAAATATATTTTATTATGCTATAAGAAACGGAAACCCAGATATTTTAGATATTTTAATTAATAAATGGCAAAATGATTATTTTATTTTAAATTCAAATATATTAAAAGAAATTCTTGAGAAGGCCTATAATGATATGAAATTAATAAATATTCCAATATCCGAAAATATGGAAATTTATGTTGAGAATAAATTAATTAATTTACGTTTTCATGAGAGTAACGATAAACCAATTAAGCCAACATTAAATGATGTTGAAAATCGCATTCAAATAATTATTGATGGTATAGAAAAATTAGTGAAATATTCCAAATTATCAGAAAATCGTATTGTTGATAGTGAATTTTTATTTATTAGCAAGTTTATGGTAAAAAATTTGAATATATTAAAAAAATTATTAAATTCAACTTATAACAGAATACCGTGGGAAGAAATGGAATTCTTTTTAGTATGTTTTATTGGTTCGCATTTGAAACAGCAAGAAATAAATTATGTAATTAGAGCATTCTTAACGAAAGAAAATCTATTAAATTATTTAATCATGTTTAGAAATGAAATAGCATTAATTAAAATACAAGCAAATGATATTGGCAGTAAATTACCTAGTGAAACGCGCCAAGAAATAATTGAAACATTATCACTAAAAAATGATCGATTAAAAAAATTATATGACGACTACCAAATTATAAAAGATATTTATTCATTAGAAAAAATAAATTATTACATTAAAATGGCAATTGATGATGATCAGCAATTAAATAGTGATATTGAATCGTTTGATAATCATGAGCAACAGCAAATATTAATTGAAAGAGCATTACAAGTAACTGGTGAATTTTTGAAAAATACTTTGGAATCACCGCATATGTCTGAAAATTTAAGTAATTCAATATTTGTTAATTTTCATAAAGAGACAAAACAGATAATTACAAGATTACGTGATCGTTTGTCACATACTTTTATTCAACAATATGATCATACAAATGAATATTTATTTGGTCGTAGATTGGATAATGTTGTACTATCAAAATATTTAAAGGCTGATTTAATAAAATTAAATAACGATATTGATGTTATTTTATTTAATAATAAAATCAAAATACTGGAAAAAATAATTGAAAACATTTTATTATGTGATAATATTGATGAAATAAAAGAGTTTACATCGGTTTTTACTAACTTAAATATGAATAATATAAGTTTAACATCACTTAAATCAGTTGATTATAATGGATTACTTAAATCAATAAAAGAATTTCAAAACCTAATTGAAAATCCTACCGATTTTGAGCAATCATTATTTAATAATATCGAAGAAATATTAAATAAGAATATTGAAAATGACAAAACAATTAATGTTAAATTAAATTACTTTCAAAATATGTTAAGTTGCATGACATTTGTCAATAAATTAGAAAAATTGAATAATGTTGAAACCATAAAAAAATACGCAAATAATATTTTGAAGCAGCTTAAAAGTAGTATTGAACCAAATGAAATTGAAGATATATACAAAAAAGTTTGTGCCATATGTTACAGTGCTTATGATAGAAAAGTATTTAAAGATATTAAAGATTTCGAATTTGCTGCACATAATGTTTTTTCAAAAATAGTTTATGATATTAGTGCAACAAATACAATAAGAAAACTTAAAAGAAGGTTAGAATCAAATATCGAAAAAGATAACTTAAATAATGAATTAAAAAATATATTGGAAAAAATCAAAGAACAATTAAGAAATCAACCAGAATATTATGATATTCTACATAAAAAAATTAATAAATATAAGGAACAATACGAAATCAAGAAAGAATTAATTAACTTAATCAATGTCTCAGAGAATGATATGACGAAAATAAATAATGATAAATTTGAGCAAAGTTTAAAAAAAATACACTTTAAAAAAGATAAAGAAATTAAAATTATAAAATACTATAATTCTTGTAACTGGATCGCATGCAAGCAGCAGCTACAGCTTGACCCCTACAAAAACTTGCTTGCGGCAATCGAACACTTAATTAGATCTGGTGAGTTCTTAAAGGTACATAAAGCAATTGTTGAGTTATTTCCTGGTAAAACGGTAGAAAATAGTTTTAAAATAAAACTTAAAGAAATACTTGACGATATTTTAAATTATCAAGAAAATATTTTTAAGAATCACTTTAAAAAGAAATTACAACTCTTGAAAAATCTACTTTTTCAACAAGGCGAAAATATTCCAGAAATAATATTAAAAATAAAAAATGATAATCGCTTAAAAGTAATTGTTGAAATGCTTGTGCTGGATATATTATCATTTATCGAAGAAAAGGAGAAATTACTGGATACAACATTACTATCGGCAAGCTCGTTCTTAGATAACCCCTCGCCATTACTGATCGGTAAACAATTACGCAACTACCTGGCACATGGAAATCCTCTAGCAGAAATATTATTAACAGATCCTTCAATATCAATCATTTCGAATGCAATAAAATTCATTAATGATGAAGATATTTTACCAAACAGAAAATACATACAGCAACATTCACCAAATTTCGAATACATAAAAAGGAATTTCGAAAATGATTTGAAACTAATTGAAAAACAAAAAATCATGCTCAATATAGCAGAAAACGGAAGTATTGACGAGCTAAAGCGTTGCCAAAATGAAGGAGCTGATCTGACATCAAGAGATATCACCAATCAAGTTGCTATTGAGTTTGCAGCAAAAGGAGACAAGCTAGAAATCGTTGAGTACCTTTACAACATTGACAATAAACATTTGCAAACATACGAACTAATTCTTGCCAACGCATCATGCTATGGCTCTAAAGAAATTGTTACAAATTTTGTTAAATATAAAAATTTAAACTTAAACAAAGCAGTTAATAAACACGGTGCTACTTTATTACATTGTGCTGCAAAATTTGGTCATGTTGACATTCTAGAAATTTTATTAAATTCGGGAGCAAAAATCGGTAACGAATTTCCAACACAACTGCATTTAGCCGCTGAACATGGGCATGTCAATATTGTTAAAATATTATTAAATGTCAATGGAGTTGATGTAAACTACATCAACAAAGGGGGCTGGACACCATTACAACTGGCAGCAGAAAATGGACACTTTGAAATCGTTGAATTATTGTTGAGTAGTGGAGCCAGGGTGGATAGCAAACGAAAAGAACAAGGGTGGACAGCTTTACATTTCGCAGCATACTATGGATACGAAAACGTTGTCGAAATACTGCTTAAACACAATGCTTATATTAACAAACTAACAGATCAAGGTACGTATACAGTAATAGCATAAATCAATATTTGCAAAAATAAAAAAAAACCTCACCATTCTGCTTCTAGTCCATGGAAATGGTACTTTAACATTGCAAAAATGCAGGACAAGGTTTTATTTTTGGGTTATGTTGGGTTTGACTGCCATCTTGGAAAAGGTGTGCAAATGGGTTTTCCACTATATTACTACATACTATATTTCCGTAACAGTACAACTTACAGAAAATTTGCACGGAGATTTTTTTTACATTTGAATTGACCGACGCACAGTGGTGCCAAAAAGCTGGCCAAAAGTCTTTAACATTAACCAATTAATTTGAAATTTGGTATACGGGGGTCTTTCGCGTGATCGCGAATTTAGTGTCCACTTTTTCATAAACACGATGGCGGCTACAAAATGGCGAGCAGAAGTAGTTAAAGATCCTTTAATTGGTATACGGGGGTTCATAAACAAGATGTCCTTCAATTGCTACAAAACTTGATATAGGGGGGTCGCTGATTTCGAATTTAGCGGCCTTTTTTTAATAAAAAAATAAAATTTTAACTAAAAACTTATAAGGAAATCACTACTGAAAATATTAACTATGTAATCCAACAAAAGAATTATTGAACGTCTGATGATCTTTACAAGTCGCAAATGAGTGGATATGAGTATTTTAAATCTTTAAAACGGCGATATCTCATGAATGGCAATTCGTACGGGAAAATTCAGAACATTTTTTTTTGCAAATAATAGTATAATATACAAATTTTGTAAACACTATTTTATGATAACACTTACCGTTTAATATGTATTTGCAAAAAACTGATATTTTGACCCTAAAACCCCATAGTTCGAGGGTAGAAAATCGGTAGACTTTATAACCCCTTATAAGAACGCTAAAAGGAAGCTCTCTTCCACATTAACTTTAGCCTCATTTCCGCTATTTCGCTTTTTTCGTCTTAATTTAGCTGTACTGTTTCCGAACTCAACAAATATAAAGAACATTCCGAAAAATTTTATGCAGCAGTTTATAAAAATAATATGTACTGTTTCCGAACTCAACAAATATAAAGAACATTCCGAAAAATTTTATGCAGCTGTTTATAAAAATAATAATCATATAAATATATTATATAATACATACATAACATATGTAATATGAATCCATTAAAAGGTTATTATTTATACACAAATATGGTGGGAATAACCCATAAAATAATGCACTTTTTAAATAAAAACGTCCACCGACTAAAAGATCGCACAAAGTCTCAACTTTTGTTGTTTGAATATTGTGTAGAAATGTTTAAAGAACATATTAAAAACAATTTAAAGCGGGACCTAGTAAGACTTTTTTTGTAGGACTTATTTAACAAAAGACTTTCTAGCAAAAATAATAAAAATTTTACTGTCTTTCATTGACCATGTTTACGCGAAGATATTTAAGCTTATAACATCGTTATCAGTAGTAATTTTAAAAGCGTTTACGCGCAAATATTTTGGTTCGTGTTACTGCTATCCATAGTAGTTTTAAGAACGTTTACGCGCGTTAAAATTTTTCCACCAGCAGATATCAGTTTTTAAAGTACCTACTTAGATCTAATATAAACTGTCAAGCGGACAGTCAAATAAATAAATAAATAGATTGGAAGAAGTTTAACTAAATTTTATTATTAAATGAACATAAATCGAGATGTATTAATCCTCATAAACCATCATAGGCAAGTTCTGCAGCGTTTATTACGTAAATAAACTTTCCTTTCGTTTAATTTAAAATCACAGTTTCCTTAATGTTTTTACTAAAACTGTCAAACAACTGTTTACGCCTACTACTTAACTCAGTTTTCCTTAATAAAGTTGTTACCTTAGCACATTTATTTAAGCTTAACACCACTAACGAAAGCAGTATTAAGGGGCGTTTACGCGTATGAAAATCAGTGTTAAGGTTGTTATCAACAGTTTTAGAGGCTTCGCGTAAACATGGTCATTATTTAATTAACATATACAGATATGAAAATAGACCATATTGCTTATAGAAATGTTTTCTACAAACTTTGAGGAGAAGAATCCATTTTTTTAATTAAATAACTTTTACCACTGTAAAATAATGAACACAACAAATAGCAGCTTCGACAAGGGCTTAAAAATTCTCGCAATCACTTGCAGCATCGGTCACTTTTGGACTGATCCTGCGAAGAGAAAAAGGACACCTGACCGCCATAAGCCGATTTCATGTGTGGCAGGGATCTCATACGAGATATTTATCAGGCAAAAAGTTCGAAAATCGAACTTCGATTTTTCGGCTTTTGGCCAGCTTTTTGGCATTTGCCCCATTGTGCGACGTCTGGCGAGCTCGTTACTCTTGTGCATCGATAATCTTGTCGGATAAATCGAAAGGAACATTCATTGTACGAAAATGTTCAACAATACATTTGGGGCAGATAATTTTTTGTCCCAAGTGCCCAAAAGCATAGTTTAGTTTTTGGCCATTAAAATCTTCTATTAAAAATGGTTAAAAAATCTACGGCCATTATATCCCCGTTAAAAAGCCCCACAGCCACTGTTCACCGGCGGTAAGCCCGTTTTTTATTTTTACTCGGGGTAGGATAAATGGTAAAAGAATAAGAACCGAAATTGTTTGCTCCTGGGTCAAGTTTGACCTACGATACCATCTAAGGCTTAAGGAATACCAATTTTATGAATTTAAATTATGTTTTAAATTTATGCCTTTTAAGGTTTGCAAATTTTGGGAAACTTTTCAATAAATTTTGTGAAGTACCGTTGTACTTTTTTGTGCCTGAATCGCGTATACATTCGAGTAGAACGTTCCGTAGTTTGTTTCATCATCTTGGTCTAGTTGGTCCAGAGGGATCCCATAAGGAATATCCAAGTAAGATATATTTTTACACCTTTGAGCTGATTTTACAAGAGTGTTCAAGGTACCTGAACATATTTCAAGCTCAAGTTCTTACAGGTACTAAGAATCCGAAGTTACCCGTTTTTTACGGAATTTTTCATATAAGAAACTACATCCCATTACACCCATTCCCCTGATAGCAAAAGAGAAGCTTCATAGTAAAACGATTTTTTTCTTCAAGTTAATGATTAAGTTAATGACAAAATCCAAGTTGGAATCTTTTCTTTCTTTATGATCCTGTAATCCCCCATGGGTCATAGGGCGGAAACAGTTGCCCCCCTGCGACAGCTCTCAGCTCCATCCAGGATCTTCCAGTTTTTTCCAGTCCAGTTCTGCTAATAAGGTTATCTTCCACGTTGCTCTAGGTCTTCCAACTCGACGGGATCCTTGCGGATTCCAGTCAAGGGCCTGTCTGGCTAGATTTTCGGCGTCGCAGGGTGTGGCCAATCCAATTCCATTTCCTCTTGATTTGGGCGTCTATCCTTTCCTGGCCGACACGCCATAATTCTCTTTTGAAATTCTATGTTGCTAGCGGATTTTTAGGATGCGGCGCACAGGGGTCTGAAATCCCCAAAACCTGGACAAAAGTCCCAAAACGAATAACGATTCGGCTTTTAAATTTATGGCTAAGAACAAACTTACACCAACTTCCACTACGAATTACGCATGTAATTGTTTATTAATCATCTCTGCAAAACATATAAAAAAACAGCTGCACCTGCTTGCTCCATGTCATTCTATCCGCGATATGCTACATATTTGCTCAATGTATTAGGTATACCAGTTAATTGTTTTTTTTTTTTTTTTTTTTTTTTCATAAATTAATGCTTTATTTCAAAAGAAAGATTACAAACGATCAGGAATGGTTTGCTGAGCGACTCCAACTGTATTTGCAAGTTCTTGCGTTTGTGATGGATCTTCATCGATCAATGCCTCCAAATCTTCATCTTCAAACTTTGTTGGCTTTTTGGCTTCCAAATCAAAATTACCACTTTTAAACCATGCAAACCACTTCTGACAAGTTCGCTCAGCTTCCACCATAAACTTCCAACAAAATGCGATGATTTGCGGCTGCCTTTTTCTTCATATTGAAATAATAAAGTAAAACTCCTCGAAAAAACACTTTAGTATTGCTGTTTACGCCTCAGCTAAATGACACATACTGATTCTGAAACTATATGACAGAAGCTTTCCAACGAAAACTAGGTTAGGTGCTTCTCTAGTAGCTCAGTGCATTAGTCGAAAAAAGGGCATGAAATTGCATTTCATGATGTACAAATTTTTTTTTTTTTTGGAATTTGTTCGGGTACATCTGACAATGTTAAAACCAAGTTTGTGGGGTCGCAGTGTGATGGGAAAAGCCGCCATCTTGAAAAAGAGGTAGCGGTCGTTTATACCAAATAACTCGGTTGTGTGCAATGATAGCTGAAAATGATCAATACAAAGTCATTAGAGAATAAAATTTTCTACAAAATGAGCCCTTAACGAGGTCTGTAAGTTAATTTGGCTCAAAGTTATGGCCGCTCAAAGTTCGAACTTGTTCGGGTGGTTGAGGTTGAATGCAGTTTTTTGCGATTAACTCGTAAGATATTAATTTGGGTGGGTTAATGCCGATTACCAAACTTATAGTGCTAGCGATTACCTTTAGAATAAGCCCTTAGTCATCGGGCGCAAAAAAGACAAACGCCGGCCCTGTATGAGAGTGACCAATATGGAAATAAGTGGATGTTACATCTACTTCAGTGGAAATTACGTCTACTTTACTTTTTCGTTAGTTTTCATTTAGGTTTGGTCTTATTTCTGGACTATAAAGTTGATGCATCAAAATTATCCAACCAAATTCTTTCGATTATTTGCAGGGCATAATTTCCCTAGTTGTCCACATTAGAGTTCAGAATGAATCGTCTTATTAATTGGAAATACCTCATATTGGACGAAGTTGCAGCAGATGTCAATTAGGTCTCATTAGGTCTCTCATGTTTTTCGCATTCAACTCATGAATAACTCATGCATGGATCTTCTTTTTGTATCCATGTTTGTGTAAATGGTTCAAAACACTTGTGTGGATAATACCTAGCAAACATATATTCCTTATGATTAGAGTCCGTGCCATAAAAGAAGGGAAATGAGCGCTCATATGAAACACAATAGGTGTCCATTGGCAGCTCGCAACGGATTGGCAAATTGTGAATAAATCAGTCGGTGGGATTGTGGTGAAAAATTGATTCATTTGTTTATTTTCAGTTGAATTGTAGTTTTGTTGTAAGTTCGTTCGTTCGTTCGTTCGTTTTTATACAAACAGAGTGACGTTGCTCTCTTGTATGAGACTCTCAATGTGCATGGAAACAGCGAATTTAAGATTCCCTTCTTTTATGACGCGGGCTGTAAATGCTGAAGTTTGAGATGGGCTCCAACAGCTGCCGCATTTGTCGTAAAAATCCCCTGTAATAGTATTGGGCTATGATGATGGGAAATGAAACCTCCAGATATTGGACAGAGAAGAGTTTAAACTTGCTCGTGCATATACGAGGCTTTCTATCTAAAGACAGACTGATATAAATTACAGAGAGAAATTACTGATTCCAGCTCTCTGGGTCTGTTAAAGTTTATAACTTAGGCCAACCTTGAAGCACGGATATAGCCTGCCCCAAAACAATTGGAAATCTCAAAAGCGATTTTTTGATGCGCAGTGATAGTCTCAAATCCTCACCACGAAAGTAGATTCGAAAAGAAAAGTGCACCTCGTCATTCCGTTCGTTTAAAACCCCAAATCACCCGCTCATTTATATTTTCAATCACAATTCAATTCGTCTCACTACGCGAGTCTTGTCCTGGTCAGATGCTATGGTGAAGTGTTGTTCCCGGTAAACGAGTTTCAAAAGGTAAATTAAAATGCATGTGCGCTTGAATTTTTTTCCATACACGGAATATTAATGTATGTGGAGTTGTCATTTCCTCGCCTGCGCGTAAAATTCCCATTTATTTTGGCGCGCACTATACCGAACATTCATTAGTTACATATGATTCATTGCGTTTACATGATGCCTTGACTTCTTGGATTGAAAATTACTTGAAATTCAAGTTGGGTTTTCGATTCATTGATTAAAAATTATTGAAAATCTACAATGTCCACGTTGATATTAATCTAGCTCTACAGATCTAATCTAGCTATCTTACCAAGTATAAATTAACATTGGCCATTATCTCAAGCAGTTCGCTTTGCAATTCGAAAGTAGGGGGCAGCAAATTTATGGTTCGCCCCGGGTGGCAGAAATCCACGCTACGCTACTGAGGCTAATGTATTTGAACTTGAAAAACAGTTGGCGTCTAAAAATAATTTAATTGTTCAGTTATATAAAAAGACGTACTCTCTAAATATGAACCAGTGAAAATTTCACTGGTTGATCCAGTAAACAATAATTCCACTGGAAAACCAGTGCATTTGCGTCTGTTTACTGATTGAACCAGTAAAAAATTCTCTTTAAAAATGAATAAGTAAAAATTTTACTGGTTTATTCAGTGAACAATAATTTCACTGGAAAAGTAGTTGTTTCGGGCGTGTATAATGACCGAACCAGTAAAAATTCTGAAGGTTTTTTCGAGTTTATGACTCATATTATTGTGTTTAAAGTTATTAAGTTTAAAGTGCATATGAAATGAAGTAAACTAATAGTGATAACTGCAATTTTTATAAAATAAGGTAAGTTCAATTTTGATATTCGCATAATGTGCTACACAACTAAATAATTATATTATTCCTACCATCAATATACATATAATGCACTGAAACGGTTATGATTTTTTATCTATGAAAATTTTAAGATTTATTCATGCATCTCATATTACTAAATATTTAATTCGACAAAGAAGAGTAAAATCGTCGCACAACTCTGCCGGGTTCCAGACGAGGTACCATCATAAAACCATCATTCCACGTAAACGGAGAGTAAAAAAGAAATATTTTTCAAGGCCATAAACTTGGGTTTTTTAGAACCAAAATACGTAATGTAACTGTAACTGTTTGCATCTCTCTCCGGCAAAGGGATAAAGGTTACAAAATAATTTCAATGTTCTCTGAATGAGTAAATGGAAAAATTCCCCAAACGGAAAACAAAACCTCTTTGTGTTGTCTTTTTTAGAGGCACCAAATCTTGTCGGGATCCTAAATTTGAGCTAGTCTTTTTCGACAATTTGCCAAGTGCAGTGTGTACTTCAATTGTGATTTAATGTTATTTGATAACTTATTTTTGTGATTTTGTAATTGATAAATATTTTTTGAACTAATTCAATTACTTTGGTTGGAAAAAGTGATTTAATTTGTGTCGACTGTGTTTAAAATGAACATTATGAAAGAAGAAAATTTTCAGAAAATGACAGTGGAGCAATTAATTGAAAAATTGAAGAATAGTATACAGGATGAAGATGTTTTTAAAATTTTCGAAGGTAAGTAACATTTTTCTTTACATTCTTATGGAAAGTATATTAATTATTTTCGTGCGAATTTGTGTGTTTACAGATATATTTCAAACCGAATAGTAAAATATAACTTCATTGCTAGTTGTTGCAATAAAATTTTAATTTTCAAATAATTATGGAGGAATTAAATTGTTTCATCTGTGCAAATAGAATTCCAGGTTCATTAGATGGCCTGATGCATCATTTTGTATCCACTCATGGTCTAACTATTACGCGTGGTGTAGGAGCTGAAGGATTCGAGTGTGGTCAGGAAGGCTGTCGTCGTCGCTTTTTACATTTTTTTTCACTTAGAAATCATATAAGAAATCATCATATGAGAATGAGACACAGTCTTAATGTACTCAATGAAGTTCCTGTAAATGAAGTTGTTTCTCATATACGAATTAACCGTGAAGAACCAAATAATTTAGTGTTCGTTGATGATGTCTCTGGTAATAATGATTTTGAAAGAAGTGAAAATAATGAAGTTATGGGTCCGACTAACGAAACCCAACCAGATTATGACTTAAGAGCTCATGTTGTCAGAATGGTCGCTCGTTTACAGTGTAAGCAATCAGTTTCATCAAACACAATAATTGAAGTTATAAACGAATGTGAAGAACTTGTTCTAGTTATAAAAAATTTTTTAAAAAGAAAAGTTCATAGATACTTTGAGGCATCAGGCTTATTAGAGGATGATGGTGTGAAAACTTTGTTAGATTCATTTGAATTTGACAGTCCATTTGATGGAATGAGAACAATAGAACAACAGATTTCAGCGTTAAAATGTCACTGCAACTACATTGAACCAACAGAAATTCCCCTTGGTTATCGAATAGACATGGTTTATGATAGCAAAACGGGTACACAGAAACCCAAAAAGATTATTGAATCTTTTCAGTACGTGTCTGTAATAGATACTTTAAAATTAGTATTGTCAAATGCAGAGATACGTCAAGCCATTCACGCAGAACAAAAATCCTCAAATGGGATCCTCGCTTCATTTCTTGATGGCCAATATGCTTTAATCCATCCGTTATTTTCAAAATATCCTAAAGCTATTAGGATACAACTATATTATGACGAATTTGAAGTTGTTAATCCATTAGGATCCAAAACAGGTGTTCATAAACTGGGAGCATTTTATTATACTATACAAAATTTACCTTCTCATATGAATTCGGAATTAAATTCAATTCATGTTCTTTGTTTATCCTCCAATGTAGACGTTAAAAAATATGGGTTTGAAGCAATACTTACTCCATTTTTAGAAGAGTTAGCCCAAATAGAAAGTGATAATGGACTTTTGATTGATATAGGAGGTATTAATTATACACTTCGTGGTTCGATTGTTGCTTTCTGTGGAGATGGTCTAGCTGTTCATGACGTATACAATTTGCTTGGACCATCCTCTTATCATTTTTGTAGAATGTGCATGTATAACAGAGAAAATTTACACGCTGGACAAGTTCAATTAGGTGAAGAAAGAAATGAGATGCTTTTCAATGAACATTATAGGTTGTTAGAAAACAGAAATTATTCTCAGGAAACATTTTCAGCAACAGGGGTTCGTGGGAAATGTTGTTTGAACAATTCTAGATTTTTTCATATTTCACTAAACAAAATATTTGATCCAATGCATGACTTTTTATGTGGCATTTGTCCAATGATAATAAAATTACTTTTACATGAATATATCATAACTCAACGAAAATTTGACATTACTTATTTCAATGGTAAGATTTCATCATTTGCATACGGCTATACGGAGAAAGTAAATAAACCATCAGCTAATTTTACTGAGGCTATGTTGCGAAGAAGAGAACATTCTTTGAGCCAGAAAGCAATGCAGATGTGGTGTCTGATTCGAGTTTTTCCCTTTATAGTACATGGAAAAATTGACGATGGAGATAAGCACATGGCTCTTCTTTTAGATTTATTGCGAATAATGGAAATTGTATTTGCACCTAAAATTACATATTCGTTAATGCCATATTTAAATCAATTGATCATTAGCTTCTTTCGAAATTTTAAAGAATTATTTCCTGATGTGAACCCTATTAATAAATTTCATCATATATTTCATTACCCGAATTGTATAATGTGGTCCGGTCCCTTGATTCATTATTGGTGTATGCGTTTTGAGGCTAAACATAGCACATTAAAAAGTCGTGCACAAGTCGTGCATAATTTCAAAAACCCACCAAAAACTCTGATAAGGATTGCTCAATGTGGTCAAAGCGCTAAATGGGGAAGTCAAAACGTACAACTTAACACAATCACAATATCACCAGCAAAAATGATCAACGTCTCCAAATGTTTAAGCAGAAATTTTTTGCATGATCTTCATTTTGGTGATGATGATCCCGTCTTATGTCCCAAATTTGTAAGAGTGAACGGGGTAGAATTTCAGAGTAGTTTATATGTATGCCTCCAAGTAGCAAGAGCTCGAGAAGATAATCTACCTCTTTTCGGGCGCATTAAAGAAATCGTAGTAGTTCGTAATATGGCATATATTTTAACTCATGTCTGTAAATCCATCTTGTTCGATCCTGACTTAAATGCTTATGGCATCGAAGTAGACGATTCTTCAACATGTCACTTCGTTGCGATTGCTGATTTACCGTATTTCAAACCGTTCAGTTGTTGGACAAAGCCTGGTTCGAGAAATTTGTACATTAGTCTTCGACATCTTTTACTATAGTAAATACTATTAACTCAATAAAAATAGGTGAGGAAACCTATTTTCTGATTTTTATGTTCCAAAACTTAATATTTTTTCTCAATGCTTCATTTCATTCTTAATTTATTTATTTTAACATTATTTTGTTAACCTAATCATACAACTTGAGATCTTTAATAATAATAATAACAATTAATTCATTACATTAATAGGTGAAAAAATAAATGGGTCGGCATTTTTGGAACTTACCGATGATGACTTAAAGTCACTTGAAATAAAATTAGGACCCAGAAAAATTATCTTAAAAATGATTGAATCTATTAAGGTTTCAGAAAATTTGATTGGAACCAATGTAATCGAGAATGAAAGAACAATGTTAACAGTTAATGACAATAGTCAGTCGGTAGGGCGCCAATTAGAAATTAATCAGCCATCCACATCAAAATCGACTCAACGGTTCTCGGTAACATTTAAAACTAGTTAAAAAAATGAAAATAATAATAAATTTTTTTTTCAGAAATTTAATACAGTGACAGAAATTTTGCAGTCTCACAAACAAGGACCGTTTTTAATTGATGCCATAAAAAATCAAACATTTAGCGAACGAGATCGGAGAGCACTCGTTCGGATATAGTACAGTCAAATTAAGCCGAAAAAAGCGAAATAGCGGAAATGGTCGGGTACAGGCTGAAAATTGGCACAGAGCTTCCTTTTAGGGTTCTTAATAAGGGGCTATAAAGTCTACCGATTTTCTACCCCGGGAACCTTTCTTTTTAGGGGGTTTTAGGGTCAAAATATCTGTTTTTTGCAAATGCATCTGAAACCGTAAGTCCTATCATAAAAAAATGTTCACAAAGTTTGTAGCTCATACGATTTTCTACAAAAATTGTTATTATACATTTTCCCGTACGTATTGCCATTCATGAGATATCACCGTTTTAAAGATTTAAAATATTCATATGAACTCATTCACGACTTGTATAGGTTTTCCGAAGTTCAAGTTGGACTACTTTTCTAATTTTTTCAGGGGTCATTCCTGGATGTATTTGGAGGAAAAATGTGTTCTAGATAGGGGGCTAACCACTAAGATACAGGGTGTTCGCGAAAAAACAATGTCTTTTTTTGTCATTTATTTAGAGTTGAATAACTCCTAGACCAATTATCGTAAACCAATATACTTAGACTCATCTTTTAGGTCAAAGTGTATTCTTTTATTTGATATAAAGATCAGGAACTTGAGTTGCTCCGTTTAGAAGATATGTAGGTTCAAAGCATGAGCGAAATGTTTAAAAGCCATTTAAATCACGCTACGCATAATTTGCAGAAAATCATATATTTTGATTGGCAAGATAGTAATTTAGATTTGTTCATTAATTTTTAAATTTGAAAAATAAAAATAATACTTTTTATCAATATATGTAATACAGTGAGTCACTTACACTACGTCACTTACGTAATAGAAAAATCTATATCTCGAAAACGGGCACAGATAGCCCCCTCTTTTTGTGTTTTTTGTTGATCATGTTTTGTCTACTATCTGACATAATTTAGATGTAATTTTGTATTATTGTTCCAATTTGGACCATTTGGTAAAAAAAACAGAAAATTTACTTTAAATTGAATAAAAAATATCATTAGGCTTTTAAACATTTCGCTCATGCTTTGAACCTACATATCTTCTAAACGGAGCAACTCAAGTTCCTGATCTTTATATCAAATAAAAGAATACACTTTGACCTAAAAGATGAGTCTAAGTATATTGGTTTACGATAATTGGTCTAGGAGTTATTCAACTCTAAATAAATGACAAAAAAAGACATTGTTTTTTCGCGAACACCCTGTATCTTAGTGGTTAGCCCCCTATCTAGAACACATTTTTCCTCCAAATACATCCAGGAATGACCCCTGAAAAAATTAGAAAAGTAGTCCAACTTGAACTTCGGAAAACCTATACAAGTCGTGAATGAGTTCATATGAATATTTTAAATCTTTAAAACGGTGATATCTCATGAATGGCAATACGTACGGGAAAATGTATAATAACAATTTTTGTAGAAAATCGTATGAGCTACAAACTTTGTGAACATTTTTTTATGATAGGACTTACGGTTTCAGATGCATTTGCAAAAAACAGATATTTTGACCCTAAAACCCCCTAGAAAGAAAGGTTCCCGGGGTAGAAAATCGGTAGACTTTATAACCCCTTATTAAGAACCCTAAAAGGAAGCTCCGTGCCAATTTTCAGCCTGTACCCAATCATTTCCGCTATTTTTACTATTTTTCCTGTACTAATAGTTGTATCATCTTTAACCGATTATTATGGATCTTTGTAATTATTATTTTTTGTATTTTTTAAACTGCAAAATTATTTAATGTATCAGTGTAAAATTAACTTATTGGCTGTTTTTTAAAGTTATCCACCAACTGCGGCAAAAATCGCATTAGCCAGAGGTATTGTTGAAGAATTCCCTTCGTTGAAGGACGATCACTCAGTCGATGGATTTGTAAGTGTCAATTTCAAGTACAATAACTTATAATTTTCATAATTGTGTAATGATTTTTTTTTAATTTGTCAGGAACATTTTTATGATTGCGAAACTGGTTATGGTTTCATTGAATATCGCCTGCTAAATTTAAGAAAATCTCTAAGTCCATCAAAAAAAAAATATTCAACAAATAGAAGGGTAACAAATAATTTTAAATGCGATAATATCGAAAACAGTGAGAATCTCTCTGATGACGTAATTAATGAGAAGGTAACATTTAATATTTGCTACATAATAATTATTCTGTATAGGAATTGGTAACATTTTTTAACAGAACGATGTGCAAAATATATATTTTTTAGATTTGTATGATGAAATTGAAAATGCCAACGGAGAGTAACAAAGAAATTATTACAAAAGCGTTAGAAGACACTTATAGGAATCGGAGATCATGGATTAAAAAGAATCAACCTACAATGGCAGAAATATTAGAAACATACCCGCGTTTGCAGGATTTTAACGGAGAAATGGTATGTGACTCTTATTAATTTACGCACATTCGAATTTAATACATATTCATCAAATAATTTCTTTTTTTTGTAGATTGACTTAGAATTCCAAAAAATGTTCCCTGAGGTAGCAGATAGTTTTTTGGCAAAATTTCAAAGTTGCTATGTACGCCGGATCTTACATTATACAAAAATCTTTCGTCCAGAACTGTTTCAAACTGCAATGATAATCAAAAATGGTAAGAATCTTTAATTATTGTAAACGTGAAATTTTATTAATACTTACAATAAAAAAACTGAATCAAATAACTATCGATAAATTTTTTTCCAGAAAGTTTACGGGCATTGCTAGTACTTGCAGAACTACTTCCAATGTCTAACGCAACACTAGCACGAAAGCGAAGCAAGGGTAGTGCGGCAAAGGAGAGAAAACGGGTAGCGTTTATTTTTTAACTATATTTTTATTCGATATAATTGTTATCATAAATTCAAGTTCATTAAGTCGAATTATTTTTGGCTTCTTCGTGCAGGTTTGCAGTGGTGAAGGGGCTCAAAAGAGGAAAGGAGATAAGGAAGGAAGTGAAACAGAAGAAATCGAGCCCTTAGTAAGTGATTTCCCAAACCCTTTTCTGCTTCGATTTGTATCGGTAAGTGATTTGGTACTTATTAAAACAAAGAACTGAAAATGTAAAAACATTTCTAATTATAAATATTTTTCGAACTATGTTTCAGGAAGGTACAAATCCCCAAGACTTTGAATCGTCAATAAGGAAGAGTAGTAACAAAAGCCTTCAACCATATTTAATTCTGGCAGCTGGACAGGAAGAAGATACAATTTTCATCCAAGGAGATGGAATTTTTATTACTGTACCAAAAAATGCTGACAGCATCGTGGCGTTTGATATTTTATATAAATGTTTCCATGTTTTTAATTTAGTATATCCTGAGAAACTTTGTAATTTTTATGCCTTTATCGACAGATATATTTTTAATTTACAAGTAAAGCCAAAAAGCTGTGTATCGTCTATACATGTAAATATTATGAACTTTAAATTAACATAATAGCTTTTATTGTTACTCATTTTTTTAAAATATGCTAATTAATATTCGTCACAAATATATGAAAAAATAATTAATTTCTAGGTTTTATAGTTTCAAAAAGAATTTCAATAAATGAATTATATCTGTAATTGTTCGATTTTATGTGTTTCATTATTCACTGATTAAACCGTGAATTTCATTTGTTCAACCAGTGAATGTGCATATAACTGGTTCTACCAGTAAAATTCAATTTCACTGGATGAATCAGTAAAATTCAATTTCACTGGATGAACCAGTAAAATTCAATTTCACTGGATAAAGCAGTAAAATTCAATTTCACTGGATAAAGCAGTAAAATTCGAAATCACTGGTTCAAACAGTAAAATTCAATTTCACTGGTTGATCCAGTACAATTTCACTGTTTCCTATTGGTTGACTAAGCAATGGTTCAACCAGTGAAATTTCACTGGAAACCAGTGAATTTTTACTGGTTCGTTTTTAGAGAGTAAACTGTTATAAAAAAGTTTGCTTTCACTAACAATTCTAGCACATTTTTCGTAAGAAATTAATACTAAGCAACCACAAAACCCGTCTTATCACAGAGTTTTAAAAAAAATCAAATTAACAAAATTGGCCGCTATATTGGATCCACTATTTTGTTTATTAAAAATCTAATGACGGATTAATAATTAGCGACTCCGAGCATCCATTACATATTACATAATTTCATTCAATTCAATTAAATATGAGCAAAGGTGGTCGCCATATTGGATGCGCCATTTTGTTTTTTGAAAATCTGATAAGATTCTTACCCAGCGCCCCCGAAAACCCCCATATACCGTTTTTCAAAAAAAAAAAAATTTTCTTACGGTAGTAAATTAATGTTGTCCTGGTTTTGGGGATTTTAGACCTCTGTGCGACGCGACGTAGGAAACTGTTGATGAAGACATGTAGGCGTGATGGATTGGGTGACTTTCCATGTTTCTAAACCAAACAAAATAACGTTGGAGTGGTGCCAGTTAAGATCTCCGGTGATCTCCATATGCGGAACAGGCATGTATGTGCGCCTCGTGTTTTATTTATTGTGGAACTGAAGTCTTCTTCCGCCCCGACATTTTCGGTAATAATGCTCCCGATGTAGCAGCATTCTACCAGTTCCACGTCACGGATATTCAGCGCTGTTCGTTCAATGGTGTTTGCATTAATCCGCATTTCTTTTGTTTTAGTCGGATTTAGCCTTAAGCCTGCTGGACTACTTTCTGTTGCCAAATTGCTTAACATGTTTTTGACTTCTGATGTCTGTGGGCCAGCAATATCGCGATACCGCGTAGTCGAGATCCTTAAGGCGATCTAGCAAAACTATTGTATACTATCTAGAGTGCCGACAAACATGTCATTTATTACTATAAGAAATAGTAATGGCGAAAATAGGCATCCTTGTCGTACTCCTGAACTCACCTCAAAGCTGTCGGATAATTTTCCATTATGGAGAACTCTGCATTTGAAATTGTTATATAGAGCTTTTATCAATTCTTCTAATTTATCAGGCAGTCCACATTGCCGTGGTTCGGGTCGAACGCTTCCTAATAGTGTACGAAAGAAAGGTAAAGGGGGGATCGTTATTTAGTAGACAACTCCACTATGATTCGAAGATGTTAATATGATCTATACACGAGCGGCCCTTCCTGAATCCTAGGCCTGCTGCCTTCTAAGCGTCGGTCTACTGCCTCTCTTATCATAGATAGTTATATATGGGACAAAATGTTGTTACCCACAATAGATAATAAACATATGCCTCTCCAAAGTGTCACATATTGTTAGGTCCCTCTTTTTGGGTATTTTGACTATGATACCTTCCGTCTTCTTCTTCTTTTCTTCTTTGATCCGTTAGCTGGCGGTCCGAGCGGGACGTCCCCGAAACGGATACGCTGCTGTCGGTGCCGCTGGGTCCCAAACTCTATTCACGATTCGCTTCCATTCTTCTCGGCTTTTGGCGGTGTCTCGAGCCTCGGTAACTGATAATCGTTGATATTCGCGATATTCTTCAACCAGGTTTTCTTCGGTGCCGATCGCTGTATTCTCCAGTCTGCAGGACGGTCTCGCCAGAGAAGTTTACGTGGCAAGCGGTTATCATCCATTCGGCAAACATGTCCAAACCACCGTAGTCGACGTTTTTGCATTTCTTCTTCGATCAGTGTTTGCTGATCGCATCTTTGTCTGACAACCTCGTTTCGAAGGCGATCACGGAGTGAGAGACGGAGGATCTGCCTCAAACATCGCATTTGGAAGACCTCGAGCTTCTTAACGTCCGGTTTGAGCAGTGTCCACGTTTCAGATCCATAAAGAAGAATCGGAAGAATCAACGTTCGGTAAAGACGTAGTTTTGTTTTGATGGAGATATTTGCTCGTTTCCATATGCACCACTTGGGCGAGGCGAATGTTGCTGTTGCCTGGCCGATACGGCTGTGAACGTCGGCCGTCGATGCTACTTTCGTTTCCTCAACCAATGATCCCAATTATTTGAACCTTGGAACCTGTTCGATTTGGGTTCCATCGAGGTGAACACTGGCTCTTGATCCATCCGTTGTGAGCACTTTGGTCTTTTCCGCATTGATTTTTAACCCGTATGATTGGGCGATGCGGGAAATATCGTATAAGATGTCCGTTGCTTCGGCATCCGTGTCGGCGAAAACAGCGCTATCGTCGGCGAACATTAAGTCTGTTACGAAGTTGTTGTCGTCGTATTGAACTCCGAGTCGTCCATCGAATGCTTCACGCATAATCGCGTCGATCACAACGTTGAAGAGAAGTGGCGAAGCGACGTCTCCCTGTCGGACACCCGTCTGAATCGGGAACTCCTCGGATAAGTCGCTTCGAATACGAACGCTGCTGGTTGAGCCATCGTACGACGCTTGGAGAAGTTGGATGATTCTCAATGGCACGTGTTCGGTTACCAAGACTCTCCACAAGCTGTTCCAATCGATGCAATCGAAAGCGGATTTGAAATCGATGAAAACGACGACAATTCGTTTGCCGCAACGAATTCTTTCTTCCATTAACTGACGGAGGGCGAATATTTGATCAATGCATCCTCGATGTGGTCTAAATCCCGCTTGTTCCTCCCGGCTCGTTTGCTCTCGATGTTTCTGTAGCCTCGATTATATTATTTTCGTAAATACTTTACCGACGATCGAAAGAAGGCTAATACCGCGATAATTCTTGCATTCCCGACTGTCGCCTTTCTTTAAAATTGGGACAACGATCGCTTTCTTCCATACCGAAGGGACACGATCCGAATGCCATATGTGTGTTATGAGGACATGAAGTCGTTGTAATAAGACATCACCTCCAGCTTTGATCATCTCGGCGGTTACTTGGTCTATTCCCGGCGCTTTTCCATTTTTCAGCGATTTTATTGCTGTCTTCACCTCGATAATTGTTGGTTCGGTATCGAGAAACTGATTCATCGGCTGTTCGATAATCGGTGGTTCGGGTGCTGGACCTTGCGGCGGATCGTGGTTATACAGCTGGTGGAAGAATGCTCTCCACCGCTCCAGGCGTTCATGGGCAGAAGTCACAAAAGTTCCATCCGATTTTTTGATGTTGTCGTTTGTTGATGTTGTTTTGCCGCCTAACCGGCGGATTGTCTGGTACAGCGTCCGGTACTCGTGCCTCGACGCCGCTTTTTCCATGTCGGCCGCAACGTTATTCCAGTACGCTTCTCGTTCCAATTTCATTTTCTGCCGAACTTCTTTGTTCAATCTTCGGTATTCCTCAAAGTCGACGTGTTTCATGCGCTTCCGCTGATCGACGAGGTCCAGACAGCTGTCCGAGATCCATGGCTGCGTCCGTTTACGGATAGTTGGACACAACTCCATTGCACACTCCACAATAGACTCCGACAATTGCCTTTCTTCTACATCGATATCGTCCGGTATTGCGAGCGCCGCGAATTTGTTGGATAATGCCATTTGAAACTCTCGCCCGATGGCCGGGTCCCGTAGGCACGCCCAATTTTTCTTGGCTGGTGGTGGCTCCGTTTTCTTCGCTCTTTGCAATCGCATCTGCAATTTCGCTCGAACAAGATAATGGTCCGATCCGCAATCGGGTCCACGCATTGCACGTACGTCTTTAAGCGTCGATCGGAATCTTGTGTTGATCAAAACGTAGTCTAACATCGCCGAGTCTTTGCCGGATGGATTTCGCCAGGTGAGTTGGTGTTTGAGTGGATGGCGGAAAATGCTGTTGCCAACGATCAAGTTGTTTGACGATGCGAATGAAAGCAGGCGTAAGCCGTTGTCATTAATTACTCCGTGTCCGAATTTGCCCATGGTTTCTTCCCAGCCGGTTCGATCTACTCCTGAATGTGCATTGAAATCCCCCGCGAGAATTATTAATTCGGTTTGAGGTATCATATCCAGCGTCTGTTGAAGCTGATCGTAAAATTCGTCCTTGTTCGTGCCCGTGCTGGTCTCGGTTGGCGCATAAACGGATATGATATGGGTCTTGATCGTTCCACTGATGGTTATAACCGCCAAACGCTCGGATATCGGTTGGAATGCGATAACGCTGCTGGCAGCCCGTCGGTCGACCATAAAGCCGACGCCGGCCTCTCTTTTCTCACTACCGGAATAGTAAAGCATCATCGTTTCGTCGATTGTTGGCGGGACGATTGTCAATATCCCGGATCCGGTAAGCCGTAGTTCCGATAGCGCAGCAATTGATATTTTGCATTTCAACAATTCCATTGCTATGATTTCCTTTTGACCAACGTGATGTCCTGTTCGTACATTCCACGCAGCGAATTTTAATTCCCTTTTCGGTGTGACTAATTTGGGTGTTCGGCCAGTAACCCACTTCTCACCAGCATCCCTGGTCCCCAGTGCTGGCGCATCGGCTGCCCCGGATGCAGTAGCATTATTTCGGCCGTCTAATCCTCCGGAAAGGTGCAGGTGTTCTAAACTATTTCCAGGATTGGCTGAAGCGCATATGCTATGAGGCTTGAATCGGCTTTCAACAATTCTGGCGGGATGGTATCTTTTCCCGCTGCTTTACCATTGGCCATTGCATGAATTGCGGCTACTATTTCCGTCTTGGATGGGGCCCGGTGGTGATTCTTATTGACTGTGTATGGTTACTACTTTCCTAAGGTTCCTGTGCAGGTGAACCATTCAGGTCGGCGTAGAAGTAATCTCTTCAGTTTTGGAGTTGCTCCTCGTCGCTGCACAGCAGCCTTCCATCCGCACTCTTAACGGCATGCTTTTTAGTAGAGTGCTTTCGCAAGAGCTGTTTAGTAATTTGGTACAGCACCTTACTGTTGCCTTTGTTTGCCGCGTTTTCTGCATTTTCTGCGAGCTCATTTATCTGTTGCCTTTTATCACTTCTCTTTACCACAGATCTTCAATAGTTGTGTCATCAGAAACGGTTTGGTAGTTTAATATTTGTTGCAGGTTCCCAACAAATTCTCGCCTTTTAACGCTCTCCCACAGAAGGTCTACGCTAAAGCATCTACGGCTTATAGCATCGCGTTGGGCGCCTCTGATGGCGGTAATTTTAAGACGAATAGTTGCTACTGCCAAATGGTTGCCGCTTATAGTGTCTGCTCCCTTGAAGCTTCTGAATAGTTCTCCATCTGCGGCTGACGGCCACGTGATCTATCTGACTTCTCGTTCTACCATCGGGCGATACCCAGGTAACTTTGCGTGTCTGCTTGTGCAAATGTAAGTTCCACCTTCCACGAGTTGGTGGGAACTACAAAAGTTAACGAAAATGTCATCATTATTATTGGTAACTTGGCTTAGGCCTTGTTTTCCAATTGTATGTTCAAGGCCGATCTGTCACCCTTTAATATGATGATTTCTCCGCTTGGAATAGAGCGAAAAAGCTTATTCAGTCGGATATAGAACTTGATGTCATCTTCTGCCTCTTCAGTTTGAGCATATCATTCTTTGTCTGGTACGCAGGCGCACGGTAATAAATCCTCTCAGAAACTGATAACCTGGCTTCTTTGGTGAGTATTTACGCCAACACCATTCCTAAGGGTTTCAGTTTCGTTTCGACCAGAATATAAGAAGGACTAGCCGTTTGGGCAGATATGTTCACTCGCTTCTTGCCATCTGGTCTCACTGAGTCCCGTGACCTTGATTTTATACCAATCATATCGTTGAGGACTTCATCCAGCCGTTAATCAGCAAGCAGTGTTCTCACATTCCATGATCAGATTCGTGTCCTTGTTCGAAAAGCAAAGGTGTGTGGTCCATCCGGTTCCGAGGCATTGTTTGGGTGTCTTCGAAAATGCATCACTGCGGTATTACTGCAATATTCAGCAATTAGAACTCTGTGGCTGAATATTGCAGTGATACCGCAGTGATGCATTTTCGAAGACACCCTTTGCCGATTCGTAGCAATGGTGTTTTTTATAGGAGCGAGTTGCTAACCCTCAGCCCAACCCAACTTAAAACTCTGTTTTGTGGCGCAGAGAGCACGCCATTCGCCCTTCTCCCGTTAGCCCCTTCCGAAGAAGTACCCCAAGTTGAAATGCCAGCATCAATTTGTTTTTGTCTTACTATTTATTCTCTTCATAAACATAAAATAAATTCGATCATAAACACATAAAATTTCAAACAGATAAAACACAGAGTAAACTTAATTAAAAAAAAAACTTATTAATTTCTTCCAGATATGACACCATTACACTTGGCGATAGAAAATGGTCACGAAAAAGTTGTTAACATTTTGCTGCAAAAGCCGGATATTGATGGAAACTACGTAAATTCATTGGGCTTTGCTCCAATACATGTAGCAGCTAACTACGGCTACTGTGAAATTGTTGACCTTCTGATAATGAATGGCGTTTCTATAAATACCGGATATGGGGGTTTTACACCATTATATTACGCCACTATTTCGGGTCATTCCGAAGTTGTGAAATTGCTTCTAAATAAAGGAGGCATTGATCTTAACTATGATAGTTCGATACTGCTACATGCAGCTACAGTTAATGGTCACTTAGAAACTATTAAAATTTTACTTGAAAAAGGAATTGATGTTAATATTACGAATGAAGACAATGAATCTCCTCTACATGTGGCCGTAGATCACCCACATATTGTTGAATTTTTGCTCAACAATGGTGCTGACATTAATGCTAAAGCCGATCTAGATTACACAGCATTGCATTTTGCTGCACGAAGTGGCTCTTCTGACACGGTATTGTTGCTATTATCAAAAGGGATTGATGTAAATGCAAAAACATCTGTTAACGGTGAGATGCCATTACATCATGCGGCAGAATGTGGCCATTTAAATATTGTAGAAATTTTACTAAATGCTGGGGCAATTATAGATGCTGCAACAACTGATAAAAGTGAAACGGCATTATTTTTTGCTGCCGCCAAGGGTCATACTGACATAGTGAAATTATTGCTAGAAAAAAATGCAAACACAAGTGTCGCAACCAATCGAAAATTTACAGCGTTCCATGCAGCTGCAGTTAGAGGTGACCCTGAATCTTTTGAAGCCTTATTAAATGCATGCAGTAATACTAGTGATATTATAAACGTTAAAGATGGGCAGGGTTTGAGCCCGTTGCAGCATGCAGCACTCAATGGCCACCTTGAGATAGTAAGAATTCTACTAAGTAAAGGAGCTGATGTAAACAATATCGGCAATGAGGGTGAGACTCCGCTGCATCATGCAGCTCAAAGTGGATTTTATGATATTACATTTTTATTAGTAAGCTACGGAGCTGACATAAGGTCGAAGAATAAGCAAGGCTTGATGCCAATACATCTAGCAGCACAAAATCGTACGACCGATATTGCAGAGCTGTTCCTAAATAAGGAGGTTTACACTGACGCAAAAACATTTGACTGTGGCTACACGCCAGTATTCTATGCGGCTAGAAATGGAAACACTGAAATTATAGATTTACTACTCAGTAAAAATGCGGATGTAAATGCAGAAGCGCATTCGGGTTTGAGACCTCTGCACGTAGCCGCATACAACGGTCATTCTAGTACCGTAGAACTTCTGCTCAATAAAGGGGCTGATATAAATGCCAGAGAAAATAATTCAAATTCGACGCCATTACACTTTGCAGTTGACGGTGTTCATCCGGATATAGTAAAAATCTTATTGTCCAGAGACGAAATCGACGTAAATGTAAGAAACAAACAAGGGGAGGCACCGATACTACTAGCAGTATACAAACGTTCTTGTGAAATAATAAACATTCTAGCCGACAATGGCGCTGACATTAACAAACTATCTGACACCGGTTTTAATCCCTTACAATCTGCAGCTATAATAGAGTTTTTAGAAGGTGTAGACTGCTTACTTAAGCTAGGTGCTAATATAGACAAGGAAGACGAAAATGGGCAAACCTTATTGCACATTGCAGCGGGAGAAGGAAAATATAAGCTGGTAGCACTATTGATAGCAAAGGGGGCAGATATAAATAAAAGAACAAAGGACAATTCGACACCGCTACACTTTGCTGTAAAGAGTGGCCATATTGATGTGGTAAACCTATTACTGGATGTGCATGGTATTGATGTAAATAGTACAAACCATATAGGTATAACATCACTACACTACGCAGTAACAAATGATAACGTAGAAATTGTTAAAGTGTTATTAGAAAAAGGAATTGATTCAACTAAAAGAATCGACCAAGGCTGGGCAGCATTGCATTTTGCAGCCTTTGAAAATCACTTGAAAATAGTTGAACTTCTACTAAATCACGGCGATGATCCTAATTCAGCAACATTTTACTATGGTTGGACAGCTTTGCATTTAGCAGTAGGAAAGGGCTACAAGGATATTGTGGAAGTCCTGTTAGAAAAAGGTGCTGATGTTCATGCAAAAAACAAAAAGGCATCAATTAACAAACACAGGGACATTAAATACGCTATAGGAACGATAATAGAAGGAATCGTTGATAAAAATACTTTAGATGATCAAGATGTTACACCACTACATCTTGCAGCTGGAAATGGTCATTCATCAATAGTGGAGCTTTTACTGGCACATGGATCTAATCCCAATGCAGCAACAATTGATCACGGTATGACAGCTTTACATTTAGCAGCAATAAATAAACACGTTTCTGTAGTAAAGATTTTACTAAACGAAGCAGATATTGATATTAATTACATAAGTAATACTGGTTGGACGCCATTCCATTTTGCAGTACGAAGTGATAATTGCCACATTGTAAGACTTTTTCTGATCAATGGAGTCGATAGTGATGTGGTATCAGCTGAAGGTGTTACAGCGATGGAATATGCCGTCGAAAATAGCCAGACGGCGATTGTAAACTTGTTAAACCATGGAACATTTTTTACAAAAAGACGATAGATGTTTTATAGCATAACAATTGTAGTCTTAATAATAATTATTAATTAAGTTTTATTTTTTAAGTAAATATATATTTTCAAACAGAATGCATAGCTTTTATATACAAGAATACACAGCGCGGAGTTGGGAATCAAATTTTACTCAAAAATTGGAGATAATAGCTGCGTTCTTTTTACACCGTAATCCCACTCAGATCATTAACTTTCAAGCAAACCAACAACAACAACTTGATCCAAAAAAGATTTGGATCAAAATCTGTGATACAAAAATAGCTTGTGTAACAACCCTATCCAAGACACATCTCATTGGAAAATCCAGAGCTTTTATAATTTCTTTCTGTTTTCTTTAATTTTGTGGGTTGGTAGCTCTGCAAAATTTCATAAATTTATTTGGAAAAATGATTGAAAGTTACCTTTTGTTAATTTTGGTAGTCAATTAAATATTTTTATAAATTCTTTTTAAATCAGAGATATTTTTAATAAGTTTTAGAGACTGATATAAATTGCGACAGAACATATCAAAAATCAGAACTACAACTGTAAAAAACTAAATTTTTTCCATGATCCAAGTCCGTTCTTATATGCTCGGCTGATCTGATCTGGATCACGGTGTAAAAAGAACGCGGCTAATGTTATTTGAAAAAGTATTCACTGTACAATTAAAAGTGATAGCAGCAATATTGAATCCCTAAGAATAAAGCAACTCACAAGAAAAATAAATCACTGTAAATTGCAAAATGCTTCTATATATATTAATGAGGTCACTCAAAGTTTCTATTTTTCGTAAATACCTGTGTCCAGGGGCGGATGGGCCATAAGATGAACCGTGAAATTTTCCGGTGGGCCGGCTGTTTAGTGGCTGAAAGTACGCCTAAGTCAAGGGTGGGTAAATTCCAAAAGGTTTGTGTCTAGTCTTTTTTCCTTTTTTTTTGTTGCTTGATCAAGTTCAGGGATCAACCTTTGAACCACTAGTTCGTCATGTCGTTTAAGCCATGGTGTAATGACTAGTAGTAAGCTTGACCTGAACGATAAAAGAGAAAGTATAGGTTAGGAGTCTAGAGGGCGTGTGAGTAGATATTGATGAACCTTGGATTTGAACTCTGAGATGTTATATAAGTTCGAAAACATATGTATGTTAAAACAGATAATGGTACAAGGAGTTATTAAGTGATAATGGTGGACGGCTTGACAACGACCAAATTAAAAAAATTCGCGTGAACAAAACGGGAGCACGAAGGAGGAACATCAAACGATAGTGGAAATGGCAACGACTTTTAAGTATTCCAGAAAAGAACAAATTTTTTGTGAGTTTCAGGAGAAATGAGTGAAGAAAATGTCAAATGGTACTTCGTAATCCTGAGATTCAGAAGGATTCAATTCAAGATTATTTCTAAATTATGAACATATTACATGTTGCTATGTGCGTTTAATTTTCAATTTAAACTAGACAAATTACATAAAAAAAATATTTAGTTATAATTTCTTCTAAAGTTCTCGCGGGCCGGAAAGAAACTTTTCGCGAGCCATAGTCGGCCCGCGGGCCGGGGATGCCCACAGTGGGTCTAAGTGATCTACCAATCTATCTTCACATTTACTTACCGAAAATAAAGAACCGGAATTAATTTTTCATTTTCTTAACAAATTTTTGTAGGATTTTTGTACTTTTTTTCTTTATTTTACACTATTATTTGCCTATATAATTAATCAGCAAAAAATTGTGTTTTTATATTTCCTCTTCCGACTGCCCATAAAAAAAACTCTCAAACTTTTATGTTTTGTTTATTTTGTGGTATAGATGTTTTCAAACTCCATGACATTTGGCGCATGCTGCGGTACAAAGTTCTTAAAAATGCTTAAAAGCTTAATAAAAGCTTCCTTTAGCTCTTCCTATCGAATCACTTGTTTTCATTTAATCAGCCACGACTGCTGGGAGGGATGGAGGTGTATTTTTCTCGCGCTTTTATGATTATTTCAAAAATTTACAAATTCTGAATGAAAAACGTCGTAACACCCTGCAAATGTTTATTTTAGCCATATCTGGAAATTAACAAAAGGGCCGACAAATATTATTTGCCGAGCCGCTAAGATATTGGCCATCCGCCTCTGCCTGTGCCTGAGTGGATAGTGGGGGTAACTCCCTCTCTATTAGTAGTGGGGATAACTCCCTCTCTACTATTTTTTTCTCCAAATGTATCAAGGAATCACCCCACAGTTGAATCTATTTTGACTGGACTATGCTGTCTGTCAAATGGATAAAAAACGGCGTGTCTATTCGTACTTTTTTTCTTGTAAAAATACAAAGCATTTGCAAGTGCCACCACAGTACTCCTGTTTTCGATGTGATCATTAGTCCCTGAACCTGACGAGCTTGACTATTTCCCGAGTCATTTTTGTTTGATAGTTCGGTGGTTCTTCTAATGGCTCATAATCTGGCTGTGACCCTTTTATCATATAAGCCTATATAATCCGATCGATAGATATGACATCTTCTTTTCATTTTCGTAAAATTTTCAAATTCCTTGATCCTCTTATTATTACCTTGTTCCTCATATTGCGCCGCGGTGATCTATCCTTGTCATCCCGCACAAATACGTGTGTCGTGTGGAGATTCTTCGGAACGAATGGTTTTCTGCTGTTGTGATTGGAATGTAATGGTGATTTAACCGCGTCGAAATGTATCTTGAGCTGCTGGTTCACAAATTCAAATAGACCTGTAGGGACATCGTCCTACTACTTCCGGTCGTACTTAGTCAAGGAGACTTGTTACAAAAAACGCAGTCGACCGAGGCTAAGTAAGAAAAAAATAAATTAAAAACTTTTGACGTAAAAAATAAAAATCTAACCAGTTGTCAACGAGTTATAAATATAAAAAGATATATCGAGTTATTAAAATGTTGTCTGAATTATTGAAATAACCAACGTGTCTATTAATAAGTTAAAAATAAAATAAATGTTAAATTATACAAACTAAATGTAAAGTGTAAAGTGTGTATTCCAATAAAAATATACTTATAAAGTTATTAATCAAGACGAGACTTTTATTGCGAAGCGAAAGCTATTAGGAAGCTTAACTCCTAAAGTGGTGACCCCGGTGGAAGCAGAAAATCCTTAATAACAATCATTTGATGCCCACACGTTACACCGTTTCCAGACACCAGTCAAGTTTGAATCCAGATAGAAGTATCAAGACTTCTGAAGAAAAAAAGCAGAAGAAGGGTATACGAAACTGGTTTGACTTTGAAGATTGAAAGATAAGTGGGCCTTCCTTTAAATTTTAAATAAATATAATTAATATTAATATCAAATTATTTGAGATTGTTTGATTTATACTGATTGTTGAGTGTGTTGGTTGTTTTTTTTTTCTCATTTCACTTGCGTGCTCGTCGTGTTGTTTTCCCCTTTTTCTGTTGGTTTTCATTTGGTTGACTCTGTGTATATTTTTCACAATGAATACGTCGTTGGAAAACTCCTTCGTCCTCGATATGGAAGAGTCGCTAACCAGCCTGGAGGAAGGGCTGCCGGATCGGCGTAGGGTTCGGGCAGAAGTTGATGTAGCCTCAACGGCTAGATTTAACCTGCCCGAATTCCATCAAAGCGACCCGGCAGTCTGGTTCTACCAGGCCGAGGCCCAATTCTCTTTGAATGGGGTCTCATCGGACAAACAAAAGCTGTCCCATATTGTGTCCGCTCTCCCGACGGAGGCGGCCAAAATTTTATTGCAAGCTTTCCCGGATCTAGGTACCGCCAGCTATACGGAAGCTAAGAAGCGATTGCTTGATCGATATGGATTATCGACAAGGAATCGCCTCGAGCAGCTGCTAGCGGCACACGAGCCAGGGGACAGAAAGCCCTCTGATTTCTTAAGAGGCCTGCAAAGTCTGGCCGGAGACAGCCTTGGCGAGAGCGTCTTCCCAGGGACATCCAGGTGGTCTTCGCTGCGTCTACGGACCAGTCTTTGGACCAACTGTCCAGGCTTGCAGATAAGGTGTGGGAGGTGACATCTCACCAGCCCGCACCTGCTCAGGTGTCTGAGGTTAGGACCTCATCATCCCTGGAGAGGACGGTGCAGTCCCTCCAACGTGAGGTAAGCCAGTTAAGGGCACTCATGTTGGGAGAGAAGCATGGTCCTAAAAAGGGGTCTGCGAGAGGGGCTGCTGGTCAGCATCAATGGAGCCGCGCTCCGGCGCAACAACCATCGACCACTTCGTTGAAGACCAGCAACTCCACTAATCAGGGAGCGAACCCTAAGCCCTCCAACGCGCAGGCACTGCCGGGAACGCTCTGTTACTACCACTACCGCTTCGGTAGTGGAGCAGAGCGGTGCACCCCACCATGTGCATTTAAGGGTCCTGGCTCAGCAGCCAAGAGGGACCGGAGGACAAAGGGCCCCCGTTCAAAAAATTAAATTGGCGGGGAGTCGCCACATCCGCGAGCGTCTCTCAGCAGAGACGATCGTGCAGATTATTTGTCCGCGACCAGCACAACCAGCTCGATTTTTTAATCGATTCTGGCGCGGACATATCATTAGTTCCGAAGCACACGTTTAGGGTACAAACAACATGACCTAATTTGCTTCTGCGGGCCGCAAATGGATCCACGATCCAAACTTTTGGCGCGAAGTTGCTGGAACTGAACCTAGGTCTTCGCCGACGGTTCATCCACAACTTCATCATAGCCAACACCAACAAAGCTATACTCGGTGCGGACTTTCTCACAAAGTTCGAACTCATCCTCGACTTCAAAAAGCGAGAATTAGTTGACTCACAGACCAGTCTTCGGACTGACGTCTGTGCAACTGGTGAGTATATCCTCGAGAGCTTTGAATGCCAACATCTTGGCAAATATAAAGTATTGTTAATGAAGTACGCTTCATTAACACAACCACCAAATTTTAACCTACCGGTTAAACACAATGTGCAACACCACATTGTTACTAATTACCTTTCGTTACCGCTCGTAGACTTCATCCTGAGAAGCTCAAGGTGGCGAAATTGGAGTTTGAACATATGGTTCAACTAGGGATTTGTCGACCATCGTCGTCTCCCGCAGCATCTCCACTTCATCTGGTCCCTAAACGGGATACAAATGATTGGAGGCCATGCGGCGACTACCGTCGCCTTAATGCAGTCACAGTGCCGGATAGATATCCAATCCCGCACATTCACAATTTTTCTGTGAACCTTCACGGATGCACGATTTTTTCGAAGGTGGATTTGGTACGTGCGTATCATAACATCCCCATTGCACAAGAAGACGTGCATAAGACTGCCATAATAACACCTTTTGGTCTGTTTGAGTTTACTCGCATGCCATTTGGGTTAAGAAATGCAGCCCAGTCATTTCAAAGATTTATGAACGAAGTCACAAGAGACTTAGACTTCGTTTATGTCTATCTAGACGATATACTTATCGCTAGTAAATCCGAGGATGAGCATCTCACTCACCTCGAATTACTGTTTAAACGCCTTGATAATTTTGGTTTAACAATAAAATTATCAAAATGCGTTTTTGGGGTCAGTGAGATCAACTTTTTGGGACATAGTATCGGCAAGGATGGAATCCTTCCATCACCCGAACGAGTCCAAGCAATTAGTGACCTCACAACTCCAACAACAGTTAAACAAATTCAAAAATTTGTAGGAATGGTGAACTTTTATCACCGATTTATTCCTAAACTAGCACAACTGCTAGTACCGATCAATGAACACTTGAGGGAACTCCTCAATTGTTCATCAACAACCAAAAATAAGGAACAACTTCCTTGGCCCGCAGAATGCCAACAAGCATTCCTCGACGTGAAAGCCGCAATGGCTGCAGCAGTGATGCTGATACACCCACTAGAGGATGCTAAATATAGCATCACAACTGATGCTTCCGATTTCGCTATCGGAGCTGTGCTGGAACAATTTAACGGTCACAGATGGCAACCATTAGCTTTCTTTTCCAAGAAGCTATCATCTGCTGAACGAAATTATTCTGCATTTGATCGCGAACTACTCGCAATCTTCGCAGCAATAAAACATTTTCGGTACTTTGTTGAAGGAAGAAATTTCGTGGTCTACACTGACCACAAACCTTTAATACATGCCCTTCACACAAAAACCGAAAGATCTCCCCGCCAAACAAGACACCTGAGCCTAATTTCCCAGTTCACAACCGACATCAGACATGTCTCTGGGAAACAAAACGTTGTCGCAGATTATTTATCTCGCTCATTAGCGGCCGACAACGTTGACACAATCACCTTTGATTTGCCACATCTGGCGAAAGCACAAGAAGGTGACAAAGAGTTACAACGACTCCAAGAGCATCCCAGTAGTAGCTCGAAGGTAAAACTAATACTCACACCAATTCCTTTCACAACTCATGAAGTTTGGTGTGAGATTAGCACGGGTACATTACGCCCATACATACCTTCATCATTAAGAAAATTAGCATTCAATGCTGAACATAGCTTGTCGCATCCAGGCATACGTGCCATAAGACAAGCTATTACAAAAAAATATTTTTGGCCAGCGATCAATAAAGACTGTAACAACTGGTCTAGATCCTGCATAGGTTGCCAAAAATCTAAAGTTTCGAGACACACCAAATCTCCACATGAAGCTTTTAACCCACCAAATAATAGATTTGAACATATCCATATGGATATTGTTGGACCATTGCCCCCATCTCGAGGATATTCATATATCCTAACAATCGTAGACCGATTTACGAGATGGCCGGAG
Organism: Thereva unica; assembly: GCA_949987705.1. NCBI lineage: Eukaryota > Metazoa > Arthropoda > Insecta > Diptera > Therevidae > Thereva > Thereva unica. Next base: position 59,690,193 of record OX465281.1, read on the forward strand.
GCATATCCAATGCGAGACATCTCTGCTACTACGGTGGCCAAACATTTCGTCACCGAGTATGTCCCTAGATTCGGCGCCCCACTTGAACTTACAACAGATCAAGGGTCGCAGTTTGAATCAAAATTATTCAATGAAGTCACAAGACTTCTAGGTACGCATAGGATACGTACCACCGCCTACCATCCACAAGCAAATGGGATGGTAGAGCGATTCCATAGACAACTGAAAGCGGCCTTAATGGCAAGGGACAACACTACTCATTGGAGTGAGGATTTGCCCTTTGTCTTATTAGGTATTCGCTCGGCAATTAAAGCCGATTTACAATGCTCACCAGCAGAACTTGTCTATGGACAGAATCTGAAGCTCCCCAATTCAATTTCCATCCCAACGGATGAGAACCCGATAGAGCACTCAGAATTTCTAACACGTCTTCGCACACACATGAAAGGTCTGTCGGCGACACAGCCCCGACAGTCAGTTCAAAATGATGTGTACGTGCCGAACGCCTTAGAGAACGCGGAGTATGTTTTCATACGTACCGATCGCGTCCGACGGCCTTTTGAAACACCATACGAAGGGCCATTCAAAGTAATCAAAAGATTACGTAAACATTTCGTCGTCAACATAAATGACACAAATAAGTCGATAACTATCGATCGACTAAAACCTGCTTTTGAGTGTGACCGAGGCGTTGAAGCAGCATCAATTCGCTCGGTACACTTCATGTAACGCTACGCTGGGAGGGGAGTATGTAGGGACATCGTCCTACTACTTCCGGTCGTACTTAGTCAAGGAGACTTGTTACAAAAAACGCAGTCGACCGAGGCTAAGTAAGAAAAAAATAAATTAAAAACTTTTGACGTAAAAAATAAAAATCTAACCAGTTGTCAACGAGTTATAAATATAAAAAGATATATCGAGTTATTAAAATGTTGTCTGAATTATTGAAATAACCAACGTGTCTATTAATAAGTTAAAAATAAAATAAATGTTAAATTATACAAACTAAATGTAAAGTGTAAAGTGTGTATTCCAATAAAAATATACTTATAAAGTTATTAATCAAGACGAGACTTTTATTGCGAAGCGAAAGCTATTAGGAAGCTTAACTCCTAAAGACCACGTCCTAATTGAGAGAAAAGGGCCAACGAGTATACTGGATAGGAGAATTGTGAGAGGAGCGTGCTTTGGCTCGGACCACTATCTCGTCAAAGTGAAATTTAGAGCCCTAGGGCAAAAACAACTAAGGTACGATATAGACAAGCTAAAATTTGAAGAAAGAAGAAACCCCTATCAGAATGCTATAGTACAAAACCTGAGAGAAGGAGTAGGAGAAGAGCCCGAAATCAACAACAAATGGGAAAAACTGAAAAACAGCGTAAAGGAGGCAGCAGAAGAGACCCTAAGTTGGGCCCTCAGATAGACTTGAATTGACTGGTTTGATCAGGATTGTAGAGCTGCAATAGAAGAACGAAACAACAGCCACCGGGAGTACATCGCAAGGCCCATAAGAGCAACGAAGTTGTTGAAGCTAAAAAGAAGAGCTGCAGACAAGCTGTGCAGAAAGAAGAAGAGGGAGTCTAAACAGGAGGATGCTACAGAAACAGGAAGACTTCAACAAAGGCAGAATTAGGTAAGCCTACAAAGAAACACGCCAGATTATCAATAAACATGAACACTGGATGAGGTACGTGAAGCAGTGAAAAGGCAAAATGACAACAAATCCCCACACTGGGAAAAAGGAAATGTTCATTCAAACCATTCTCGCTTAACCCAACTCCGCTACGGAATTGGATACGGCGAAATCAGCATAGGGGTTAATTCAATTCGCTGGCGTAGTTGAGAAGGCAATGGTGTCAATTCCCTAAGGAATTGGGAGAAATCCGCAGAAATTTGTTAAATAACATACCCCCGTTGATTTTATATTACGCAATTACATGAAGTACAATAGATTATTAAGAAACATCGTTGAACATTTGAAAAACCTCATTCTGTTGCTTTAGCATACTTAAGATTGGTACAAAGCGTTATTCATTTGACGAAATTGAATTCTCTCCAATTCCCTGGCGGACTTGGATCAATTTTTTTTTTTCTCAGTGCAGGCATCGATGGAATCGCGGCTGAGCTGCTAAATGAAGCAGGTCCACAACTATTCCGAACCTTACACGAACTCATATGAACCATCTGGGAGGAATAAGTTATACCAGATGAAGAGAAGAATGCGATTATATGTCCAATATACAAGAAAGGAGATAAATTAAACTGCAAAAACTACAGAGGCACCTCACTCCTCAACACCAGCTAAAAAACCTTCACAATCCTTGTGAAACAAAAACTAGAACCTATACCGGAAGGTATTATAAGAGAATATCAAGCTGCTTTTAGGACAAATAGCTCAACATCGCTGCAGCCAGACCAGCTGCAGACCTTAAAACAAATTCTGGAGAAAACCTGCGAAAGGAATATAGATGTACATATACCAGATATTTGTCGAATTTCAATAGGCATAAGACTCGATAAACAAAGAGGGACTATACGAGATCTTATCGGAATTATCGGATTTAGGAGTCCCCTCCAAGCTGGTACGACTGATAAAATGTACAACGGATAGCTTCCTGAGGAAAGTAACGATCTAAAATGCAGTAACAGTGCGAAAAGGTCTTAGACAAGGAGTTGGACTAGCCCCCATGCTTTTCAACTTAGCCTTAGAATGGCTGATAAGAAAAACATCAGTACAGAAAAGTGCGTCCATAGCAACGCAGTCTGTACAACTACTTGGATATGCGGATGACGTGAACATCGTGGGAAGGTCCTTCTTGAAACAGCCGAGTATGGAAAAATGAAGATGTGAGACTCCTTATAGAAACAAGGTTTTCATTCGAGGAGCAATTTACAAAAGGCGAAAAATCCCGGTCGACATTGTGGAACATGATTTGTAAAAAAATCAAGACAAAAAACCCTAATATCACGGTGTTAGCGAATGAAGTGAAGAAGAAACTTAGTAACATGCTCGTTACGTATAACCGTATAAAGAAAAGGAACGGTAAAACAGGAAGAGATGCTATACGTTGGAAATACTTCGACGACTTTGACAAAATATACGGCTCTAAGCATAAAATAGTACCACCAGTAGGTTTGGTTATAGATTTGTTGGAAATCGAAAATGTTACAACAGAATTAAGTGTAGACCGTTCTAATGCATCAGATAGTACAACCGCCGTAGACAGGTCCATTGCATCTTCCAATGGATCAGATAATACAAGCGCAGCAAGAGCTCCAGACAAAGACTGTTCAGCTACGAAATCCTGTTCTAAAAGGAAAAAACCGGGAAATTCTTTTGAAATGCTAAATATTGGCAAGAGGAAGACGCAAAGGAAAAGCAAAGACACGAAGAATATATTGCAATTGAGAAGAAAAAAAATACCATTGAAAAGGAGAAATTAAGTTGTTTGCACGAAATTAAGGATATTTTGGTGAACCTGACAAACACATATTCACAGAACTGACTATGCCTTGAGTTTGGCAGTATGAATGAAGTGCATTAATTTTTTTTATGTTTATATCTATGTAGACATTTTTTTTTTCAAGTTATTTATTTAGTGAATAAAAATTGTTACAGTTTAAAAATATGAGCTTTATTTCAAAACACAAAATGAGAGCATGCAATACTCAATATGCGCACATTTTAATGAACGTTTTAATTGTAAAATGTTTCTGCCAAAAAACTCCTTTTAAGCCCTCCACTTGAGTTTGAGTCTGTGCAGTCGAAAGGCGCACTTACTTCTTCGTCCGTAGTATCTCCAGGGAATTCATATTCGTCATTAAACTGATCATTGTCTTCATTTATTATAATATTATGTAATATTATGCAAGCAAGTACATAATATTTAGCATATTTAGGCTCAGAGCCATTTAAAAACTTCAGTCTTCTGAACTTGCTTGTTAAAATGCCAAAACTCTGTTCTATAACAACTCTTGTAGATGACAGAAGCTTATTAAAACACACTTTCTTTCGATCTAGACAGCCATTATCTTTAAAAAGAACCATCATGTAAGGTCGCAAGGGATATGCTGTATCACCTAGTATATGACAATTACTTGGAAACATAATACGTCCATTTTCCAATCCTTGTCCAACGGCACTACTAACCGACACACTAGCATCGTGGCTTCGCCCAGGCTATCCAAAGAACACATTTATGAATCTGTATGAAGAATCACACATTCCCTGAAAATTAAATAAACTGCATTGTGGAATTCGGATAGATGTAAAATATACCTGCAAGATAAGAGAATGATACCCCTTCCTGTTGTGGTAACTACTACTGCTTTCCTGCGGTGCTGGGTGAGATACAGTCCACACATCCAACGACTCCCGGGAAGCTGTTGGGGGATCTCAGTGAATCGAATCGTCTAACTAATGTCCACATTATAGTAGATGGCCACTTTATAATCTCTTTCGACAACATTACTAAGAGATTACAAATGTACATTACTGAAGAGTGAGCACTTCCTTGAGAATCATTAAATCTATCGGCTATGGCTCTGAAACTATCCATATTACATAATGTCCACAGCGTCAACAGAATAGCTTTTTTAATTTCAATTCTCCGACGTCTTGGGCTTGGTTTCATTAGTTGATCCAGTTTGCTCTGCAATAACTGTAAGCAGTTAGTTAAAGGTTTTGTCTTTATTGAACATGCTTACCTGAAAGCAGTGCGTACAAATTTTTCAACTCTATCTATCTATGTGCCCCTTAATCCCTCGTGGGACATAGGGCGGAAACAGTTGCCCTCCAGCGGACTCTGTTTTGCGCGACAGCTCTTAGCTCTGACCAGGATCTCCCAGTAGTTGCGGCCTCTGCTAGTAGGGTTCTCCTCCACGTTGTTCTAGGTCTTCCAACTCGACGGGATCCTTGCGGGTTCCAGTCAAGGGCCTGTTTGGCTAGATTTTCGTTTTCGCGTCGCAAGGTGTGGCCAACCCAATTCCATTTCCTTCGCCTGATTTGGTCGTCTATCCTTTCTTGGCCGGCACGGCGCCATAGCTCTTCATTTGAAATTCTATCTTGCCAGCGGATTTTTAGGATACGACGTAGGCATCTGTTTATGAAGACTTGTAGGCGCCCTGTGATGAATTGGGTGACTTTCCATGTTTCGCAACCGTATAAAAGAACTGCCTTAACGTTGGAGTTGAACAGCCGCAATTTGGTGTTGGTTGAGATCTCCGTTGATCTCCATATGCGGAACAAGCATGCATATGCGCTTCGTGCTTTATTTATTCTGGAACTGGCATCTTCTTCTGCACCGCCATTTTCGGTAATAATACTACCGAGGTAGCAGAATTTATCTACCAGTTCCACGTCACGGTTATTCAGCGCAGTTCGTTCAAGTGTGTTTGCATTTGTCCGCATTTCTTTGGTTTTATTCGGATTCAGCCTTAAGCCTGCTAGACTACTTTCTGTTGCCAAATTGTTTAACATGTTTTTTAGCTCCTGATGTCTGTGGGCCAGCAAACAGATATCATCTGCGTAGTCGAGGTCCTTAAGGCGATCTAGCAAACCCCACTGTATGCCGCCTGTTCTACTATCTAGAGCGCCAACAAGAATGTCATTTATTACTATAAGAAATAGTAATGGGGATAGTAAGCATCCTTGTCGTACTCCTGAACTCACCTCAAAGCTGTCGGATAATTTTCCGTTATGGAGAACTCTGCATTTGGAATTGTTGTATAGGGCTTTTATCAATTCTATTATCTTATCCGGCAGTCCACGTCGCCGTAATGCCTGCCATATAAAGCTCCTATTAACCGAGTCGAACGCTTTCTCATAATCTACGAAAGCAAGGTAAAGGGGGGATCGGAATTCAGTAGACTGTTCCACTATTATTCTTAAGGTGTTGATGTGATCTATACATGAACGGCCCTTCCTGAATCCGGCCTGCTGCCTTCTAAGCGTTTGATCTACTGCCTCTCTTATTCTTGATAGTATAGTGTGGGACAAGATTTTACCCACAGTAGATAATAGACAGATGCCTCTCCAGTTGTCGCATATTGTTAGATCCCCCTTTTTGGGTATTTTGACTATGATACCTTCCGTCCAATCCTCCGGAAAGGTACAGGTGTTCCATGCTAATTCGAGGATTGGCTGAAGCGCATCTGCTATGAGGCTTGAGTCGGCTTTCAACAATTCTGGCGGGATGCCATCTTTTCCAGCTGCTTTACCATTGGCCATCGCATGAATTGCGGTTACTATTTCCGTCTTGGATGGGGCCCGGGTGTTGATTCTTATCGGCTGTGCATTGTTGCTGTTTTCCTGAGGTTCCTGTTTTTCAACTCTACTCCTTGGTATCAAGCTGTATTTAAAATAAACTTTTAGCAATTTCAGTTTCCTTTTCTATTTTTAAAACGCGTATTTATAACTTTCCTGCAAGCACCGCCTTCGCCCAACAGAAAAGGAATTACCAAATTTGAAATTTCAACAACCGCACTTTCCATTGTCAAATATAATGGCATAATAATTTATCTCGTTTTGACAGTTCCCTGTGCAGCTACGTGACTGCTATACTGCCAATTCTGCACAGCCGGCTGAATTTTCGAATGCAGCCAATAACTAGATGAATACTACTGGCTAATAGAGCTTTTTATACCCAAAACGACGACGATATAACACTACGTAATAATTTGGTATGCCCTTATATGACAGATAAATGTGTCGACCCTGAATACGGCATTAGTTTCTATAACAAAGCAATGCTACCAAAGCTCAAACCAAGAAGAAAAAGACATCGCATTAAATATCCTTTTCCAAAAACCGAACGTTAGACACCAACGGATATACATATGTAAGTATATTCTCAGTATAATCGCTTTCACCAAATTTATATGGATTTTTCCTGTTAAGACGCTGCCTGCAGATGAAGCCAAAAAAGATGAAAGTTGTGGAGACCCTGGGAGTATATAGCAGATCGCGATGGAGCGGAGTTTTAAGCAATATTACGAGGAGGACAAAGTAGAATGTGGGAACGGCCATGTTAAGAGGACTCATCGTATTGGTATTTCCGTCCATACAAAGCTCTATATCCATGATCCAACTAGTTGGTATAAGCAGGTGGGAAAAGTTCAACAATTCTTGAATAGTACGCACGTTTGTTATTATTTTTTAGTATTTTTACTTAATGTTATTGATTATCACTCTTCTTTCATATCTTTCACCTCTCTTACTTGTCCTTAACCTCCACCTATCACTCTTGTTATTATTGCTCGCTGGTATTAACTCCGCTGTGGCGACTTCGACCTGCCGAATTAACCAGAATCGGGAAACTAGGAAAGAAACCGCACTTTTCAAAGCGGCACCGACAGCAGCGATCCGTTGCGGGGACGACCCGCTCGGACCGCCAGCTAACGGATCAAAGGAGAAGAAGCTCGCTGGTATTGGGTTTAAATTCTTTTCTCTTATTTTCTTGTAGAACTACCTTATTATTTCGTCGTTCTGAAAGGTGTCTAGTTCCTCCAGCTGGCAGTTTTCGTATTCTCTTTTCTTTCCTTGTTGTATTTTTTCCCTTCTTCGTTTAATTACACCCCGCTGTAAGACCTTAGATGTTCCATAATACATTGTTCTCGACTGCTATCCACAATTGTCAAATAGGAACTGACAAATGACAGCCAAAGCGTAATGGGGCGCCCAAACAGATTCGGCCTGACACATTAAACCCACTGTAATTGCTGAAATAAGTCATTGGTATCTTAAAGGAATGGAAGTCTCAAATTCCCTTATATACTTTTACCAGAGGTTGCATCAAAGCTAACAAAAAACTTTTGCACTCGTATGTATACACAATATTAGAATTTTAATTGTTTACATCACAGCGACAGAATTTTCACATAGCAAAAAAGCAATTACGAGAGTTGATTAAAATTGGTTACAAAATAATTCTAGGAATTGATTGAACTGGTTGAAATTATATAATACCAAGTGCTGGTAATATCATTTGCAGAGCGTTTCAAACGGAACGTGTCCCTACATGTGAATTGCCTTATTTTGCAAGAAGTTTGTTTTATTTTTATAGAAACCATGTTTTCGAGAGTGGAATACTACGTCAAAAGAAGTTATTGCTATAACAAGATATTTTGCTCCAGCTTTCTGAATGGTCTAAATAAAAAGCAATATCCTCTTCCTGAAAAAAGAACTAAACTAAAATCTCTCCGCCATAGCGGGAGGAAATATTGTTCATAGCAAAGATCGAAACTAATTGGAGCTTGAGAATATTGTGAAACATTTCATTAAGCAAATACATTTGACATTCACCTTTAATTACATCAGAAACATTGAGCTGATTAAAAGTAGTAAGCGCAGGGTATCCGAGTACACGCTTGAGTGTCGGAAGCGACAAAGCCCTATTATCTAAAATTGCCAAGTCTACACCCGATATCCTGAGGTACTTGGGAGTTAATGGGCCACCAATTTACAAAAACCGAGCAAAAGCAATTTAGCGGAGCCTCGGAGCCTGCACGCTTCACAATATTAGGATGCTCTTTCGTAGTGTAAATCTGAGGCTTAAGCGGCGCTTCTCCCCTGCCCAGTGGATCCCGCTGCCCCTGCGGGTGTCTGTAAGTGAAAGCGATGTGCATAATTAAGCTAGATTCACTTTGGATGCCTGGGAATGTTTTCAGGACAACGGCTAGAAAGGAAGGAATTCCCTGAAGGGCAACTGCCGGGTAAACAGTCATCCCAGTCGATCCAGAATTAAATGGGTAACAGCATCCGAACGGAGCCAGTCCTAAGCGGATTGCGAGAAGGAGTCTGTCGTTAGGTTTCTGGTTTGAATGGTTGATAACAGGGCTTCTACAGACACCAGCATCGGCACAGCGGGAATCTAAGAATCCTTTGCGCCCTTGAGGGGTGTTAGACACATCATTTTCGAAAGGAAATGTAAGGCGCGCGAGCTGTGTCGTGGGGATCTCCAGTATCCCAGAGTCGTCTTCCCCCGAAATTGAATAAGGGTAGATTTCATTGCTCCAGTTGTGTATATCCCATCGCAGCAGAGAGCTTATGCTCGGCGGGGCGAAGGAACTTCCAAAATTGATTCATGTATCACTTATTGCATGCTTGGGTAAAGTTTTTAAACTTTGACTGAATATAAATTTTTGCAGGCGTGGGTGGATCTGGGATAAGTCTTGGTTTTTCAAAACGGGTAGCTGTCGGCTTAGGAGCCTACGAGCAGGCTGTTTGTGCTCCTTTTAAGGAAAACTTCCCGAAGATGATTTATGAGGTATTCTGAGAGGGATGAAGCTGAATTATTATTTTAGGATGAGTTTGTTATTCCTGTTAAACATAAATACAATCAAGTGGGTCTCAGTGTGCCTGCTGCTATTTATGTGGAATTTAAAGAATGGTGCAATACTAAATACTTACGTGAGCAAGGAGTTGACTTGAACGGCGGTTTTTTTCATAGTCGTGTTCATATCTGTATTAAGCGGTTTATATTTTTTACTGTAGTAAGTTATAGCTAATTATGTATATAGTACAAGGAGGCCTCTCAACAACTCCTTAGAAAGTAAATGAAATGGCGGTGGTAACAAATAAAAAGATTTGTTTTTAGAAAACGTTAGCCACATCGAGGAAATAGACTGAGAGCACGTGAGCCCTTCGAGTAACGGTCTTTCTGTAAGGCTAGAATGATGAATAATGAGTCATAGCATGCTAAGTACGGTAACCACCACCTGCCAGGCATCAGCCCTGCACGTCATCAGCCCTTATATTTTTTAAAGTGCAAATAGAATTTAAAAAAAAAAATTGGTCGCTGTAAGCTTGAAATTTTAAGACTATTTAGTAAAGATGCGCCGAACACGGGTTCGACTGAATACGAATATTCGGCAGAATATTCTGTAAAAAATGTGCCGAGGCGAACATTCGGCCGAATTATTCAGTTCATTTTTGCGCAGTAAACAGGTTCCTATAGGTTTCCGAAGCGCCAGGAACCTCAGGAAAACAGCAACAATGCACAGCCAATAATAATCACCACGCGGGCCCCATCCAAGAGGGAAATAGTAACCACAATTCATGCAATGGCCAATGGTAAAGCAGCGGGAAAAGATACCATCCCGCCAGAATTGTTGAAAGCCGATTCAAGCCTCATTGCAGATGCGCTTCAGGCAATCCTGGAAATAGCATGGAACACCTGTACCTTTCCGGTGGATTGGACGGAAGGTATCATAGTCAAAATACCAAAAAAGGGGACCAAACGATATGTGACAACTGGAGAGGAATCTATCTATTATCTACTGTGGGCAAAATTTTGTCCCCTATATTACTATCTAGGCTAAGAGAGGCAGTGTACCGAACGCTTAAAAGACAGCAGGCCGGATTGAGGAAGGATCGCTCGTGTATAGATCATATTAACACCTTCGAATCATAGTGGAGTAGTCTACTGAATAACGATCCCCGCTTTACCTTGCTTTCGTAGATTATAAGAAAGCGTTCGACTCGGCCAATAGGTGCTTTAAATGGCCGACACTCGGCGTCTTGGGCTGCCTGATAAAATAATAGAATTGATAAAAGCCCTATATAACAATTCCAAATGCAGAGTTCTCGATAATGGAAAATTATCCGACAGCTTTGAGGTGAGCTCAGGAGTACGACAAGGATGCCTACTTTCGCCTTTACTATATCTAATAGTAATAAACGACATCTTTGTCAGCGCTCTAGATAGTAGAACAGGCGGCATACAATGGGGTTTGTTAGATCGCCTTAACGATCTCGACTACGCAGATGATATCTGTTTGCTGGCCCACAGACACCAGGACCTCAAAAACATGATTAACAATTTGGCAACAGAAAGTAGTCCAACAGGCTTAAGGCTAAATCCAACTAAAACTAAAGAAATGCGGATAAATGCAAACACCATTGAACGAACAGCGCTGAATAACCGTGACGTGGAACTGGTAGATAAATTCTGCTACCTCGGTAGTATTATTAACGAAAATGGTGGTGCAAAAGAAGATGTCAGCTCCAAAATAAATAAAGCACGAGGTGCATATGCATGCCTGTTCAGCATATGGGGAGATCTCAACTAGCACCAAATTGCGGCTGTTCAACTCCAAGGTTAAGGCAGTTCTTTTGTACGGCAGCAAAACATGGAAAGTCACCCAATTCATCACAGGGCGCCTACAAGTCTTCATCAGCAGATGCCTTCGTCGTATCCTAAAAATCCGGTGGCTAGATATAATTTCAAACGAAGAACTATGGCGCCGTGCCGGCCAAGAAAGGATAGACGACCAAATCAGACGAAGGAAATGGAATTTGGTTGGCCACACCTTGCGACGCGAAAACGAAAATCTAGCCAAACAGGCCCATGACTGGAATCCGCAAGGATCCCGTCGAGTCGGAAGACCTAGAACAACGTGGAGGAGAACCCTACTAGCAGGAGCCGCAACAACTGGGTGATCCTGGTCGGAGCTGAGAGCTGTCGCGCAAAACAGAGTCCGCTGGTGACAACTATTTCCATCCTATGTCCCATGAGGGATTAAAGGAGTGTAAAGAAAGAAGAAGAAGACAATGTCCGTCAATATGGTCGCCCGGATTTGTTCATAGCTTTTACTTGCAATCCACAATGGGGCAAGATCAAATCTCTATTATTCTTGGTCAACTCCCAATGGATCGTCACGTAGGTCAGCACGAGTTTACAAACAAAAACTAAAATCACTCCTTGATTTGATTGTAAAAAATCACATATTTGAAGAGACACGTTGCTGGATACAATAAGTGGAGTGGCAGAAACGTGGATTGCCACATACCCGCATTCTAATCTGGTTGGTTGATAAAGCAAGACCAGATGAAGTTGATGATGTTATTTCATCAGAAATTCCTGATGAAGCTGCTGATCAATGATTGTGATAACAAAAAAAGCACGATTTATGAGCACTATGGAGCATTAAATTCGAACTCACCATACATGATAGATAGATGATAATGGTTCAAAGCGGTACGTAAAAGCATTGATTTCTGAAACTGAAACGATCGACGAAATAACGCAGTATTAAATGGGACTTTATGCTAGCAGTAATGAAGCGTAGGGCGATTGTTTCCTTTGCTATTCATGAAAGATATCCAACAGAGGTTCATTTGGTAGTTCATCTCGTAAATGGCCAATGTGTCAATTTTAAAACACATAATGCTGTAGAAAGGGCTGAACGACCATCATCCCCCTTGACAAGTTTCTTCGCGATGTGTGAAGCTGATGAATTTGCTTTACACTGAAATGCCACGAAATTACGCTTGGAATCAAACTTATAAAAATTCCAATGACGCAAAAAAAGGAGCACCAATTTAAGGCCATTCGACTCCCTTCTCAATGGATGCTTTATAGAGAGGATACTGTGCTGTGCATCCTTCCTACGATGAATGTTTTTGTTTACGTTTGTGGACGTCATTACTGCTTTAATAACAGTCCAATTTTAATTAGAACATTCAATTACAATAAATATCACTATTACAGCATGCACCCCAATGTTGTGATTGGTCCGGTCCAATAGATAAATTTTGCTAATATTTTCTTGCTTTAAAATTCATGCTTTCAAATTCTCAGGGGATGTTCCAATGACGTTGACTCCACCTGAGTCACTTGACGTTAACGTGGATACAAAATCTTCATTATTCAAATATTTTTTATTTCATTTCGGTATGATAAGTGCAGCGAGGCACACCGGGCTCCAGATAGTTACTGTATAAGTTTTAAGCCGTCCAGTATCCCCAAAAAACTTACACAGATATCTAGATTAGTCATGAATAGTATCACAAGTCAAATAAGGATATCCAGAAGACTCCCCTTACCATCATTAATCGATCTTGACAATTGAGCAGCCTGCCTTGAATCTTCCTCAACATGACGCTAAAGAAAGTCATCCGAGACGAGTGTGATTGCAAGAGATACATACATAAAATGTCCTGCAAATTCAATTAAGTGGCCGGCAGTCGACATCGACCAATTTAACTGGGATCGTCCAATCCAAGCATCTAACCTTACCACTAGGGAATCCAATCCCGTGAACGCGGGATCCCGCAAATGCATTTTTGCGAGATCAGTAAATCGGGACTAGACATGCGGCATCCGCGGAATTTGGACAGTAGGTAGTATCATCTGTTATAAGAACCGGAACTTAGAGAAATTCTAAAAATATTACAAAGTATTAATAAAAATTATTTAGATAAAAAAAAAACTTTTTAATATAGCACGTTTTTATAACGAACTAAAAAGTAGGTATACAATAATTTCTCCTAGCCCCATACAGATTTAGAACCTCAAGCATATTCCTAACACCATACAAATAGTCCTGAAAATTTGTGATTGTGAATTTGTAATAGTTATGAAAATATTTGTAAGATTTTAAACGAAAAAACGTGGGGCGCATACATGATTGATTGGTTGTTTTCTCAACCCAGATACTCTGCACTCCGTACTATGGTCTATAGCATGCGCCCCACGTTTTTTCGTTTAAAATCTTACAAATATTTTCATAGCTATTACAAATTCACAATCACAAATTTTCAGGACTATTTGTATGGTGTTAGGAATATGCTTGAAGTTCTAAATCTGTATGGGGCTAGGATAAATTATTTTATACTTTTTAGTTATAAAAACGTGCTATATTAAAAAGTTTTTTTTTATCTAAATAATTATTTTCTGCTTTTTAGTCTTGTGTGTAATATTTTGCAATCAATTTTTAACATCTTGATATTATGGCGGATACATGCGGATAATTGTTACCTAAATCTACTAATAATATAGCAATCTGTTTAATTTTAAAATTCCTGAAAATTAAAATGAAGAAGTAAGCTAAATTTATTTTGTATGATTTTTATTTCAATAATAGCTGCGTCTCTTTTCTGATCATTTTTACTATTTCCATTTGTGAGTACTCGAAACTACTCTTTTACTGAAAAGATTTTAGTTGGCTTTTGATTGTATTTATCTGCTTTTTTCATATAACAACATCTATAAATTAAATTTCAGTCGTAACTATCTAAAACTTTTATCTTTCATTTTATTTTAAAAAAATTACCGTATTAATTTCCATTATGTAACTAGAGTCCATATTAAATTTTGATTTACGTTACATAGCTAATTTTATTATACATGGCATGTCCTAACGACATAGCTTATTGTATTCTACTTACAACACCCATTCATTTGATACCCATGTCGAAGCTTTCTGAAGAAAATGGTAACCCGCCCTCTTGAAGTGGCCGCCACAGTTCTAACGTCATAGCCTATGGTATTCGACATATGATTCCCTTTCATTTGATACCCGTGTCGAGGGGGTTGTGAAGAAAATGGTAATCCACCCTCTTGAGATGGCCGCCGTGAATCTAAATATATTTTGAGTATACTAAATCGCTTATTGTGTTCTACTTATCATTCCCTTTCATTTGATACCCATGTCGAGGGGGTTGTGAAGAAAATGGTAATCCGCCCTCTTGAGATGGCCGCCGTGGACCAAGCGATCTATTGAGTATATTATATTGCTTACAATGTTCTACTTATCATGCCCTTTCATTTGACACCCATGTCGAAGGGGTTGTGAAGAATATTTCAATCCACCCTCCTGAGACGACCGCCATGGATATAAAGGTATATTGAGTATACCATATTGCATTTTCATCGGAGCTAAAGCTGTATGCAAAATTTCAGCATGATAGAATATCCGGAAGTATTTGAATAATCGATTGCAAAATTTGTTCCGTGAAGAAAACAGTAATCCGTCCTCTTGAGACGGCCCCAAAGATGTAACGGTATAATGAGTATACCATATTGCATTGTCATCGGAGCTGGGTGAAAAAGGTAAGGCTAATCGGGTAACCAGAAGTATTCAAAAAATCGATTGCAAGATTTGTACCGGACAAACAGACAGACAAGAAAACGAGCTAATAAAAACGTTTTAAAATAGTGGTCCAATCAATCTACGCAAATCCATCTAATAATTGCCACCAGGAAACAAAAAATTCTAAAAAAGATAGCGTTTTCTTTTTCGGATTTTGGAATGGAGAACTTAACCTAAAAAATCCTGGAAAGTGTAAAAAGTGGCACCGTCTTCAAAAGTGATTCTTCTTTCTAGATCCATTCTGATTGGATTAATGTTGTTAAGAATTACAAACAATCACTTAATCCTTTTTTGTGCATTTTGTGCAGTTTTTTTCTGAAATCGGTTTTAATTTTTTTTTTTTATTTCGTACTTTTTAGTCCATTCATTTTTTTCGGGGGCAATATAAAAAAAATTATTAAGGTAGGTCTAAACGGCACAAATAGATCGTTGCGTGTGAACTCAACTGTTCGGCTTGCACAATCTAAAATGTTTGGGTTGTACCAAATATGTCTCGGTGATGTTCGACCACTTGCTCCTCCGACCTTATTACAATCAATGTAACATAATATAACGCGTAGATAAGTATAAATATAATGCGCAATAACTAATGGAGGTAAGTTTCACTCGCCATTTGCACTCAGTTTATTTACACAATTCGACTTGCGCCAGGTAATTTAAAAAACTATATCGTTGCGTACGAATCTACCTTTACGAAAAGTATGACACGCTGCCGTAGTATCGTTTAATCGTATTGCGAGAATGATTCTTCTTTTTAAATCCATTCTGAGAAGTATAACACGCCGCCGCGCCATTGAAAAAAATCGAAGCAGTAGCTAAATATTTTTTACAGTAATGGACATATTCGCATATTTTCGGACGAATTTAAAAAAAAACTTACCTATATAATATGAAACAAAATTCTCCGGGGGAAATTAAAAGAAATATTTATTGTGAAGTCGATAGGTTACTGTACTATACTCGTCATACACTTTAATTTGATTCCCATACTAAAGACGTTGTAAAGAAAAAGTAAGACGCCATTTTATGTTGGCCGCCGTTTTGGGTTTTGAATGACGCCACATAGCAAAGAGTGTTCTACTTGTCACAGCCTTTCATTTGATACCCATGTCGGTGGTCGGGGAGCCCAATTGCAACTGCCATCTTGCAACCGCCATCTTGATTTTTTTACAAAATGATCAGATTCTATTGTCATGCGAACTATACGTATGTGTAAAATTTGCAGTTGATCGGTTATATGGAAGAGGGTCAAAATCAAGTTCAACTTTTGTTTACAGTACACACACATACCCTTCAAGGAAATATAAGCTTAGTTGCCATTGATATTGGGGAAATCAAATGTAAACAATAAAATTTTTTGATTCTTCACCCACGTCGTGGTATATTTCTTTATTCAACATAAAAATAGTTTTTTAACTGCAAATCAAAACTATAAGCCATAATTTCGTTTTCATCTGTTTTTATTCTGGAAGCAAATTTAGAGACGTATTCACGCGGCAAACACAGGCAACAGTAAGGTGCTGTACCAAATTACTAAACAGCTCACGGGAAAGCACTCTACTAAAAAGCATGCCGTTAAGAGATGAGATGGCTCCAAAGATGGAGAGATTACTTCTTCGCCGCCCTGAATGGTTCATTTACACAGGAACCTCAGGAAACCAGCAACAATGCATAGCCTAAAAGAATCACCACTCGAGCCCCATCCAAGACGGAAATAGTAACCGCAATTCATGCGATGGCCAATGGTAAAGCAGCTGGGAAAGATGGCATCACGCCAGAATTGTTGAAAGCCGATTCAAGCCTCATAGAAGATGCGCTTCAGCCAATCCTGGAAATAGCATGGAACACCTGTACCTTTCCGGAGGATTGGACGGAAGGTATCATAGTCAAAATACCAAAAAGGGGGGACCTAACGATATGTGACTACTGGAGAGGCATCTGTTTACTATCTACAGTGGGCAAAATTTTGTCCCATATATTACTATCTAGGATAAGTGAGGCAGTAGACCGAACGCTTAGGAGACAGCAGGCCGGATTCAGGAAGGGCCGCTCATGTATTGATCATATCAACACCTTACGAATAATAGTGGAGCAGTCTACTGAATTCCGATCCCCCCTTTACCTTGCTTTCGTAGATTATGAGAAAGCGTTCGACTCGGTCAATAGGAGCTTTATATGGCAGGCACTACGGCGACGTGGACTGCCTGATAAAATAATAGAATTGATAAAAGCCCTATATAACAATTCCAAATGCAGAGTTCTCGATAATGGAAAATTATCCGACAGCTTCGAGGTTAGCTCAGGAGTACGACAAGGATGCCTACTCTCGCCTTTACTATTTCTTATAGTAATAAATGACATCCTTGTCGGCGCTCTAGATAGTAGAACAGGCGGCATGCAATGGGGTTTGTTAGACCGCCTTAAGGATCTCGACTACGCAGATGATATCTGTTTGCTGGCCCACAGACACCAGGACCTCAAAAACATGATTAACAATTTGGCAACAGAAAGTAGTCCAGCAGGCTTAAGGCTAAATCCAACTAAAACTAAAGAAATGCGGATAAATGCAAACACCATTGAACGGACTGCGATGAATAACCGTGACGTGGAACTGGTAGATAAATTCTGCTACCTCGGTAGTATTATTACCGAAAATGGCGGTGCAGAAGAAGATGTCAGTTCCAGAATAAATAAAGCACGAGGCGCATATGCATGCCTGTCCCGCATATGGAGATCAACGGAGATCTCAACTAACACCAAATTGCGGCTGTTCAACTCCAACGTGAAGGCAGTACTTTTGTACGGTTGCGAAACATGGAAAGTCACCCAATACATCACAGGGCGCCTACAAGTGTTCGTCAACAGATGCCTGCGTCGTATCCTAAAAATCCGCTGGCAGGATAGAATTTCAAACGAAGAACTATGGCGCCGTGCCGGCCAAGAAAGGATAGACGACCAAATCAGACGAAGGAAATGGAATTGGGTTGGCCACACCTTGCGACGCGAAAACGAAAATCTAGCCAAACAGGCCCTTGACTGGAATCCGCGAGAATCCCGTCGAGTCGGAAGACCTAAGACAACGTGGAGGAGAACCCTACTAGCAGAAGCCGCAACAACTGAGAGATCCTGGTCGGAGCTGAGAGCTGTCGCGCAAAACAAAGTCCGCTGGAGGGCAACTGTTTCCGCCCTATGTCCCATGAGGGATTAAAGGAGCACAATGATGATGATTCACGTCAAAAACTTGTTTCATATGAAACAAAATTCCCCGAAGGAAATTAAAAAAAAATTGTTATGACGAAAAAAAGCGCCGCGAGCCGAAGATTCGAACTCGCAGACCCACAGAGTCCCCAGGCGAGGGTACTTCTCCCTAGCCCTCTGCGTCATGGCAAATACTATCAGTGGTTGACTAATATGTTAATAAATCATTTCAAAAAGAAGAAAAAGAGAAAAAACCTTGAACCTGCAACGCTAAACACCGCTGGATCGAGGATCCAACGCGCTGCTACTCACCCTCCCACCGGCCCTCTGCCAATTTCACTAATTTTAACAGTTTTTTATGCCTAACTTCGAACTCCTTTATCAGAATTTCGAAAAAATGTAACGGGACCACCGTGGGAAACTCCCCCTTCAAATGAACAAAAAAAAGCAAAAAAGTTATTGGGTTACAAAGTTATGCGTGAACAGGACTACAAAATACCTACATGTCGAATTGAGTAACCTCCTCTTTTTTTGAAGTCGGTTAAAAATTGGAAAAACTGTCGAAAATCACGTTTTTTTAATTTGTTAATAACTTTTGTTTAACGTCACGTTCATATTTGTTATTTTATTTGATACAAATTTTGCTTCTTGCTAGCGGAAAAAACGGTGTAATTTTTGTTGCGAAATATTGAATGTAGCAGTCGCTACGCATTACTTTGTTTTTCTCTTATTACGAGTTTTTGTTATTAATTTTCTAATTCAAATACATGTACATACAATTTTGGAGTACAGTGTGCATAATATGTATTTGAATTAGAAAATTAATAACAGACTCAGAAAGTCAGTTTTTTCAACCAAACATAGCTAGTTCTTCATAAATTCATGAACATAGCTACTTAGAATAAAATCTATAATTTTTTGCAGTCCCGAAAATCCCGCGGGTTCGCGGGTTTGTGATTTCGACCCCCCAAGCTTGAAGGATAAAAATTTTGATACGGGATTGGATTCCCTACTTACAACCCAAACTGCTGCTGTATTACTAATACTCCCATATAGGTCCGAAACTAGGGCCGCAATAAAAAGCTCTTTGAACTCGGACCAGCGGAGGGAGATATTGTTAACGGTCTAGACCTAATGCCGTTTGTAAACACGGCTGGTAAGAAAGTTGAACAGAAAGTAGCCCCAAGTTATTTTTTTTTTGTTCATTTATAAAGACTCTACAATTAGTAGACAAAAGCAATCCACGACTGAAGTCACCAAGGATTTTTTAGGCTTCTTTGGGGAAAAGAGCTTCAATCGCTTCAACTTTGTCACGCAAGTAAAAAGTTAGCAACCGACTACCAAGAGAATCTAGTTTTTCTATTAAAGTTTCTAAAGCGGAAAAATACTGATTTTCTCTTTCCTTGAACGTTCCACCACCAAGAGTTGATCATTAATAAATTCCAGAAAAAAATGTCTTAAATGTTGAGATAAGAAAAACGCAAAATGCACGACAAAACCAAGTTCTCTACCGCCACTCCGCCAGATAAGACTCGACTACGAGTCCAGTTTTTCAATTAAAAATGAAGGTCCTTGCGACCTTTTTGTTATTTAAAGTTAATGCCTTGCATAAAAATAATCCAATAATTTCTTTCTAATTTCTTATTCTATTTTGCAAGCAAAGTGAATATTTAGTTAAGGGCCAACTCTCTTCCTTCTCGGTTCAGTCACTAAATTTGTTGGGGCTGTGCTACCCCTCGGGTCATTTGTATTTCATTTACAAATGCAAATTTTTCCCAAGTGAAAAGACAAACTGCTCGCCTCCATATAAAACAGGTCGTATGAGTAGCAGGAATTCATTTTAAAGGACATTTGACTGCGTTAAGACAGGACACGTTCGCGTATGCTTCCGCTATGGCTTGTACTTAACTACAAAAGGTCAACCAGGGGACGTTTGCATGTAAATTACGGGTACTTATTACGTGTAACTTAATTCCACCCCAAAGGAATGATGTCTGTGACTTCCATGAAAATCACTGGAAAATCAAATCATGATTTCTGCAATTTAAGGACTTTGAATGAAAAGGTTAAAGTCCTTGGAGATATGTATGCAATTTAGCACACGAAGGATTCAGGCAAGGAAACTGGCAGCAATCCAGTTGCGTCACCAATTAATGGAGAAGGGATTGCCACTAACGAATGGACTTTATCATGCAATCACAGGATAAAAAAGTATGTAATTACGTAATAAAAGGGGTAAGAGTTATGGAAGTTATATTTACATAAATAATAACTAGCTAACAGGCATTTAAGGATTTTCCATGGTATTTGACGTCTGTTGAAGCGCGAAAAACTTGGGAAATTGTTTCTGTATTGCGACACTGTGGACACGCCTTTAAGGAATTTTTCATGGCAATCATATTGTAGCTTCTTTACTACATGCTCGAGGAGTTCGTGTTGATTATGAAAGTAACTTCCGTGAAAGTCATCATTACTAAACGTTTTATATTTATATTTTTCTATTTTCACATACAGTTAGGTGAAGAGGCAAACCAGTTCTTGCAACTTGATAAATATTTAATAAAAACACCAGCGAGTTTGGCTTTAAAGATAGTTAGATAAAAGAGTAGTCTATCAGGGGTTGGGATAAGCTAAAGGCGCTAAATCTTTTTTTTTTTTTTCGAATTATTATATCTTTTAAGACTTCGGTTATTTTTTTATTTATATTTAATCAGATTTTTAAATGCAATGGGACCTTTTTCTGTATCCTCTTGACACAATTGTGCGTATAATGCCTATGTATGCTTTTTGATGCTATTTTATAAGTTTTCTTTTATGCATAAAGCCCAAGACTAAGAATCACCCCTTGTGCTAAAAGTCTGCCATGTCGAGGGTCGTGGGTGCAGTTTATAGAAGTAAGCTTCGTTTGAAGGATATAAGATTATGGGAGAGATAAAGGATCAAACCCACCCTACCCTCTTCAATGTTTGGTTGAGGACGGTATCCTAATAATAGAGTAAGCCCTTCTAGAACAGAAGGCGCACTTCTCAGCTTGGCCAAGAAAAATTTACCTATGTAGCACAACCAAGCGCTAAGATGAGGACAACTAAGCATGCAATAATAAAGTTAAAAAACATCCAAATTACATGTAACCCACGCAACAAAAGGTAACATATCTAAACGGTCACAAGCAATTGAAAAGACTCCTTTTAAGGACATCTTTACTAATATTCGCGCTAAACATATTAATATTGTTGTTCACATTAATGAACATACGATTAACAAGTTCAAATCTGCCGTAATTCGTGCTAGAAGAGTTGATTTGTAAAAGAGGTGGATCTCTCAGATTATAACATCATCATCATTGCGCTCCTTCAATCCCTCATGGGACATAGGGCGGAAACAGTTGCCCTCCAGCGGACTCTGTTGTGCGCGACCGCTCTCAGCTCCGACCAGGATCTCCCAGTTGTTGCGGCTTCTGCTAGTAGGGTTCTCCTCCACGCTGTTCTAGGTCTTCCGATTCGACGGGATCCTTGCGGATTCCAGTCAAGGGCCTGTTTGGCTAGATTTTCGTTTTCGCGTCGCAAGGTGTGGCCAACCAAATTCCATTTCCCTCGCCTGATTTGATCGTCTATCCTTTCTTGGCCGGCACGGCGCCATAGTTCTTCGTTTAAAATTCTATCCTGCCAGCGGATTTTTCGGATACGACGCAGGCCTGTGATGAATTGGGTGACTTTCCATGTTTCGCAACCGTACAAAAGTACTGCCTTAACGTTGGAGTTGAACAGCCGTAATTTGGTGTTAGTTGAGATCTCCGTTGATCGCCATATGCGGAACAGGCATGCATATGGGCCTCGTGATTTATTTATTTTGGGACTGACATCTTCTTCTGCACCGCCATTTTCGGTAATAACACTACCGAGATAGCAGAATTTATCTACCAGTTCCACGTCACGGTTATTCAGCTCTGTTCGTTCAATGCTGTTTGCATTTATCCGTATTTCTTTAGTTTTAGTTGGATTGTTAACCATGTCAAATTGCCAAATTGTTAATCATGTTTTTGCGAACGCTTTCTCATAATCTACGAAAGCATGGCAAAGGGGGGATCGGAATTCAGTAGACTGCTCCACTATTATTCGTAAGGTGTTGATATGATCAATACATGAGCGGCCCTTCCTGAATCCGGGCTGCTGTATCCTAAGCGTTCGGTCTACTGCCTCACTTATCCTAGATAGTAATATATGGGACAAAATTTTGCACACTGTAGATAGTAAACAGATGCCTCTCCAGTAGTTACATATCGTTAGGTCCCCTTTTTTGGTATTTTGACTGTGATACCTTCCGTTCAATCCTCCGGAAAGGTACAGGCAAGGCCGTACCCAGGGGGGGGTCAGAGGGGTTGAACCCCCCCCCCCCCCGAAATTTTTTCAGAAATAAGTATTTTCAAACACAAGTTTTCCTGAATTAAAGAGAATGATATTTTCTTGATATTTTGCTATCTGTAAGTAAAGTATTTCATAATTTAATTAATTAATGGTGTTTATGAATTGAACTGGCAACTGGCCTGGCCAACAGGTCTCGCGAGGCCTACTCTGCATATATTAATTCTGTTGGTGATAGTATCATATGTGGTCGTAAAAAATTCTTTGATTACGTTAACATTTACGTTAACGGAAGACTTCAGGCTACCCAACAACAATGACGAATGGTAGAGCCCACATCTCCTGCCCCGAAGTAATTTGTAGCATGTTTGCTGATAGGTTTGCTGAAATAAATAGCCCCTTGTCCAGCGCAGCACACGATGTAACTGACTCGCACACTCACACTTCCCTTTTAAATTTTATATCCCTTTCAGTTAATGAGATCATGGCGGGTCTGAACAATCTTGATATTAAAAAAGATAATGGTCCCCTCCTATTTACCTGCAGTGCTGCTCACAACATATCGCATTTCCTCTTTATCTCATCTTCAACAAATCTTTATCGCTAGGAAAGTTTCCCAAGCTGTGGAAGAAATCCTACCTAACGCCAATCTATAAATCCGGTGACAAGCACTCGGTAGACAACTATAGGGGCATTGCCATTTTATCATCAATTCCTAAGCTTTTTAAAAAACTTGTTTATGACAGGATTGCTCCTCTTATCGATCCATACCTAAACAAACAACAACATGGGTTTCGGAAACGACGTTCAACAACTTCTAACCTTATGGTCCTTATTTCCGAATTGCTATGCTGTATGGAGAGCGGCCATCAATTGGATGCTGTATACACTGATTTCAGCCAGGCCTTCGATCGAGTGGTCCACGCCATCCTAATCGCAAAACTATTAAAGTTTGGTATATCAGGTTCTGCCCTGGAATGGTTAAAATCATATCTGAACGGAAGAACACAGGTTATCAGATTCCAAGGATTTCTATCTAATAAGACCGAAGTAACCTCTGGCATTCCTCAGGGTAGTCATCTCGGTCCCCTTCTCTTCAATATTTTCATCTCCGATCTTTCCGTTAAATTAGCAAATATTCCACATCTCTTTTACGTGGATGATCTCAAAATTTATAGTGTCATTGAGACCCAAACTGATGCTTCCTTCTTGCAGACAAAGTTCAATGCCCTACACGACTGGTGCACCTTGAACAAACTGCAACTTAACACCAGCAAATGTCATGCAATTACCTTCTCCCGCTTAAAAAACACACAGAACCATAACTATTATCTCAATGGCATAGTGATGTGCAATTTCGTTACTTTTGGGATTCAGTAGTACTCGTTACTTTTTATTTGGATACTCGTTACTTTATACTCGTTACTTAGTACTCGTTACTTTCCAGAACCTTACTTTGAAAGAAGAAGTATAATTTTTTTAATTTCTATACTTTGTTATTCAAAAGGTCTATCCTTGCTAAAGTTTTCTAGATTAATTGGTAATAAAAAAGACTTACATAAAACTGCTTTTTTAATTCTGTTTAGGTTAATAATGAACTTTAATTTTTGGTTTTTGAATAGGTACATTGAATATTCCCAATTTTACTTTTACCATATCAATAACTTATTATTTCCTTTGAATTCGGTGAAAACGACAAAATAGATTTTTTATTAAAAAATCTGATAGGGAGTTTCGGGAAAAATCTACATATAACCAGTGAGATGCTCAAACATGCCTTACCATACCAACATCTAAACCTGGTTTAAAAATAAAGGGATTTATCATAAAAGCTTGTTCACGTATTAATTAAAAATTAAAAAGAAACTACAATACATATTTTGGCATATATTTTTTATTGGCATTTAGAAAAATAATTTTTTTTACATTTTCTGGGCTTAGTCTACACCGTCTATCTGATATAGTTTCTCCAGCTAAGGAAAATATTCTTTCACTCGGGACGGAAGTGGCTGCTACTCTTTGCTTGTCTACCCAGCAAACCACATGTAATGCATAGAACAAAGAAATGCATTCGCCGTACATTACAAGTAAGCTATCTGAAAGTTATCAATCAGCGACTGCTTACAAGTGCCTTACAAATACATTACAAGCAATGTATTAAATTGTTAGGATTTTGGGGATTCAAAAGCGTATTATAAAGGGCCAAATACACGAGCACTCCATTCCGCCACGCTAACAAATTTTTGTTGGAGTCTTCAGTAATTAAGCTAATAAAATCGTATCTCATTTCAGATAGCATACATACTGAAAATTATTCATTTTCTATTTTCGAGAGAGATATGAGGGCGACTAAACGGACGTCACATGGTAGAACACATATCCAGAAATTCAGGGCATCTAAAATACAAAGTTCAACATAAAATTATAATAAATTTTGTTTTAAAATAATATTTTATTATTAAATGCATTTTTAGTCGATTAGAATCAATGCATTTTTTCCTAGGGCAATCCTAATGCTATTCAATACATTTTATTAGTTTTATGAAATGCCTTTTGTAATGCATTTCCCACATCTATAAAATGTATTTGTAATTTATTATTTATGCATTACATACTTCTATATGAAATATATTGTTAATGCATTACAAGCAATGCATTTCATCCTAGGACATGCCTAATGTGTTTTAATGCATTCCGTATTACTTACAAAATGCTTTCTGTAATGAATTTCATTCATTTCTGAAATGTATTGTGAATTCATTTTTTATGCATTCGTGGTTTACTGGGTAGCTAAAGTAGGATAAGCCAGAGCTCTGCTCTTCCACCACTTTAAAGGATCTTCTTTCCTCTCTAAATAAGGCTCGTCCACATACTGGCGGACTTCAACGATGGCTGCTGATGTTGGAGTTGATCTCACCTCTACAGTAAAAAGCCAGAAGTGCTTAAGTGCAAATTTGACGATTTTGAGTTTATTGCATTTTTGTATTCAGTATTTTATTCTTAATCATTGGTATAATTCTTGTCTTAAACTGAGCTGTGGTTGCTGAGCTATTGGAGCGACAAAAGTGGTTTTGTGCACAATTCTGTATCTAAAAAAATCTTTGAAGGCGATTATCTCGAAACACATATTTTGCACTTAGACACTTCTGGCTGTGTACTGTAGACCTCTGAGACTTTTTGTCAAAATCACCCCATAGCACATTATGCTGTAAACATACTAAGGGCGACGGGGACGGTGCACACAAATTAAAAAGCACACACAAGAATAATCATCTTCGAAATCCGAATGCTACACACGCGCACAGGAACATACGAGAATAGCAACACAATCCCATGTCACACCGCCCCACAGTGGGATAGAATTGGAAAAAACGGCCAAAAATCCGATAATTAAGAAACTAAGATAGATAGCACCTTCAAAATTGGCGGATATCATGTTTATCGTCCTAGAAGTATTGTTTTGTAATTTCTAGCAATATTAATTTGTTTATAACAAATTTTGTTTAAACAATTACAACAACAAAATTGTTTTCAAATAACTTGATAACGCCATTCAATTGTACGGAAAAAAAAATACTACAGAAAATTGTTCGAAACCATCTTTGAGGTTTTTTTAACATTAGTTATTAAACAAATGAAATTGGAAAAAAGCAAAATCCCTCAGATTTAGAAACTGATAGATACATTCCCTCCAGAATTTGAACATGTATCATTAAACTTTCTTGAAGTATTAAGCAAAGTTTTTTAACCAAAAAAAATTGTTTATTTCAATTTTTGTTTAAACAATTAAAAAAAACTTTCATTAAGATCTTATTCTGCTGATTTGTTGAACAAAAAAAAACTCTCTTGTATAATTGTAATTTGTATACGGTTTGCATGTCAATCAGTGCAGATTTCTAAGCCGGACGCGATCATCTTAGAGATAAGGAGACTTTGGAAAATGTGCTACAGGTGCGACAAACCTCGTAATTAATCATCTAGTTGATGTGAGCATCAGATTTGTCTCTTTTAAAAATCAAAACCAGATACGAAATATCTCTGAAAGAAAGAATTTTTTTTTAATCAGATGGAATGGTTTTTTTGTTTCAAAAATGTTTGCCGTTGCTTGAAATGTCACGTTTTACCGGAAATTTGTTTAAACAAATTGATCATGCAACAGATTTTGCATAATGAGTCAGTAAGTATTACATTTGTGATGAAAGGACACAATATTCGCTAGATTTGTAAGTGTGTCTCTGTCTACCTATATGAAACAAATTAGTTTATTAAAAACAAATTAAAAACAAATTAATTGTTTATATTGAATTGATAGAATATATAAAAAGTTTTTACTTGGATCAGAACATGAATGCCAAAAAAATCTTTATTAATACTTGACTAATTATACTTATGAAGTCATTTTTATTGTTAAAAACATTGAATTTCTCTAGATATTTGTTTAAAAAAATTACACCATTAACAATGAGTATCAAGTTTTGTATTGCGTTATACATTTTAAATTATAAGCCATAAGGTTGTTAAGCCTTTTATGTACAAATAAACTTGCATTATTATATTTACAAAATATTTGCCATATCTACAACGAATATCTTTACAGTTTTCAAACAAGTTATCATCGGCCATCCTACGAGCCCACATCATTCTATGCAGATAACATAATATGAACAATATGTTATAACTTTTGAATAGGCAAGTCTTGGCAGCTAAAAATTTTTTTGTTGCCTTCGGAAATAGTGTTAGAACAAAATTGTCGAAGATTTAGTGTGTAAGCTCGTGTAAGTCTTTTTTTATACGGTTGTTAATAATAAAATTTTCGAGAGCATGAAGTCTTTTTTAGACGATATAATTGAAAATATATAAAAACTGATTGAAATTCATATAGGGCACATAAAAAGATGTTCTTATATCTGTAGTACATTGAGAAAGTTGAAAAAAAATTAATATGACGTATTTTGTATGTTGAAGTACAATTACAATCAAAAATATTGTATGGATGTCAACGAAACACAAAAACTTGGACAAAAGTTATTGTACTTTTTTTTCTATGTTCTACGTCGAACCAAAACCTAAAACTTTGTAAATATCTCGTTCTGATAGTGAAAAAAAATATTCAATCGAAAAATTCACCAAATTTAATAGTTCGAAAATTTCAATTTTTGGCCACGCATATCCCACTGTGCGCCCAGGCAATTTTGAGGGGCGACGGCTACGAAATAGAACTTGGATTGATTGAGTCGCCACTCTCGGCGACCTCGTCGTCGAGTGGTCTGCATATTGTGCTGCACCCTTCATACTCATAGAAAAGCTGTGTGTTCTATTTGTTTTTGCCAGTCGCTGTGGAAACTATTTTCGCCCTTAGTATGTTTACAGCATTACTTTCTGTTTGACCTTGTTCTCCTTCTCGCTAGACAGCTATTTCCTGGGTTAGTCTCTCAGAATTAGGAACTATTTGTCTGCAAGCAGATGTGATGTTCTCTCTAACGCTTAAAAGTGCTGAAGAGTCTTCAAATGCTTTGGTCTTAAAACGAGGATCCAAAAAAGTAGGCATTGATAGAACTTTGTTATGTTCTACTCTACTAAACCTTTTATTTAAGTTTTTAAGCAGCTCCTCCAATAGTGCCTTCGAAATATCCGTTCGTATTGCCGCTCTGATCTGCATTAAATATTTTATAATACCTTGTATTATAATTATTATTTTCGAAGCAGAAACAACTTTCTCGGAAGAGAGTTCGGCTGTCGCTTGCTTGAATGGTTTTAATACTTTACTTAGTTCTCCAATCGTTTCCCATTCATCGGAAGCAATTGTTTCAACAGGCCCATGCAGAACGGCGAGTGCTGCTTCAACAGGCTCTTGTATTCGATGAATTCTTTCAAACATGTCCAGAGTAGAATTCCATCGAGTGATCACCTCATTAATTAATTTTATAGTATGACACTCGGGATTTATCTGAGCTTGAAATGACTTCAATTTTTCTGTTGCGGCTGAACTTCTGTGAAAGTATTCTATTATACTTTTCGCTTTAGTATGAATATTTTTGATTAGTTTCAAGCTGTCTTGAACAACTAAATTAATAGTGTGCGCTACACAAGGCAAATGGTACCATCCTGTTTGTCGAGCAGCAGCTATGATATTTGGCGGCATTGTCCGTTACAATCGCATGAATCTTCGACCTTATATCCCAATCATCCACAGCTCTGTAAATTTCATTTTTTAAATTCTCTGCAGTGTGTCTTTCTGACATTTTAAAACAATCCACTAAGCAGCTTGACATTTCCCAAGTATCAGAAATGAAATGAGCTGTGATTGCCATATAGCTCTCGGTAGTTATAGACGTCCATGTATCTGTTGTCAACGTTATAAATTCTGTTCTCTGAAATGAAGCTTTAACTATTTCCAAAACGTCATCGTAAATTCTCGGAAGCATTTCTCTGCTTAAGGTGGTACGGCTCGGAAGCTTATAGGATTTATCCAAACCAGCTAATAAATCGCGGAAACCTTCATCCTCTACAATTGAAAATGGTTGTAAATCCTTTACGATCATCGCTAGAACAAGGTGAACTATTTTCTTTTGTCGTAGAACTGACATAGGACGTGTTGCATATGATGAAATTACTGTCTGCCTTTGCCTGGGTTGTATATTTTCGGAAACTCTTTGCCCGTGCTCCATTCCAGTCTACGACGTTTCCTGCATAGAAGACGTAGAAGAAACTGCAGATGGAACGGTTAGTAGTGATAGGGAGGACTGTTCCTCTGGAGTAATTTCTCTTCTGCTAATCTGTGTCCTATCTTCAAAGGAAATAGTAGGATGCCTAGATTTCAAATGCTTTCTTAAATTTGATGTTGTTCCTCCTCTATAAGACAAAATTGCCTTACAAATATCGCATTTTGCTTTCTGTTCGTCAATTTCAGAGAAATGAAGCCACAAAGCAATTCTTTTTCTTTTTTCTGTCATCTTTAGATTAAAATAAATCGCATGTAAAATATTGGGCAACAGTTATGCTAATAATAAAATACAAAAAATAAATCTGTACCTTTTAAGATTAAATGATGTTAATCGAAAATCGACTTTATCAAAATTCGAAACCTTTAGTCTCTTATGCTCACTTTTCACTTCCACAAAAATCACAATTAAAAAAGGATAATGTTAACCGTCTCAGTGAGAATTTTCTTAATTTATTATTACTTAAATGGTAAGCCGTTATTGAATTCCATGCACTGTTTTGTTAAACTTTGAGCGAGTTTACACCGTTGCATCAAATAATTAAATTAATTTTGGTGCAGCGGTGTCCCTGAAAATTAAAACAATCCGCTGCATTAATTAACTTCCCAGTATAGGAAGTTATTGTAATCGGTCCGAAAATCGAAATCGAAAATTTCAACGTATTTTCATTTTTCAAGGTCCCAGGAGCATTTTAAGCAAAAAATTGGGAGGAAGTATGTGTGTGTGTGTGTGTGTGTATGTGCGTACGGATGTGGTCATTTTTTCCTGCACGATATCGCGCGAACCAAAACTGATATCGACTTCGTTGAGGTGTCGTTCGAAGCGTATTAACCGAAATATGATCTGAAAAGATTTTCATGAAATTCGGTCCAGCCGTTTTTTTGTTTAAGCGACTTAAGTGATTTTTGTACCTGCACGATATCGCCCGAACCACGAAAGATATTGACTTACTTGAGGTGCCGTTCGAAGCGTATTAGCGACAATATAATCTGAAAAGATTTTTATAATATTCGGTCCAGCGGTTTTTTGGTTTAAATGACTTAAGTGATTTTTGTACCTGCACGATATCGCGCGAACTATAAAAGATATCGACTTAGTTGACGTCCCGTTCGAAGAGTATTAACCAAAATATGATCTGAAAAGATTTTCATAAAATTCGGTCGAGCCGTTTTTTTGTTTAAGCGGCGTAAG
Source organism: Thereva unica (assembly GCA_949987705.1). Lineage (NCBI taxonomy): Eukaryota > Metazoa > Arthropoda > Insecta > Diptera > Therevidae > Thereva > Thereva unica. The sequence continues at coordinate 59,720,539 of OX465281.1, forward strand.
TGATTTTTGTACCTGCACGATATGGCCCGAACCACCAAAAATATTGACTTACTTGAGGTGCCGTTCGAAGCGTATTAGCGACAATATAATCTGAAAAGATTTTTATAATATTCGGTCCAGCGGTTTTTTGGTTTAAATTACTTAAGTAATTTTTGTACCTGCACGATACCGCGCGAACTAAAAACTATATCGACTTCATTGAGGTGCCGAAAAACATTAATACATAAATTTTATATACATTTTCGTCATCCTAATCTTGTAAGTGCGCACATTTAGTTTGACATTTTAGCGAAAATATTGATAAACAATTGTGACAAATTCTCGGTATTATACATAATTCTATATTGCCTATTGTTCATTTATTATTAAAATATCCAATCATAATATTCAACATCCATCATACTGGGAAGTTGATCGTGTGGACCAAAAGGGTCGAACCCACATCCCAACTAGTTTAGTTTACAATTTAATGCAAAACTTATTTAATGCATCTGCAGTGTAAACGCTTGAATGCATTAAATTCAATGGTCTGCTCGTTTACGGTGTAAACGCTAGGGCTTGATGTGGTGTGCATTATTTTAATTTTTGATGCAAGCGGTGTAAACTCACTCATAAAATTGAAGGATATCAAAAATAAATCAAATCAATTTAATTATATAAAAAAATCAATTATTGGTTATCCTGCATCATTATAAATAACGTTTTATAAAATTTATACATGAATCTGCAATTTGTACCAAAATTAACTTTATAACATTCCACTTTATCATCAAAAGAATCTAAATACCTTTTATGATCAAACGAATCTAGGTACATTTTATGATCGAGATTCATTTTAACTAAACGAATCCGGATTCGTATTATGATAAAACGAATCCAGATTCGCTTATGATGAAACGAATTCAGATTCGTTTCGTGTCAAAACGAATCTATCCAGGTAAAAAGTTATTTAGTAACGAGTACCCCTAAGCCATTTGGTAATCGTTATAACGAATCTTGTTAAGTAACGAGTACTCTAGTAACGAGTAGTTACTATTCGCACATCCCTAGGCATAATGTTGAATCAGGTTGATCATATCGTAGATCTAGGCGTCGTCCTAGACAAAAAACTCAATTTCAATCTGCACTACGATAATATAACTGCCAGAGCCAACAAACTTCTTGGTTTCATGAAGAGGAGAACCAAAGAATTTGGTAATGTATGGGTCACAAAAACACTCTTCTGTTCTTTAGTCCGCCCTATCCTGGAATATGCGTGTCCTATCTGGGATCCTATATTCCAAGTGAGCAGTAGGAGGATCGAATCCATTCAAAAGAGATTTCTTCTTTTGGCCCTGAGACATTTACACAACCCCCATGACTACCAAACCCTGCCGCACTACTTGGACAGGCTCAAAGTGCATGATCTCATGTCTAGCAGGATGAAACTGCTCATATCTTGCGTTGCCTTTGACGTCCTAAGTAGAAAGCTTAAAGTGCAGTTTCTGTCGGACAGAATCAAATTCAATGATGCAGTTCGACACACACGACACCCTAAACTACTTAGGGAATATCCACACCGCACCGATTACGCAAGGAACGAGCCCGTCAACAGATGCTGTATGGTTTTTAATAGCCATAGCTCTGCTTTCTCCCCTTCACTCAACAAGGCATCCTATAAAAAAATACTCAGATCCCTACTAACACAACCACCTTGACAATAGTAGGTTTTTAGTAGCTATCAGTTGTTATAGTAATATTATACTTATTATATTATAAAAGACTGTACACTATGTTTTAATCTAAGTATTATACCTAGTTTAAGTGTGCCTTGTTTGGCGAATTAATAAATAAATAAATAAATTTTTTAGTCAAAATTCTCGAGTCAAACCATAGTTTTTTGCCTCTAAACTCTAAGAGTTCAACTCGGCCTAAAAATGCGTCATTTTACACTTAAATTTTGTCAATTTTCCTGGATCCCCTGCCTTACTAGAGGGTATTCCATACAACCCAGACCCCCCGGTGTTTTAACCCCCCGAAATTTTTTCCTGGGTACGGCCTTGGGTACAGGTGTTCCATGCTATTTCCAGGATTGGCTGAAGCGCATCTGCTATGAGGATTGAATCGGCTTTCAACAATTCTGGCGGAATGCAATCTTTTCCAGCTGTTTTACCATTGGCCATCGCATGAAGTGCGGTTACTATTTCCGTCTTGGATGGGGCCCTGGTGGTAATTCCTATTGGCTGTGCATTGTTGCTGGTTTCCCCAGGTTCCTGTGTAAATGAACCATTCAGGGCGGCGAAGAAGTAATCTCTCCATCTTTGGAGCTGCTCCTCGTCGCTGCACAGCAACCTTCCATCCGCACTCTTAACTGCATGCTTTTCCGTCAGCTGTCTAGTAATTTGGTACAGCACCTTACTGTTGCCTGTGTTTGCCGCGTTTTCCGCTTTTTCTGCGAGCTCGTTTATCTACTGCCTTTTATCACGCCGGACACTTGTCTTTACCTCCCGGTGTAATTGAGAGTATTCCCGTTCCAGTTGGTGACGTCTTTCAGGGTCGCTTGTAGAGTTTACATTATTCAGATTATAACGACTCTCTCTAAACGACGTATGACGACTTAGAAAACCAGAGTCAACCTTTCCATTAAGGAGCTGATGAACAAATACAACATCGGCCACCTCACAACGCTTGTGAAGAGAGCTTAAGTTGAGTAACTTAAGCCGGGATTCATATGATGGAAGCAATAATGGGTTTTCCCAATGAAGATGATTCAGTGCGAATCTAACGAATCTTCGTTGAACCGATTCAATAGTTCTAACATGCGAAGAGTAGTGAGGAGACCAAACCTGGTACACATATTTGAGTAATGGTCTGACAAGAGAAATGTAAAGGTGTTTAGTGATCAAGAGGTTATTAAATTCTTAGGACCGCCTTTTTAGAAAATCCAGGACTAAACTACCTCTGGAAGAGGTATAGTGATGTGTGTGGAAAACTCCAGCTTACTATCAACTCTGATCCCGAGATCTTTAACAAAATAACACGTGGGATACCCTCTTTAGAAAAGGTGTAGTTGACAAATATAGGACCACGTCTCCTACTGAAAGTCATGACTTCACATTTACTAATATTAAGCTCATGCTAATTTTTCGTCTGTTAAATAGTAAGAAGTCGTCAGGTGTTGACGGTATTCCGAACATAGTCCTAAAGCATTTGCCCCTAGTAGCCATCGATATATACACCACTTTGTTTAACAATGCGTTAAACAATGCTCATTTTCCAGACCATTGGAAAACAGCAGTGGTGTATCCGATTCCAAAAAAAGGCAAAAACAAAAGTAACCCTGCGAATCTTCGATCAATAAGTTTACTTCCGAACATCAGCAAAGTGCGTGGTCAGTAGATCATTATCTAAATGGGTCGAGGACAAGAAAATAATTCCTGATAACCAGTTCGGATTTCGGGCGGGGCATGACACTATTCATGCCGCGTCGAAACTGGTATCAGACATACAGTGGAACTTCATGAAAGGCCAGTGTACAGGAGCATGTCTGATTGACCTTGAGAAGGCGTTCGATACAGTATGGATCGAAGGTCTTCTCTACAAGCTAGTCACATACGGCATGAATGGGCCTCTGCTATACATGATTTACAACATGATTTCAAAAAAGAAGTTCATCGTCAAAAGAGGGAACTTCACTTCAAGTAGGACCTTTGACATTAAAAATGGTTTGCAACAGGGTGCGGTAAATTCGCCGCTCTTGTTTAATATCTACACGAGTGACCTTATACGTTCACTCCGCTCCGCGATAGCGTATGCGGATGACGTGATTATGTACAGGACAGGCCCGAGGATTGAAGTAATCCAAACGCTTCTGCAACGTGATTTCGAAACAATCGAACGCTATAGTAATGATTGGAAGTTAAAGATCAACTTTAGCAAATGCGAGTCGATCCTTTTCCGGACTACTCTAAACAAAGCTTCACGCGATGTGAGGAGGAACTGGAAAAACTTCCGAATTTCGAACAATGCTGGACAAGCATAGGAAAACAAATCGGTAGTGAAATACCTTGAGCTTTGGCTGGACCAACACTTATATTTCAATAAGAATGTAGGTACTGCTGATTCCATCTTAGGCAGAAGTCGTAAAGATCGGAACGACAGGTTCGATAATGAATGCAAGCTGGCAACTGAACGTAAGAATGCTGCGTACCGAGCCATGCAGCAGTCTCAGAGAACACGGGCACGCGAAGAGAACTATAAAGAGCTCAGAAAAGAAGAAAAGAGAATTCACAGACGGAAAAAGGAAGCCTGGGAAAAAAATCTCGTCTGTGAGCTAGAACAGTACAGAGAACGACGGCCGCACCAGGCGCGGGAGTTCTACCAAAGAGTCCGCAGTATGACGCAATTCACACCACGTTGCACATACTGCAAGGACAAAGAAGGTAATCTGATCACCGATCCTAAAGGCATCTTGGAGCGATGGGAAGAGCACTTTCATGAATTGCTAAATGGCGAGCTAACTGAGGATTCGGAGGCTCCACCAATATCTGATGACAATGCTATGCTGCCGCCACCAAGCATAGAAGAAGTTATCAGAGCCATCAGCCGGCTCAAAAACAACAAGACCTCGGGTGCAGACGGCATCGCAGCGGAGCTGGTTAAATATGGAGAGCCTACATTACACCAAGCGATTCATGAATTAATTGTGCAAGTATGGGAGCAGGAAGTGATGCCAGAAGACTGGAGAAAAGGCATCCTCTGTCCGGTACACAAAAAAGGAGATATCACAGCGTGCACTAATTATCGCGGTATAACGTTGTTGAGTACCGTGTATAAGATATTCTCCGCTATCCTACAAAACAGGATGGCCCCATACGCCAGAAACATCATAGGCCATTACCAGTGTGGCTTCAGCCCAGGCAAATCAACGACTGATCAGATTTTCACCTTGAGGCAGGCTATGGAAAAATGTCTAGAGTTTCAAAACTCAATTCAACACCTCTTCATAGACTTTAAAGCCGCCTATGATAGCATAGCCAGGGTAGAACTCTACAAAGCCATGAGAGAATTCGGCATCCCCAACAAACTGACAAGACTATGTAGGTTGACCATGATCAATGTGTCAAGCCAAGTAAAGGTATCCGGAACACTGTCCAGACCAATCAACATCTATAATGGACTCCGAAAAGGGGACGGTCTGGCCTGCCTCCTTTTCAACCTGGCGTTGGAGAAAGTGATCCGAGATTCGGGCGTGACATCTAGGGGTACAATCCTCCACAAGTCCACCCAAGTACTGGCTTACGCAGACGACATTGACATCATTGGAAGAACAACAACAGCTGTACAAGAAGCTTTCACTCAGATTGAGCAAGCGGCAGGAAATCTGGGACTGCACATTAACGAAAGCAAAACAAAGTACATGGTGGCCTCGTCTGGAAGAACACCTAACATTGGTCCCACAATCAAGGTAGCGGAACACGAGTTTGACGTGGTAAAATCATTTACCTACCTTGGGTCAATAGTAGCAGCCGACAATAGCATGGAACCAGAAATACGCGCACGACTGTTAAAAGCCAACAAAGCCTACTATAGTCTGTCAAGGCTCTTCAAATCCAAATATCTAACCATATCGTCTAAACTTTTACTATATAAGACGATGGTCTTACCCGTTCTCACATATGCATCCGAAACGTGGGTGCTTAGCAAAAAGCACTCAAACCTCTTGGGCGTGTTTGAGAGGAAAATACTTCGGAGGATAGTTGGCCCCGTATGTGAGGAAGGACGATTCCGGAGACTCTACAATGACGAGATCTACGAGCGCTATCGCGACATAGATGTTGTGAAGAAAATAAAGCTCGGTAGGCTCCGGTGGGCAGGGCATCTAGCTCGTATGAGTGAAGATGAGCCTGCTCGGAAAGTTCTCTGCGGTAAGACCTATGGGGTGCGACAGCGAGGGAGGCCCAACCTTCGCTGGAAGGATGGCGTGGACCAAGACGCTCAGAGTTTAGGGATGCCAAACTGGATGACATCGGCTCAGAATCGGGACCGGTGGAGAGAACAGTTGCGCGAGGCCAGGACCGGATCCCGGTTGTAGGGCCGTTAAAATAAGTAAGTAGTAAGAATGTAGGTGCCGCTCTATCCAAAGCAAACAAGACGTTCCACATCACAAAAAGGCTTTTTTATAGCAAACACCTTGGCCTTGGTCAGACCGATTTTGACCTACGGTTGCCCAGTATGGTTCAACATATCCCCTTCATATATGGAAAAGCTTCGGGTCTTTGAAAGACAATGCCTAAGGGCGTGCTTAAGCTTGTATCGAACGCCCGAATCTGGCTTCACTAAGTTTCTCGCCAACAATGTCCTATATGACAAAGCATTTGTTAATAGGATCGACAACTTCATAATCAAGTTGATTCGAAACCAGGTTGCTAGAGCGATGGAAAGCAGCAATCCTCTTATTCGGGGAGCGTTCTACCTGAACACACTTTACCACAGAGCAGCTTGTGAACGCGGCTATATTGCCCCAGAGGCATTTGTATACCTGGATTCCAAGCAGTTGGTACAGGATAGATCAGGGGTTCCTCTCTTCTATCACTTAAAACGCAACGCGTGTGATAAACATTATGCGTTCAGCCAGGAAGAAATGCAGGTTCAGGATCTCCTGAGGTTCAGCACGCGGATCTCGGAAAGAGATTAAAAAGATGCCTCCAATGCTAGTAGTTGGTACTGGTGGTTGGAGGACGTTTAAATGTTGCGTATTCGCCCTATCAAATAATATAGATTAGTATTACTTATAGACTAGTTTATTTTTAAGGAGTAGCCTAGGCTATATTAGGATTTAGCTCTAGTTTTTACGGTAGTAATAAATATAGGCTAAGTAAATTAGGTTAACGGTGCGGACTTCCATGAACCCCTGTTGTTCTCTCAAAGTCGGATCTATGGAAGCCCGTCGCCTGGACGGAGGCCACCTGAGGCAGTAACACCTCCGCTGTCCCCGCTTCAATGGTAACTGATTTGGATCCACGAAAAAGAACTTGGTATAATTCGATATTTCGTTCTTGCTACCACTTTTGTGGATAGGAATTATAAACGAGTTTTTCCAAAGAGCAGGGAGTACCCTTTATCCAGGGATATTTCAAAAAGGGTCTTAAGTGGAGACTGGAGAATCTCCGCACAGGACTTAAGGACAGTAGGGGAGTACCGTCGGGGCCAGATTGGTAATTGAGAGAGGTAAAAAATGTGCCTCTCGGTTAGGAATTCTGTGACGGAAATTATTGTCATTAGGCTGAAAGTCAGAAAGTGAGAAAGATTGATGAAACAATGACGCAAACATGTTAGAAATCGCATGCGACTCAGAGCAGCTAGACCAGTTCGTGTGCTGCATAGTATTAGGGTAGTTATCAACTTTTTTCTTAGAGTTGACAAATTTAAAGAAGTTCCTAGGATCAGTAAACACTTTATCATTCATACTGCTAAGATATTCACTATACAGCGCAAAAAAAAGTGGCTGAAACCGGTTATAGCGGAGAGTCCTTTCTCTTTAAGTAGGTTTTCCAGAGTCTATTCTTCTGATTTTTCAAATACTTAAGCTCATTATTGAACCAAGGGAGAAGAACTGGGAAATTTTTGGCGCTCATAAAGTACGCAAGAAACGAAGGCTTCGTATAGTACGTCATAAAACCGTGCCACGTCGTCATCCAACTCATTTGCGGAAAGCAAACTGTTAAAATCGACCTTATGACTTTTTAAGAAAAACATTTCGGAATCCAAAAAAATAGTAGTTTTTCATGTAACTCTGAACCCCCTGTGAGGGCTTACAAAAAAAAAATGAGCGTGCTTAAGACCACACTTTGAGAAAATTCAGGCCAACGACAGATGCAGGAAGAATAGTGACGAATCTACTGACGGACTTGATACAAATACTATTTGAAAATATCAATATTTATGAATTCCTATTTACATTAAAACCTAAAAGTAACCGAGTAAAAATAATTTTGTTGGCTAATTTTCTTAATAGCATACACGCGGTGCACCTAGTACGAATGGCATATAAGTGCGCATGCCACACGGTTTTGTACGTTTCCGCCACAGGCATGGATGCTACCGCCACAGGCACGAAAATCTAAACATTCGCCTCATGGAAGTAAGTAAGCTGATGACATATGCAAGCGTACATTCATTGCATTCAGAGGTTCCATGATATGCGGCGAATTTCCTCTGTCATAAAACTGCATGGTTTTTTCCGCCCCGGCTTTCACACATAGCCCGAAAATCTAAGTAACGAGTGCATGCAAGGTTCATGTGTTTGTTGTGCATACTTGTGTGTGCTATTTCGAATGCGGCAATATAGAAAAAGTTAAAAGTAGCCCGACCTTTGCGTGGCATGCATTCCATTCATGAAATATTCCGTCAGGTCGCATTTGAATACACACACTTCTATATTATTTATCAACGAATTGAACCCATGTACGCTTGGATATGTCACCAACTGTATGCATGCTCCGCTCCCGCTACATTCATGATCATTAATAATTGCATCCGCATCGGCATAGACTATTCCAAACCCTAGTATTGTTTTACCAAGCAGTCCGCCAACCACATCCAATGAAGCTTTACCTACGCGAGTCGCTTTACCTACGAGACCGAGAGCCAGTCTACTTGAGCATGGTATTGGAACCCTTTATGGCCACCTAGCCAATCACCTGATTTCGTCGTCCCATACAATCTTTTAGGGAGCCAATTAATTTTAAAGGGAGCAAAAAGAAATGCAAAAAACAATCAACCTTTTTTCAAATTCTTCTTTTATCTAGGAGTAGTTTTACTCCCTTAAGGGTTGAAAATAATTTATTTTAGATGATTAAACCGAATTTGAAGCATAAAGTTGAAAAAACATTTTTTACAAACCTATATATTTTCAGCCGATGTAGGGATAGTTTTAGCCCTTTACTATTATCCCATATCATAAAATTTGCTTTGTTATAAATCAACCACTTTTGAATATAAATATTGCAAAAAATGTATTTTATTGGATTGTTTTTGATTATATTTAAAATTTTCGCGAAGGGAGTTTTTAAGCATATTTAAAGGTGACATGCATATTTTAAGACTGTGGGAATCGTAATCGGCGAACCAAAAAACATATCAGGAACGATTTTCACAACAGTGTAATGTTTTGACATAAACGATTTGTCGATTTGTTGCAAGTTAAAAAAATTGTAATTTAAATAGGCGAAAGGCCCAACACATCTCACCAAAGGGGAAGTGGGTGCCAATTTAAAACAAGAGCATCTCACCCATTTAATTCACCACTTCCTTTTGGTATTCTAAGCACCCAAACCACTGACAAACGGTTTTAACAGCTTCGGTTTTATCAATTGAAGCGTGCAAAAAGTATTTTACATTGGAGACAATAACAAAATAAACGTAAGAAAGATGTATTGTTTATTTCTTCTTCCATTTTTTCATTTTTGTTTACATCGTTTGGCATTTTAAGAAAGTCTCAAGTGCTTATACCGTAACTTCTCCCGGCAGTGCCACATGTTTGGCCACGGCAAAAAGCAGAACCACTTGCTCAGGCTGCGCCAAAAATTCTTGGCATATATGCCGCTTCCAACATGTCAGTCAACTCCAAAGTGTCCGCAGCATAAGCCTGGCCACTGACCAAACCACAAGAAAAATTTGAAATAACTCACCTCTACATAATGGTGAATTTATATTCCTATAATGAGATATAGCAAAGTCTGGGCGACGACGTAGCAAACATGCCAGAAAATCTATGCAGTAAGGCAGAGTGTATTTTAACTGTTGCACACACAGCTCCCAGTTTCTTCGTCTCTTGTACCCCGTCCACCCCATTTCCCATCGTTATACGAAAGTTCTGACGATTTTTCAATGTGTAGAGCGTTACGCGTTACACGGATGAAATTGATTCATTCTCATGTAAATTTTTTAAGCAAACTTCCCTAAAGAAGTTTTACTTCAAAAAGTTGACCCGATTAACCCTTTGAAAGTTATTCAAGGTCAAAGTTTTCTAAAATCACTTTTTGGACAAAAATTTTGCTCAAAACCGATATTTTCGAATTACGAACGGTTTTTGCCTACAAAATGTCCTGTTGTCATTTTTTCGAGAACTTAATCCTTTCAAAGTTATTCAAGGTCAAAATTAGCAAAAATTACTTTTTGGCCAAAAAATCACTCTAAAACTGTTTTTTTTTTTTGAGAATTGTATTTTGTAGGCAATAATATTTAGACTAAGGGTCTGTGCCAAAATAGCAATTCAAATGTCAATTTGTATGGAAAACCCATTTCAATTGGTAAATTTGATTTTCGACGGTTTGCGTCTATGGAAATGCTTATATTATTATAAACATTTCAGTTTTTACTTTAATCAAGTCAGCCGTTAAATAAATTTAAAAAAGTAAACAAGTAATAACAATAAATTATGAGAAAAAGGAAATGCAAAGAAGATTTTACTTAAAATAATAAATTTGCTGCTTAGCTAAACGGAGATGAAAAATGTTTAGAGAAAAATATTATGCAAACAAAATCTTGCTCTGATTTTTTTTATGTCTGATATCTTAATATCAACTGGAAAACACGAAATAAAAGTAAAAATATAAAAACAAAACATAACTGGAAACCAGTTATTAATTATTTATGGTTTTAAACACTCGCAAGAAGACTTCATTTTAGTACAATACTTTTAGTTTTGCATGAAGAAACTAAAAAAATATTGCAATTAAGGATAACGCTCAATCATTCATTTACAAGAAGAAGAATAAACAATCTAACAATCTAATCTAAAATAATAAAATATTAAAAATGTTCAACAAATGTTTGTTTTGTCGTCCATTTTTACTGAATTTTTTAACTGTCATTGAAATGTGTGAATTGGGATTTTGGCACACTTTAGAATATCGAAGGGCTTTGGAAAATGAGAAAAATTCGAAATGGTATTTTGGCAAACAGCCTAAGTCCCCATGAACAAAAAAAAATATTCATATGTACATACTCTCTTGAAACTTTTTCTATGGATTAAGGACACCTAGTCTACCAACTTTTCTTCTGCGAAAATTCTTGGAACCACGCCTTTTTTCCTCCACGTTGCTCGAAAGTAGACCTTTTTATGCTGCCCAAAAAATTTATAGATATGTACTGTTTTTTTACCAATCATAGTCGCATGAGATGGCGATGATACGCGCGGTATATGTGTCCGACAAAATTTTTTTGCCGATTTCGCCGTCCCACGCGTCAAAGACGTCTGTTTCATGAAAGGAAAAAATTTATACATAACCTCTTTTTTCTTTTTTATTTAATTTTGTAATAGAAACACAAACATTCCATAAACGTTGTCCGACAAAAAAATATTGTCTTTAATGTGAAAAAAGGAATCAAAATTATAAATAACCAGCTGATCTTTTCCACACGGCTTCATAAAAATATGTATAATAACTTCCCACGAGGTGTATTATACAGTAAGCGTCCAAAGTATCGCAAAACCTAAGGAGTCCATTTCACGCGTCATCCATCCATTCATCAATTCCATCAGTCGTGATTGATGAAAATCAAAATATTCAGATAAATTCATCAGTCTCCAGGTCAACGTTAGGTTATCCATCAGCCATACCAGTGACTGTGGCAAAACTGGCAGCAGCACCTGCCGTCTGATGAACGCCTTCAATTTTATCATTCGCCTTGAATATCGCCGTCATGTAAAAACGCAAAATAGTGCTTAATATCTTAAAATAATGCTATCTTTATATTTCAACATAATTTTATTAAAACTATAAAAACAAGAAAACTGTACTTCATTTAACAAAAAAAGCTCTAAACTTATCAATCAAAAATGAAGTAAAACTTGGAATATTATGTTTTAACATTTTACAATTGTAATGAAATATCCTTACTAATATTATAAATGCGAAAGTAACTCTGTCTGTCTGTCTGTATGTTACGCTTTCACGCCTAAACCGCTGGACCGATTTTGATGAAATTTGCAACAGGCATAGTTTAGACCTTGGAGACGGACATAGGCTACTTTTTTTTGGAGAAAAAAGGGTTGAAGGGGGTGAAATGGGGTTCAATAAGTTGTAAGGGGATTTTTTTCTATACTTTTTTTCTATTGTATAAAAAGTAACTGACTGACAGACAACGCACAACCTAAACCGCAAGGGCTAAAGGGCTGAAATTTTTGACAGTGCATCCCTAGCGATTTTTCGAAATTCATCCCCTAAGGGGGTGAAATAGGGTCAACTCAAAACCGCTGGAGCTATAAGGCTGAAATTTTGACAGTGCATCCCTATAATGACGTGGACATCCACTAAGAAGCAATTTTACGAAATTCGTCCCTTAAGGGGGTGAAATGGGGTTCACCCAAACCGCTGAAGCTATAAGGCTGAAATTTTGACAGTGCATTCCTTTAATGACGTGGACATCCACTAAAAGCGATTTTTCGAAATTCATCCCCTAAGGGGGTGAAATGGTTTTTTTTTTCCAAACCGCTAAAGCTATAGGGCTGTAATTTTGACAGTGCATCCCTATAATGGCGTGGTCATCCACTATTAAAGCGATTTTTCGAAATTCATCCCCTAAGGGAGTGAAATGGGGTTTACCCAAACCGCTGGAGCTATAGGGCTGAAATTTTGACAGTGCATCCCTTCAATGACGTGGACATCCACTAAGAAGCGATTTTTCGAAATTCATCGCCTAAGGGGTCAAATGGGGGTTTTCCAAACCGCTAAATTTATAGGGCTGAAATTTTGACAGTGCATCCCTATAATGGCGTGGACATCCACTATAAAGCGATTTTTCGCAATTCATCCCCTAAGGGGGTTGAAATAGGGTTTACCCAAACCGCTGGAGCTATAGGGCTGAAATTTTGACAGTGCATCCCTTTAATGACGTGGACATCCACTAAGAAGCGATTTTTCGAAATTCATTTCCTAAGGGGGTGAAATGGGGTTAACCTACACCGCTGAAGCTGAAGGGCTTTAGTTTTGACCGTGCATCCCTATAATGACGTGGACATCCACTTAGGAGCGATTTTTTGAAATTTATCCCCTTAAGGGGGTTAAATGGGGTTAGGGCTGAAATTTTGACAGTGCATCCCTTCAATGACGTGGACTTCCACTAAGAAGCGATTTTTCGAAATTCATCCCCTAAGGGGGTGAAATGGGGTTTTTCTAAACCGCTAAATTTATAGGGCTGAAATTTTGACAGTGCATCCCTATAATGGCGTGAACATCCACTATAAAGCGATTTTTCGAAATTCATGCCCTAAGGGGGTGAAATGGGGTTTTCCGAACCGCTATAGCTATAGGGCTGAAATTTTGACAGTGCGTCCCTATAATGGCGTGGACATCCACTATAAAGCGATTTTTCGAAATTCATCCGCTAAGGGGGTGAAATAGGGTTTACCCAAACCGCTGGAGCTATAGGGCCGCGCATCCCTTTAATGACGTGGATATCCACTAAAAAGCGATTTTTCGAAATTCATCCTAAGGGGGTGAAATGGGGTTAACAAACTACTGGAGCTAGGGGGCTGAAATTTCGACAGTGCATCCCTATAATGACGTGGACATCCACTAAGAGGCTATTACTCGAAATTCATCCTATAAGGGGGTGAAATGAACCTCTGAAGCTGAAGGGCTGAAATTTTGACAGTGCATCCTTATAATCACGTAGAAATGAATGACTCGAAATTCACTTTATTTAATATTCATTTGTGATTGCTTCATAATTTCTTGCACCCACGTAAATAGGCGAAGAAACTTAACGAACGTTCGTCAAAACCTAAAATGTCACTTCTCTTGATGACATAAACATGCCAATCTCTGCTTCAAAACTTGCAGATTTGTTGAGCAGAGGTGATATACGCAGCAATTTGTTTACCATATTTATTAAAAAAAATGCACTATAATAAACCCTTTTAGGGATAATAACAGCTGACTTTTTTGTTTGTTTTTTTTAAGGAAAACATTGCACATAATAAACAGTTTTTATTTAAAGGCGTTGCAAGGCACGCGGGTTTTATGCTAGTTTTATAAAATATTTTGTTGATAAATAAAGCACTATTTTAAGATATTAAGCACTATTTTTCGTGTTTATATGAGGAAGATATTCAATTCAAAAGATAAAATTTTTAGGTGGTGCATCACTTATGATGCTGACGGTAGGTGCAAATTACACTTTCCATCACTCAGTCCTCTCATTAAAACGGTTTGTGTATGAAGCTCACGAAAGAGAGCCATCGTGTAACGATTGTGATGCCTGTGTAGTTGTACAATAGATGCGAATGAGAAATTGAAGATGTTATACTTGGGTTAGTGTGATGGATGAAAGTGAGGAAAAACCCCCTATTAAACCGTTTTATGTATGGGGATAATGAAAGAACTGATGTATAGTGTAACTTAGGTGATACACCGTCTTTCTGCGTATACTCGCTCTAATTTTCTCGAGTATTCAAAGTTTTTATAAAAGCGTGTGTTCGTTTTCCATTTCAATATAAGAATATCGGTTGCCTTTACTAAAAGCATACACGGCTTGTTTGTAACATACAGTTATTTTGCTTACGGTTATAGTTACCATTAATTGTTTTTTGTGCAATTCCTTATCTCGTAAGTCGGGGCTCAGGCGGAATGTTAATCAGTCCCTCTTTTTGTATGGCTTACAAAAGCAATAAACTGCTCCGAAAAAGCAATATTAATGTTTGTTAGTGTTGTGTTCAAAATTACTTCAACACTGTGCAACCCCTACTGGGAACATAAAGACAGTATGCTAGGGGATAATCTAACTAGGATTTAGTAGAAGACATTAAGAACAGATACGGATTTGAAGGCGGGGGCCGCTGGAGGTCAACGGACCACATTATAATGTCACATAGCACCGTTTTTGTCCGACGGTTATCTATAAATTTTTTCCCTTCATAAAATCAGTTCGTGAGAGTGTTGTCCGCTGAGTAGTCGTGCTTGCGTAGAGCTCCCGGTTATTTTAAATTATCCGCTTAGATCCTTAATCCGAATCCGTATTTCTGGTCGCCTAGTATTCTTGGTATTACCACTTGTATTGCCGCATCTGTGTTATAACCGGAGTGCAATTGTGATTTTTCCTTCCTGGTTTCCGTGTTTTTCCTGTCTTCATAATGTCGAAATCGACCCAAAGGCCGAAAACCAGAAAATGTGCCGAAAGTGCAAACGATATTTCCGCTAGGGACAGCACGCCCGCCAGCATTAGCAGGCACACCAGTAGCACCAGCAAAACGCCCGGATCGACATCAGTGTCAGGCCCTGAAGACAGCTTTGAGCTTCTAGAAAAAAAGCTTTTATTAAGCATCAATCGCATGCTCAATGAGCAATTTGCAATCTTCAATGAGCAATTTGCAAACTTCGAGGACCGTCTGAACTCGCTCGAGACTCGCCTTTGTGCTCGCATGGATGAGGTTTGTGAAACTTTAAATAATCAAATCGCAGGGCTGAGAAACTATGTGGAAACCGTCCAACACGACATCGCTGTAGTTTCCAACGAATTTGAGGATCTGCGCCGGCAGTTACGACTCCAGGACCTGGTCGTTCGCGGCGTTCCGGAGTGTGATAATGAGAACCCGAGGCACATCCTAGATTCACTTGCTTCCATCATCGGGCATGATCTGTCTCCGTACGTGAACGTGTTCCGGCCGCATCCACGAAAACGCATGAGCTCCCCGACTGGCAGTGCTGCGACCCCTAGCTCGTTACAGATTGTTAAATTCTATTGTGGAACGAGTCGATTTGACGACTTTGAGTCGATGTAAAATTTTCATACTGAGAAATTCGATTTTTATCGATAAAAACATAAATATGAGTCGATTACATTTTTGACGTCGACTTGACAATTATGTAATCGACTTATATTTATGCTTTCATCGACTAATTTCGACAAAAATCGACTTTCGCAGAAAGAAATTTTAACATCGACTTAAAGTCGTGAAATTGACGATAGGCCCCTAAATTTCCGTCGGCCAACGAGCAGCAGGAGTTCCTGAGAAAAGCTCGGCAGCATGGCACTCTCAGACTTAACAAACTGAATCTGGGATTCTCATCCGACAGCGTTGTTCGCTTGAGCGAAAGCCTGTCACCAAAAAACGCCGACATTTTTCGCTCAGCTAGACAACTGCATATGAAGAATCTCGTCACCGCAGTTTTTACACGTCAAGGCCGGGTTTTTGTTCAGCTGGATAAAAACCATCGACCTCAAATATTTAGATCAGTCATTGACCTGAATGAAGCCGTTTCTGCCAAGCCTTAGCTCAGGAGAAGCAATACGGATTTTGGAGCATCCCATTCAATCACCGGGAACGTTGCTAAAGAGCTTTCGACAAATTTTCATTTTCGTCCTCTCTGTTCTTTGTCTTTATAGTTTCTTTTATTTCATTCTTTTTTTATTTTTTTTATCTTGTTCTTTTGTTTTTTATTTATTATTTTTATTTTTTACTCTTAGTTTTAATTTTTCTCCTTTCAGTTTTGATTTTAAATTTAAGATGTTATAAGTTCTTAATTTTTTTTACTTTTAGTTTTGGTTTTAATTTTAAGTTTCTATAGAATTTTTATGTATTATGTTGCCTCTTTTCTTGGCTATTCTTCTTCCTCTATATCTGTTCCCTTCTTATTCTGTCTTTTATTTCTTCTTCTATTTAACATTTTTAGCTTGTTTCTTACTGACTTTTGAAGTTGTGGCTGTGCTCATTTCTTGCATTTATGTATCAGTTTCCTGATAGAGTGCACAAACAGGGAAGACTGGTAAACATCCTTTGCTCCACCTCCTCAGGACTTAACATATCGTCGCTTATCCAGAATAGTGCTACAACTCAAAAATTTCCAATTTCGAGTTTATTTTAAAAATGTATAGCTAAATATGCATATTTTTATGTAGCAAAAATCCATATTAATACTTCTAAAAATGACCGCTGGAAACCCGCTGGAATCCAAGATCATAACATGGGCTTGTATGAAACTAAAAACTTTCAAATGGCTCCCCTGTAAAATTCATTGTTTTTGAGTTGTGACACTATTCTGGATAAGCGACGATATGTGTTCTAAATGCGAGAAGTCTGAACAACAAAATGGGTGAATTGAGATGGATGTTTGATCAAACAAAGATACAGGTTGTGTTTGTGAGTGAGACTTGGTTAAAACCAGAAATCCCCTCCTCTTTTGTTTCCCTTCGTAATTTTGTGTTACATGGTGGTGATCGATTTGACCGCACTGGTGGTGGTGTCGCTGTATATGTGACCTCTTCGCTCTCCTCAAGAGTGCTCGGTAAGTCTAATGGCTTACAATTCGAGTTTATTGCTGTTGAGATAAAATCTCCATATGACAAATGTGTTGTTATCAGCGTATACTGTCCTCCCAATGCCTTCAATTCCGATATCGCTACTGAGTTCTCCGATCTTGTTTCTTCTCTTTCTCACCACTATGAGAACATAATTGTTGCGGGTGACTTTAATGCTGATCTGCTCAAAATCAATCCTCGTGCGAATGCTCTTAGATATTGGACTTGCATATTCTAAATAATCTACCAACATTTCTAAATTGTCAAAACCCATCCTTGCTTGATGTCCTAGCTACTACCTGCACTGATGCAGTGTTAAAGCATCATCAACTTCCCCCCCCCCCCTAGCTTTCTGGACCATGACCTATTATTCCTTTCCGTTCGGTTCTCTCTTGGTGTGCTCTCCGTGTCTAGTTCGTATACTTTTCGGGATTTTAGTAACATCAATGTTGATCAAATGTCTGAAGCTGCCTCCGCCATTCCTTGGGATGTTATCTATCGTACTGCTTGTGTTGACGCTAAAGTAAGTTTGCTGACTCTATTTACTCAATCTCTCTTTGATCAATGTGTGCCGCTGGTCACAAGAAGCCGTAGGCCATCCTCACCCTGTCCTTGGTTTTCTAGTGAAATCCGTGACCTGATAAGTCAGCGAGAGTGCATGTACAGGCGTTATCGCAAGACTAGGATCCTTAGATATCTTAATGCCTATAAACAGCTTCGCAACCTCGTCACTAGTAAAGTCAAATCACGAAAACGTAGTTTTTATGCCCGTAAGCTTGATCCCTCTTTAAACACCAAGCAACTCTGGTCCAACCTTCGCTCGCTGGGCATACATGCTACTGCACCCTCCCATTTTGATATCGATGTTGACCTTCTAAATCGCTCATTCATTCAATCCCCTCCTGCTTTCCCTATCTCCCGATCTTTCTCAGTCCTTCCGCATAGTACTGATGGCTTTGCTTTCCGCTGTGTGGACTCCTCGGAAGTTTTTGAAATACTGCTCTCCATTTCGTCAAGCTGCATCGGTTATGATGAAATCTCTCCACGGTTTTTCAAGCTGCTCGCCCCTTAATTTTGAATATCATTACGCATGTTTTTAATTACTGCCTGACTACTTCCCAAGTTCCCTTGTTGTGGAAAAAAGCCATAGTGATCCCCTTACCGAAAAAATCTTCTCCTGCTGATATCTCAGATTTCCGTCAGATTAGCATTCTTCCTTTCCTTGCTAAAGCCTTCGAGAAAACTGTTTTCATTCAAGTCCAGCGCTACCTTGAATCTAATAGCCTTATTTCTGAATATCAATCTGGTTTCCGTAAAAATCATAGTTGCGAAACAGCTATACTAAAGGTAACTACTGACATTCGCTCTGCGCTTGATAAAGGTGACGTTGCAGTATTAGTGCTTCTTGATTTCTCGGAAGCCTTCGACTCGGTGGTGCACACGATCCTGCTTTCCAAACTAAGTCAGCGCTATCGCTTCTCTTCTTCTGCTACACGGCTTTTCTCCTCTTTGCTATCTAATCGCTTTCAATGTGTTCGTCATAATAATGTTGTATCATCTCTCCTACAGGTGCCTCCTGGTGTTCCACAAGGTTCAATTCTTGGTCCTCTACTATTTTCATTATATATTAATGATCTCCCCTTTACTATTGGCCAGTATTCCTTTCATTTATATGCTGATGATCTCCAATTGTATACTTCTTGCCCTCCTTCACAGATTGATTCTTGTATTTCTGACTTGAATAGCACTCTATCTCGAATAAATGAGTGGAGTGCTCTCAATTTCCTTAAATTAAACCCTAAAAAATCACAAGTACTTGTGTTAAGTCGTAGCTCTATGCTCCCCGTCAGAATGCCACTCATTTGTCTGGATAACATACCTCTTCCTATTGTTGATCGGGTCCATAATCTTGGTATTGCTATTAATGCCAAACTAACCTGCTGTGATCAAGTTTCACTAATGCTCTCTAAAATCTATGGGACTTTACGTAAGCTCTGGCTTTATGGTAGTCTCCTATCACCCACAATTCGTTCAATGCTTGTAAAATCCCTCATTCTCCCGCACTTCCTCTACGGCTCACTTGTATACATTGTGTATGATTCATCCTGTCGTCAACAACTTAGGCTGAAGCCACACCGAACCAGGCAAACAAAACAAAAGCAAATTTCCATTCATTTTGGAAAACTATTTTGCTTGTTTTACTTTGAGTTGTGTGAATTAGTATGATTTGCTTTTGTTTTGTTCTGACTGGTTCGGTGTGGCTTCAGCCTTAATGTTGCATTCAAATCAGGGGCAACCAACTGAACGACTAGCTCGTTCAAAATAGAATTCAGCGAAAAGTATATCTTTACGCTAGGACATGCCATCATACCCAAACGGCGGTTCTTTTTTGGATATATGCTTGTTAGACTCTCGTACACTGATAAAAAAAATTCTTAGCTTAAGATACTTTTTCTTGAACCAAGCAAATCATGTTTTGGATATAACGAAAACAAAATTGTCTTCAGATAAGCAATACTCATAGTCTTGGTTTTATTGTCTTGGATGAAGACAAAAGTTGACTAGAAGTAAGAAAAAAAATTTCTTGGTTTGAGATACTCATTTTTTTAATTTCAGCAATTCAAGGTAATAAAATAGTGAATTCCCTCAATAAATATTCTCGAATTAAAACTTCATCGTGTCTTTATTTAATACAAGTTTTGTTTTGAATAAAAAATATTTAGTTTCTTGAGTAAAAATTGCAACAATCTTATTTCGAGAAAAAAAATATCTTGCCCGAAAATATAAGTGTTGAGCAAAGAAATATAATTGCTTGGCTGAAGAATTTCTAGTGTCTTACTCTGAGACAGCATTCTCATGATAAGACTGAAAAATGTTCCTACTCAAGACAACGAAACGAAGACTATGGAATTGCTGGAATCGAGAAAATTTTTCTATCAGTGTATGGGCGCACTAGGGGTAAACACAAACGTGACAAACTGTCTAACGACAGTGCCGTACGATAGCGACCACCAAGGACTGGAAATAACAGTACAAGTCCCTGACGACTCCATGGAACTCCTCGAATACTGCGAAGATGCACTGGCCAAAGTTAGAGAAGGCTATGGAAAGGACAATACAGAATAACGGACTATTACCTCCCACAACTAGGAACTTGACTAACAATGAGATTGATGCATATCTGAAAGATATGGACAACTTCATTGTATAGACTATGGACAAAACCATACCTCGGACAAAGAAAAAGAACAGTACAGACTGTTACAAGAACGTTACAATCGACGCACTACAAAAACATAAAAGTAAAATACTGACGAGTCTGAAATTCCTACACCGCCAGTTCCAAGATAGACAGACTCCGGAGATCGTAACTCTTAAATCGGTTATGAAAAACCTCCACCAACTCCTCAAACAACAATTCTCACAGTCTGTGAATCTGCACTGGAACAAAAAGATTCGTGCTATACAATCCAGTAGCGCGAGCATGTTCCCACAGATATGGGTCGCGCCAAAAGAGTTGATGCCGAGAAAGTCGCGTTTTGTATGCGCAGTAGAATCCCCGCATGCCTTTCCCGTCCCTTAGCCTAGTCGCAACAAATTTCGAAGGGGAAATTTGAAAATACATAAGCGCATTTCCTATCAATATGGGCGCAATTTTTATTTGTGTGCAGCTTTAATTTCCCCAGCTGCGCGCTCCGGCATCAACTCTTTTGGGGCGACCTCTAAATAAAATCTTTAGGAGTAAAACACATAACCGGTTGGACAAGTTGCGTATCCCCAGGACCCTGGCTAACCAGGAACTACTGAGATCTGCCAACATAGATCCCGAAGAAACCAGTATTGTCGACGGCTGGAGCAATAAAAATTTTACATTAAAAATTATTTTTTACCTTTTAGTTCATTTTAAATTAAAAGCGTATTTTTTGGTTTTTTTAAACTATATATTTTATTTTCTACTTTTTAGTCTATTATATGGCTTCTACCATTTTCTTGTCACCACCATGTGTTGGCCGCTATTTTGAATTTAGAATTACGCTACGCAGCTAATTGTATTGTAGTTAGCATACCCATCCATTTGATACCCATGTCGGGGGGCCGGCGAACACAATTGCAAAATTCAGCCGCCATCCTGGACCCGTCATCTTGATTTTTTTACAAAATAGTCAGATTGCATTGTATCCAAACTAAACGTGTGTGCAAAATTTCAGCTTAACCGGATACCGGGAAGTGGGTCAAATTTAACTTACAAGATTTTATTACATAGTTACAAGTGAAGCTAATAAAAGCGTATTAAAAAAATAGATAAGTTTTAGCCGAAAGTCATAAGTTAATATAAGATATAGATTAATTTAGAGTGCCTGCTGAGGGCCAGTAAGTTAGATAGACTAGAATAGGTTAGAATAATTAACTTTAAGCATTTAGTTAAATTTATATTAAGATAGTTAGTAAGAGCGCGAGGCCAGGACCGGATCCCGGTTGTAGAGCCGTTAAAGAAGAAGTTAGTAAGAGAAATACATACAATGCTTTTTATAAAAAAAATACGTACATACTTACATACACAAATTCATTTTTAAATAAACTTCAGCCAAACCAAAATTGAATTCATTTGTCAGTTTCTTGAGTGAATATTTTTAATTTAACAGCTGTTATTGACATATTTTAAATTATGTCCGAAAGTTCGCTTCAACTAGAAAATTTAGCAATTTAACAGCCACAGCGTTAATATATTTATGTAAAGTTCAAAGCTTTTGCCCCATTTATTTATATGTCCTATGAATCTAAATTCCATTGTTTTCTTTTGGTTCACATATTTTTAAACAATACAATACAAATCCCAACTATTTAAACCCTTTTTTGTCTTAATGTACATAAAAAAATGCCAGAATAGGAACAGACGAACTCGGTGCTGTCTAATGGCTTCCAATAAAGCAATTAGCGGATAAAAGTCGGCAAGAGAAGTCAAATTAAAATTCCCAAATAGTAGGTTGAAAAGTACTATTATTTTTTTATAGGGTTGAAATGAAACAATTAAGAATTAAAACGTTAAGTTTAAAAATAAATTTTCCACTTGGATATGGTTTAATTATTCAAGCCACCATTATGTTTTAAAGTTATCATACTAAATCAAATCCTAAATAATAAATAAATGGCGCTGCGCTTAAGTACGAGAAGAGAAAGTATAAAAAATATTTTTGCTAATCAAAATGACATCAGTGCATAAGTGCAGTGTTGAATAATTAACTAAACGATAAATAAAAAACGCAAGTGAGTAATGTACGGATTGGGTATTAATACAACTTAAAAAGACATAGCGAAAATTGATAAAACCATGGATTATATTGACCTGATGCCTTCAAATAGAAGATAATCTTGCAAAAGCCTGGAAGATGTTTGAGATTTTTGCAACAGAGATGGATATTAGTTCAGATGCTGTCCAGCTGTTAACCTATCTACAATAAATATAATTGGAGTGTCTGTCTGTGATTTCAAAATAATTGTGTTTTTCTAAGTTCATATGGAATGGCTCCTACAGCTCTAACCATGAAGAAACCTTGAGGTACCTGCTCAGAGAGCACTTTCCAGGGTCAATCCTCCGCTTATCCATTGAATGCTGGGTGTAGTCATGGGACCATCCCAGACCGTTATTCCCCCAGTCTTTCTGGGAACATCTTCGACCCCGACAATATTAAAGGATGGGAGGATGGATTTTTTTCCGGCAGTTTTTCAGAAGTGCCTTGATCTGGTCCCGTTATTCTGATCTTTAGAGCCAGCTTCAACTGGGGATACATTCCAACCATTCTAGAGGAAAATCGTGGTGGTTTTTATCCCGAAACAGGGAACCAGACCCCTGGATCTGCCTAAATCGTACAGACCTATCAGCATAACCTCCTCTCTTTTGAAAACGATGGAAAGGCTGCTAGACCTTCATTTTAGGTGCAAGCTGGAGCTCTCCCTTCCTTTACGTAGCTCCTAGTTCGCTTACTCGAAAGGTAAGTCAATATAAGTTGCTATACATCACCTGGTCAGTAAAATCGAAAAAGCCTTCCTCGCTGAAAGAAACTGATCTATGTGCGTTCCTTGACATCGAAGGCGCTTTCAATAACACTGGCAATGATTCTATCTTTAGACCACTGGCCCTCAGAAACCTAGATCCTCACGCGATTGAGTGGATAAACGCCATGCTTGTAGATCGTGACATTTCTTCTACCCTAGGTATCTTCACCACTAGTGTTTAGGCTATCAAGGGCTGTCCTCAAAGTGAGTCTTATCCCCGTTACTCTGATCAAAGTAGAGTCTTATCCCCGTTACTTTTGATCAAACTATCTGAATCAGGTTATGTCTCTGGGAAATTTCACTTGACCATTAAAGAGATCATGAGAACAGCAGGGCGAAAAGATCAAGGATGGTATACCAAGGAGGGCCTGGGAATCAACCCAAAGGAGGCTGTCCTGGTACCTTTCACCAAAACGCTACAAAGTGTACCTAGGTCCTATCAGTATCCAGGTACCACAGTTGAGTACTCAGACTCAATCAAATATATTTGGAAGTACAGTTAGATAAGAGACTGAGCTGAAACGCTCAGCTTGACTACGTCATCAGCAAATCCACAAGAGCCATATGGGCCTGCAAAAGGCTTCTGTATAAAGCATGGTATATTACACCACAAATGATGTACTGGATGTACAATACGATCGTTAAACCTGCGGTCACTTAAGCCGCTACAGTTTGGTGGCCCAACAGGTTACGTCGATCCCAAAGTGCAGCAAACTGAAACGGCTTGCTTGCCTCTCCACTACCGAAGCTATGCGGAACTGTCCGACAGCTGCAGTGGAGGCATATCTTCATATCGAAACCCACCGCCATAAGTGCCTTGAGACTCCAGATCCCATCCAACTGGCCTTTTACGGTCAAAGGACATATGGATATCCGTATCCTTATTCTTCCTGGGGATCCAAAACATTCCCACTGGTTTACTGACGGGCCAAAGATGGAACATGGCACAGGGGCTGGTGTCGCAGGACCCAACTCCAAGGTCTCGATTGTAATGGGTAAGTGACCCTCTTCTTTCCAGACTGTAATACATGTCATTCACATCATACATGTCAACCTTGAAAAAGGTCTGTAAAGCACCAACATTTAAATATTTTCTGACAGCCAAGCTGGCATCAAGGCACTCTCAAGGTGGAAGTTTTCTTGCAAAATAGTTGCAGGGTGTTTTGACGTACTCCAGAGCCTGATCACACGAAATGGGGTCTCGCTCTGCAGGGTCCCCGGCCACTGGGGTATCGAGGAGAAGAGGCTGCAGACAGCCTCGCGAACCCTTCTATGGAATCATTATAATTTTAAAACAAGTTGGGATGAGGGTTTGACCCCTTCTGTCCACACGACTAACTTCCCAGTATGACGAACGTACATGGAATAAACTGTCTTCTAACAAAATAGTAATACGTTTAGAACTAGTGGGAAATTGACTAGTACCAGAACTGGCGACAAAGTAATCTTGAGAGAAGCTAATTCAAATTACTTTGGTTAATCTAAAAAAATTGTCTAAAGAATTTGTTTCTCCGGAACGTTAGCTACTCTAAAGCGGGTTTCGAATTGGAATTGAGCGTGGTGAAGCGCAGCTGATAAACTGAGAACAGAATGACTTCATTTGGAAACTCCAAAGCTTTCCGGAGATAGTAGGTACTTGTCAGACTTGACCAAAAAGAAAACTTTTTGGTAACTACTGGAAATTCCGGGATGAACCTTTATTTCCTGAAACTGTATCACGCATAGAAAACAATTCCCCGTCAAAAAAGTGCTGATCCAAGGTTTGAAAAATTCGTGATGTTTGTAAAGGGTAAAGAAATTTTTGCACGATTTTTAAAGGTTGTCGGATTTTGACAAGTGATGTTTTTTTGGAAGGATATCGCTGTGCAGAATCCAGAAAAGATCACTTCGCTTAGAACGAGTCTCATTCCATCGAGTTTATTAGATATTAGAAAAACTTATCAATTTAAGGTCTTTCTGACATTTATCCGAAGAATTCCATTTAATCAAAAAGAAGGCCCGACCGAATGTAATGAAATTTTTTCAGGGCACTTTTTCGTTAATTTTCTTCTTTCGGCACCTCAAAAAAGTCGATATAGTTTTAGCTTTTTCAAAAAAAAAAGCTTATACAGAGGCTCTGTCCGTCTGTCCGTCTGAAGCCTACTTTCGTCTCTGAAAGTACTGCAGATACAGACTTGGGAAATATCTCAAAATGTAGCTCTTGGTCAAAAGACCAAAAACTGAGAAAATGGTCTGGAAATTTCAACCAGAAGTATATTTAAACAACAAAAAAGAGCCTTTAAAGAAAATATTGTGACTAATTTTTGTGTTCTAAGGCTTATAACTTCTTAATTATTCATTTTACCACAAAATTTCTGAGTAAGATCATTGTAGATCATTTAATTCTAAACAAAAAGTGTCCTTGCAAATTTCCGGTAAGATGTGCCGTTTCGGAGATATAGTGGAAAACCCATTTGCATACGTTTTCCAAGATGGCGGCCAAATGGGGGGGGGGGTTAGAATCCCGAAAACTCAAACTTAAGCTCACCCTGACCCCCCCTACACATCCCAAAAATAAAACCTTGTCCTGCATTTTTGCAATGTTAAAGTACCATTTCCATGGACTATAAAGGGCTAGGGAAACTCCCTCGTCCGTGGGGCTGCGAGTTCGATCCTTCGGCTAGCGGTGCTTTTTTTCTTCGTCATAATAATTTTTTTTAATTTCTTTCGGGGATTTTGTTTCATATGAAACAAGTTTTTGACATGAATACGTCTCTAAATTTGCTTCCAGAACAAAAACCGATGATAACGAATTTATGGCATATAGTTTTTATTTGCAGCTCAAAAACTATTGTTTATATTGAATAAAGAAATATACCATGACGTGTGAAGAATCAAAGAATTTTTTTGTTTACATTTGATTTCCTTTTTTTAAGCTATGATGATTATATTGTAGTGTTTGTTAAATACTTTGTTAAGTTTTAGATTACGCAGTCTCTCAACTTATAACCTACATAAGCCTTTAACAAAAACTTTTCAAGATTAATTATATATAGCGTTGGTCAGTGTGATACTTATGAATCTCCATGGCCAAACTAGGGTGCGGTAAGCCGAATTTTTAACAATAAGACATGTGTGTTTAAGTAAAATAATACACCTAATTCTGTTGTGCAAAGTGCACCACATTAGATTTTCCTCCAATCCAAAGAAAAATGTTTAGATTCGTTTTCTGTAGTGTTTACATGTGTGATGTGCTTTTTTTTCAATTTGACACATTCGAATTATTTGCCTCGATTCCCAGATCCGGCGGGTTGGAAGTGAGTGCGGATCAATCTCCACTTAATATATTGTCATCCAATCTGAAGTGTTATTCAACAGAAAGAATACCATGAAAAAGCGTAATTAGTGGCTAGTCTCTAGGCACAACATCCCACTAGTTTAGTTCGTGCGGTATCGTGTAGGTACAGAAATCACGAAGGTCGTTTAAACAAAAAAACGGTTCAACCGAATTTTATTAAAATCTTTTCAGATCATATTTTGGTTAATATTCTTCGAACCGCACCTCAACTTAGTCGATATCTTTTATGGTTCGCGCGATTGTATTGTCGTTAATACGCTTCGAAGGGCACCTTAGGTAAGTCGATATCTTTTGTGGTTCGTTTGCTATGGTGCAGGCAAAAATCACTTATGTCGCTTGAACCAAAAAACGGCTCGACTGAATATTATAAAAATCTTTTCAGATCATATTTCCGTTAATACGCTTCTAACGACACCTCAACGAAGTCGTTATCTTTTTTGGTTCGCGCGATATCGTGCAGGAAAAAATGACCACATACGTACGCACACACACACATACTTCCACTCAAATTTTTGCTTAAAATGCGTAGAGAATTTCGATTTCGATTTTCGAACCGATTACAATAACTTCCTATACAGGGAAGTTAAAAATAATAAATATTTAACTCCCCCACGACAATATCCCTAGTTTCAAATAATACATGAAAACAAACTTTTAAAACAAAAATTATCAAATCGCAACTGTCTTGAGCCTGCACCAATCATTCCTTCTCTCAAGAAATAGTCGCTTGAAGCTTGTTTGATTTTCACCCCGTTGCTTCTTCCTCGCAAAAACAAAAGAATATCCGCATCAGCACAGAAATCTATTTTTAGATCCAAGCAAACCTCTGACCTATTTCCCTACATGCGTAAAGCGCTCGTAAATAAGATTTATATACTTAAAAGCTTTTTATTTCAGATTAAGCTTCGCCTAACGAAAAGCAGATGGCGTTTTCAGAAGTTGGTTTTATTCCGGGCGAAAATTTTATATGGGCTTTAAGACTCAATGGCCTCGATTCCCAGATCCGGCGCGCGGAAGTGAGTGCGGATTTGATACTTTGCGATTCTCAAATCCGCAGTCGCGGATTCTCTCTTTGACATTTTCCGCGCTTTAAAAGTGTGATCCGCAACAAATTTTCTGCGGATTGGAGCGACAGATGCGCATAAGATAATCCGACATAGGGTATTTCATTATCGTGTGAGTCTTCACTCCGAATTTTTGATTTAATTGAATCTGCAACTGCGGATTTAAGAATCGCAAAGTGTCAAATCCACACTCACTTCCGCGCCGCCGGATCTGGGAATCGAGGCCAATGTGTATATTTACTCTATGCTTTAATCTATCTTATGCTTTCTATATCCTTCGAGCTAAGCTTGCTCCCAGACATCTGACCTTGACGTGTACGATATGACGGACTGGTAGTACAAAGGGTGACAACTAAGCTTAGACTTACTCTTAACAAAAAACCGCATTCCATAACGTGTCTCTATAACATCCTTCAACATTTTTACTTCCAAGCTGTTAAGGCCAGTTTACATCCCAGCCTCAAAGTGGAAGCGCAAATCTGAGCTCCTTTATCGCATAAAAGATAGTATGGTTCTGTCTCTGTTTCACAAAAGTGGCAACAGAAAACGGCAGCCCCAAAGTAGAGCTCTATTCTACTTTACGAATGCGAAGTCCAAAAAAAGCTTTTAGTTTTGTTAAATTTAAGTATTCTAATGCCTACTCACTTTAGCGGTTTTTTGTGGTTTTGTTAGAAGTTTTTGCATATTATTTACCTTGTTTTCGACAGTTTGAAAAATCAAAAACAAAATGTGGAAATGTTTGAAATTAATAAAAAGGCTTTGCAGCTCATCAAATTTTTTTCTCTGCGGTTAAAAATTTTACCCTTGACAGTTATAAAAAGTTTCGAGCTTTCGACGAAATTTTACACTCACTTGTATTTTGTACAGGACCACTTTGTTCTTCACCTTTGATTCTGGGATGTAATCTACCCTTTATATTGACAACTACACAGGTAGGCAGACTAGATATACCAGTGATAGTCCAGACCATACCATACCTGTTTTTTTATACCAACTATAATCATAATCAAAATTCAAGATTATGATATTCTTGACGATTCTTAGCACGAAAAAAAAAATTGAGCGCTATCCAAGGGCATTATTACTATCTAATAATCGAATTATCATTCGGAAATCATAATTTTAATCTTTAATGGTTGAAAAGGAAAATTACACATGAAAATTCATGGATGAAAATTTGCCACCCATTTCTTAAGAGCTTGAAACAATTTATGATATTTAGATATTTCGAGGAGATTAATATTGGACAAGGCTCTGCAATTGTGTCAGACAAGGAGAAATGGTCCCAGGGAAGACGCGGCAATGTAATTTGCAATACTGAAATCTGTTGAGCATCAAAATTCATCTACAGACGTTCACTATGTAATCCCAGGAAAATTCCAAGATTATTTTATTGTGAAGAGGACTTTGAACCAAACTATTTTGTAATCAAAGTGAAACTACCTTTCAAAGGAGATTTGCAATAACCTAAGCTTGTACACTGCTTCCAGGTACTTCAGGAAAGAGATGCTCATTTTGTCTTCGAAAATATGTATTTGAGGAAAATTGGAAATTATTTCGCGAATATGTCCCTGCATAAATAACCTCACACAACAGGCGCTACACAGGCTCTTTCGACAGCTGCTTATAGTCGAATAAATTAACTACATGTAACCGCAGATAATTAACTCCCCTTCGCCGCACTCCACTCAACTTTTTTATTCTTATCAGCATTAATTTAGTGTCACAATAACATTTTCTCTCTCAAGTCTGGTATATACACAAACGTCGTACATCCACATCGCTACCTAAAAAGTTCATGACAGAGGATGAGCTAAGATATCACTAACCTTAAACAATATCCTCATTTTTTTAAGTCTACAAGCTACCAGACCAAGGATATGGACTCATTATAACCCCGGGAGGCCTACAATGACGAGGCAAATATTCAGCATACCCTGGCGGAGAATATTATTGGGATTAGCCGAGGACCAAATGAACATTCTGATCTCCTGCATGGATAGCAGCTATTCCAGGGACGTTTTGCCCAGTTTTAGTCCCAAGAAAATAAAGTGCTGGTCAAAGTGGATAGGAAGGAAGGGTTTATGACCATACATGGACTATCCTTCATTTGGCTGCTATATGGTTCTGGATGGAGAGTTCATCGTTCTGACGTTATTCACTCTTATGTAGCGGAATTTCTTCAGTGAATTCCAAGGATAAATGAAGCCGTCGATTAATAACGACGGATTAGGGGGAGATTGAGTGCTTTTCTTGTTTCCTTAGGTGACGAAGTAAATTTTTGTTCGTCTACTGAAATAAAGTAGATGACTAGATTTCATTCTATGGCGTTGAGTAATGTATATTTGCGGTGAACATAATGAAGTGGAAATGAAAATATTTGCAGTATTTCCACCCAATTATTCTAAACTTTATTTGAAACTGGCAATCTGTTATTTGCCAAACTAATATTCCCATTTTCTGATGGGATCACATTTTTGTAAAATGCTTCGCAGCCCTTGTCTAGGAGTTTAAATAGATTACAATTTTCCACGCGAATTGATTTTATATAAGATATGTACATGTACATACATATAAGTATATATGTCATAATTTTTTATTGGAGGTCCTGTTTTTCTACTGAAAAAAATGTCTGATAGTGTGAATTGTAAGCTGTAAATTAAACTTTCGTTCAACTAAGTAAGAATGAAATAACTAGATCATATGATCAAATTTGTAAGAAACAATATGTGGTAATTGAATTCTCATCCTTGTTTACGGAAGAAAATGCGAATAATATGTATCATCTGAAAACCGAGCGATCGACTTCCACCGACCGGTACACAAATTAAGTTCACCCAATAGCAGATCGCGTCCCGCGCACCTGAAATATTCGACCGGGAACAACTATCAATGGCCAGGAAATACGAATATTTCATTGGAGAAATATATGCCTGTAACCAAGAAAAATCATGACCTGCCACAATTCAAAAGTTCCCCATATAAAAAATTGGAATTTAAAAAAACTCCATCCTGCGGTGCACTGCGCCTGACCCCATGGCTTCTTCTTCTTCGATGGCTCTACGGCCCAATTCGAGCCTTGGCCTCCTTCAGCTTCTTCCTCCAGACGTCTCTCTGCTCCGCAGCTTGTCTCCAGTTTCTCGTGTTGAGCAGTTTCGCTGCATCGGTCTTAACATTATCTTCCCATCTTGACCGTGGTTTGCCAACTGGTCTTTTGCCATCTGGTAGTAGATACAGGGATTTTTTTGGTATCCTTGAGTCATCCATTCTTTGGACATGACCGGCCCAACGTAAACGCAGTAGCTTGGCATGGGTCGAAAGTTTACATTCTTTGTATAAGTCGTACAATTCGTGATTGTAGCGTATTCTCCATGCATTGTCTTCATTAATTGGGCCGTATATCCTTCGGAGAACCTTCCTCTCAAATATATCCAACTTGTCGGCGGATTTTTGGGAGATACTCCATGCTTCACAACCATACGTAGCTACTGTACGTATGATGGTTTTGTAGACTCTTATTTTTGTTTTTCTGTGGATGTCTCTGGATTTCATTACTGGCAGTAGTGAGAAGTATGTTCTGTTTGCGGCGTTTATTCTTCTTTGTACGTCTATCGTTTCATCGTTGTCTTCACTGACTGTGGACCCCAGGTAGTTAAATTGGCTTACCCGTTCGAGGTTATATTCCCCCCAGGTGGTGTTGTGGTTTCTTCTTCTTCTTTCCACCCTTGACTGAATTAGAATCTTGCTCTTCTCTGCATTTATTTGCAGCCCTATATGTTTAGCTCCATCTTCTAATTCTGTGAATACTTCTCTAAGGTATGACAGTGATCTGGCAAGGCAGTTTATGTCGTCGGCATATCCTGCCAACTGTTTTGATTTGTTAAGCAGGGTTGCGTTCGCATCAATGTTTACTTTGCGAATTACTCCTTCAAGGCAGAGATTAAATAGCATGGGTGCCAGCCCATCGCCCTGCTTTAAGCCTTGCTTGACTGGGAAGGACTCCGTCAATTCTCCTTGTATTCTGACTGCACACCTTGTATTTTCCATTGTCATTTTAGTCAGTTTCACTATCTTTAGGGGTATGTTTAGGTCCAGCATTGTCGCATACATTTGCTCCCTGTCGATGCTGTCGTATGCTTGTTTAAAGTCGATGAAAAGTTGATACACGTCGATGTTGTATTCCCAGCATTTTCGGAGGATTTGCCTTATTGAAAAAAGTTGATCCATCGTTGACCTATTTCTTCTGAATCCAGCTTGGTATTCACTTATTACGGCTTCTGCATAAGGTTCCAGTCTGGCCTTAATTATATTGGTCATTATTTTATACACTGTGCTTAAAAGAGATATGCCTCTGTAATTTTCACAGTTGAATCTATCTCCTTTCTTGTGTATTGGGCAGATAATGCTTTGCTCCCAATCTTCAGGCATTTTTTCGTTCCTCCATATGCAGCATAGTAATTTATGTATAGCTGCTGAAAGCGGTTCGCCTCCTTGCTTGATCAGCTCTGCTGGGATGTTATCAATTCCTGGAGACCCCATGGCTAATCAAATACAATTCAAATCGATTACACAGCCACACAAAAAAAAATTTTTTTTCTGACCTGAAGGTCGCACTATGTGTACTATATGTTTTTGGGGTCGCTGAATCCGAATCTGGGGTCAGTTTTATTCCAGCACATCTGGGTTCGGCCATAACCTCAAAATATACCCTCAAATTTGCTATATTTGGTCAAACTGCTAATCGTATGGCTTTAAAACCTTATAATCCTATATTACAGTAGCTCGATGACCTCTTGCTTAAATAACTACATAACCCATAGTCCCATGACTACATAACCTTATAACCTCTTACCAACACATAACCCTTAAACCCAATAACGAAGTTTCTGACGTGGGGGCCTGAAAAAGTGTACTATGTGTTTTTGGCGTCGCTGAATCTGAATCCGGGGTCATTTTCATTCCAGCACGTCTGGGTTCGGCTATAACCTTAACATATACCCTTAAATTTGCTTCATTTGTTTAAACTGCTAACCGTATGGCTCTAAAACCTCATAATCATATAACACAATGACGCAATTGTTGTACATTACGTTAATTTACGATATGTACATATGCAGCCGGAGTGCTGGCATTCCAAGTTTTCTTTCGGTATACCCTTTCGTGCGTCTGCATCCAGGGCACCTCCTCGCGGTGACGGCGGGCAACGGAGTATGCCCGTTATCCGGCAAAGTCCCTGGATTAAGGCTTGCATGCCGTCATGGCCGACGCACGTAAGTGCATTACGATGCAGAGGAATCTCGGAGCCTCAGTATCGGCGGCTGGTCAGAGTGGGAAAGCGGGCCCGCAGGCGTCGTCATCATGCGACCGCAGCTCTACATTGGTTGGTGACTTGGCCACTGTAGAGTCCAATGCTAAAAGAAAACGAAGAACAAAGATCTCGACAGAGCACACTTGTGAATCGGAGCACAATGTGTTCTGTCATGTATGCTCAAAATTTGAAGTTACTTCTCTGCGAAAAGTCATTGATGATCGTATTCGAGAGGTTTACAGGGATATTTTTGGGTTCAATATGGATGAGTCTGGAATTGGAAGATGGGCCCCAAATATCATCTGTAGCTCTTGTCGCAAGATATTTGATAGATGGAGTCAGAACAAAAATAGACAGAGCGTCAAGTTTTCCAGACCGGCAATTTGGAGTCGTCCTTTAAGTATTGAAGACTGTTTTTACTGCTAATATAATAAGAGGGTACAACAGTAAAACCAAAAGCAAAATTGTTTACCATAATGTTTCATCTGTCAAACCTCCAGTATCTACATCAATAGATGACAAAATAAACGATAATGCCAATGACATGCGATCATATGAAATCGATGCTAGTAACATCGACATCGACGAAGTAATAGATATGGAGGTTGAATCGGAATCTGACGATGTTGTTGAGACAGATAGTGATACGGAGGATGGTACGTATCCTAAGAAACCGCGATTGATATCGCAAGTTGTGTTGAATGACCTTGTAAGGGATTTGGCATTACTAAAGGATGGCTCAGAATATCTGGCATCCTTCCTGAAAGAGAGCAATTTACTTGAACCAAAAACAAAAGTAACCTTTTACAGAAACAGAGAAATGAACTTTCGGCAATTTTTCACTAAAGATGAAGAACACGCTCTTGTTTACTGTACAAATATACAGGGTCTGATGAATGAACTTAAGCCTAGTTGCTATGATCCCAAAGAATGGAGACTTTTCATTGATTCATCTGTGCGAAGTATAAAAGCGGTCTTACTACATAACACGAATGTTTATGCTCCTATTTCCATTGCCCATTCTACCGTTATGCAAGAACAATATGAGAACATGAGAATTCTACTGGAAAAAATAGATTACGAAATACATAAATGGCAAATTTGCGGAGATTTCAAGATTTTAACAATTTTACTTGGACAACAGTCAGGATTTACCAAATTTCCATGTTATCTATGCCTGTAGGATAGTCGTGATCGTGGAAATCATTATGTGATGAAAAATTGGCCGTCCAGAATATCCCTCACCCCTGGTTCTCGGAATGTTATCCACAAGCCGTTAGTTGATACAAGCAAAATTTTACTCCCACACCTTCATATCAAGCTTGGTTTAATGAAACAATTTGTCAAAGCTTTCAACAAAGATGGAGACTGCTTCACTCATCTCGTAAAAAATTTCCAAAAATTTCGGATGCAAAGTTAAAAGAAGGTGTTTTTGATGGTCCTCAGATAAGAACGATGTTTCGTGATCCAGCCTTTACTGGTACGATGGATAAAAAAGAAAGAAACGCTTGGCTGAGTTTTAAAGAAGTTGCTCAAAATTTTTTGGGTAACAAAAAAAGCCCTCATTACAAAAAATTAGTTACAGAAATGATCTCAAACTTTGGAAAGCTTGGATGCAACATGAATATGAAAATTCATTTCCTTGATTCTCATCTCGACAAATTTCCTGAGAACTTCGGGGATTTTAGCGAAGAACAGGGAGAACGATTCCAACAAGATCTCAGGGTCATGGAAACGCGGTATGTCCAGATTTTTGTTGGACTCTGCAAAGAGAATCTAGTAAAAATTCAAAACGGAAGCGCAATTCATTGCACAGATCATTTGAAGAAAAAAGGACGCGATACAGTTCAAAAAAGAAGGGTGATTAAATGAGGTTGTAAGGGACCTTGTAAGGACCTAAATCATATAGTAAACAAATTCGGACCACCACGTCAAAAATTTTTTTTATCGGGATCAAGGGTTGTAGGGTTATGTTGTAATAGAGTTATGGGGTTATGTAATTATTTAATTAAAGGGTCATCGAGTTACTGTATTATGGGATTATGAGGTTTTAGAACCATAGGGTTAGCAGTTCAACCAAATATAGCCAATTAGAGGGTATATTTTGAGGTTATGGCCGAACCCGACGTGCTGGAATGGAAATGACCCCGGATTCAGATTCAGCGACCCCAAAAACACATAGTACACATTTTCAGGCCCCCACGTCAGAAACTTCGTTATTGGGTTTAAGGGGTTATAAGGTTATGTAGTTATGGGACTATGGGTTATGTAGTTATTTAAGCAAGAGGTCATCGAGCTACTGTAATAGAGGATTATAAGGTTTTAAAGCCCTACGGTTAGCAGTTTAACCAAATTTAGCAAATTTGAGGGTATATTTTGAGGTTATGGCCGAACCCAGATGTGCTGGAATAAAACTGACTCCAGATTCGGATTCAGCGACCCCAAAAACATATAGTACACATAGTGCGACCTCCAGGTCAGAATTTTTTTTTTGTTTTGTGTGGCTGTGTTATTTTCCGCGCACCTGAAATGTAGCGAAATAGCCTTGAACACGAAAAGTTGCCTAAAAAGAATATTTCATTCCCTCCGAGAAATTGTACATACGTATGCCTGAAAACAAGAAAAAAAAAACAAAATCATGACCTGCCGCAATGGAAATTAAAAAAACATCATCCTGCGCACGGCGCTTGGCCATTCACACAAAATTGTGTCGTCTGTTGCCTGGCTGATAGGGCAAAGTAAGTGAGGAGGGGTGGAGAAGGCGAAAAAGTACATTTTGTCCGTGTGGAATGAAGTTCCGAAGCCACTCTGCCCTTCGCCTCTTCCATTGTCCATCAACAGAGAACTTGGGGAAATGCGCGGAGAGCTTATTAGTCCAGTAAATAGGTACTTTTTCTTTGCAAAAAATACCGCACGCGATTTTTTTTTACCAAATGTTTTTACATATTTTTATGAGCTTAAATTCCGAATGGCGTCATCCCCACCCTTATGCTTCACTTACAATGAAGGGAAACGCGTTTAATTCTATATCTCAGAAACTATGCGTTTTACGACAAAAATGTATATAATCTTTTTTATAGATAAATAAGTGATTTAACTTTTTTGTTCAGAATTTTTTTTTGTAAAGTTAATATCTTCGGAGTTATAGTGCTTCAAACTTTATATATCACTTTCTTTGCGCTATATTTCGTTAACGGTTAGCCCGCCATAAAAAAGTCCTTCCTAATACTTATAGAACACACAATTATCTATAATTTTTGCTTTTGTCATTTTTACATAGGGCTAATATTTCACGAGTAATAGCGCTTTAAATGTCGCAAAACGTAAATTCATAAAAAAAAATTCCTAATATCTTTTTCTTTCCCCGTTTCATTTCAAAACTGATTATATCGTGTGTTGAGCTTATCATTGCCTACATTTGTTGCCTTTACTTTTTTTTATAAAGTTGATATTTATGGATTTATTACACCTCAAAAGTTAATTATAACGACAGCAATACAATTATCTTCTAGGTTTGATTCCGTGGTCTTTGTCAGAAAAGACATACTATAGATCTCCTTGTTTTATGAACGTCCTTGGCAGGGTCTTCTAACAATATTTTCCTTCTAAAACCGGGAAGGGTCGTATTCCGCAGTGCTTAAAATTTCCAAATATTGTTGCAAACAATATTCTCTTTCTTTACGCTTTCAGTGGTTGTGACACAACGTCTTCAATATACGGCATGGGGAAAGCAAAAGTTTTATCCATTTTTCAAAAAAATCCACAACTCATAAATTCAGTAGAATTGTTTAAAGAAAAAAAAAAATAGATCCAGATATGGTTGCTGAAGCTGGAGAGCGTTTCTTTATTGAGCTGTATGGAGGTAGCTCGTCAGAAACCAATATTAATTCACTCGGCTACAAAAACCAAAGTGAACTTATCAGCTCTGCTTATAACTAAAGATGCTGCTCGACTTCACTCATTTCGAGTATATCATCAAGTGCAAACTTGGCTTAATAGTTATCAAGACCCAGAGGAATGGGGCTGGAAGCGAACAAGATTTGGCATACAACCAGTCCCAATGACAATTGCTCCGGCACCAGAAAATTTATTAAAATTAATATCCTGCAAACGTAGGAAAAATTGTGGCGGTTCCTGTGGATGCAGTGGATGAAGTGGAGGAAACTGCGAAAATGTGACGAAGGATGCAAACCTCCTTGAAGACAATGAAATAAGTAAATGAGAACATTTGCGAGTTTTCAAGTCTCCCAGATATATCATTCGACGAAGAAAACGTCAAGTCATTAGATGGCAGCTTCATTGGTCTTTCCGATTGTCAACCGACATCTTCGATATGAGGCTAAATAACATGTTATAGCATCATTGTTTCGTTTTCTTGTGGATTAGGCCTACGGGGGCAACTACAATAAAAAAACGCGCCAAAAACTCGACCTCCACCTATAGCGTGGAATGGGGTTTGTACCTACGCCAACGAAATTTCTTAATTATTTGTATGAACATTAATGTGTATCTATATGAAACATTTGGCGCTGAATTGCGGCTTAAGTATAAATGCTAGAAAAAAATGTTTAAAGTAAAATTTCTACGGAATTTTTGAACAAACAAATTTGTTGGTATACCTTGTCATCGTAAATAAATAGTTGACTAGATATTCGCAAAAAACCATTTTTAATAAACTTTTGAGGTGTAATAAATCCATAAATATGAACTTTATGGAAAAAAGTAAAGGTAGCAAATGTGGGCAATGATGAGCTCAACACACGATATAATCGGTTTTGAAATGAAACGGGGAAAGAAAAAGATATTAGGAATTTTTTTTTTATGAATTTACGTTTTGCGTCATTTAAAGCGCCATAACTCGTGAAATATTAGCCCTATGTAAAAATGACAAAAGCAAAAATTATAGATAATTGTGTGTTCTATAAGTCTTAGGAAGGACTTTTTTATGGCGGGCTAACGGTTAACGAAATATAGCGCAAAGAAAGTGATATATAAAGTTTGAAGCACTATAACTCCGAAGATATTAACTTTACAAAAAAAAAATTCTGAACAAGAAAGTTAAATCACTTATTTATCTACAAAAAAGATTGTATACATTTTTGTCGTAAAACGCATAGTTTCTGAGATATAGAATTAAACGCGTTTCCCTTCATTGTAAGTGAAGCATAAGGGTGGGGATGACGCCATTTGGAATTTAAGCTCATAAAAATATGTAAAAACATTTGGTAAAAAAAAATCGCGTGCGGTATTTTTTGCATTTCGAAGGCCTTTTTTCGAGCTATTTACTGGACTATTCGTCGCTTATCCAGAATAGTGCTACAACTCAAAAATTTTCAATTTCGAGTTTATTTTAAGAATGTATAGCTAAATATGCATATTTTTATGTAGCAAAAATCCATATTAATACTTCTAAAAATGACCGCTGGAAACCCGCTGGAATCCAAGATCATAACATGGGCTTGTATGAAACTAAAAACTTTCAAATGGCTCCCCTGTAAAATTCATTGTTTTTGAGTTGTGACACTATTCTGGATAAGCGACGATATGTGGAATGTGTAGACTAAAGCTTCGCGATGGGATTTATACCCAGCAAATTTGCTGGTGACAAAATTTTGTATGAAGCGGAACATCTGTATTACAGAAATTTAAGTCTGTGGTTATACCATACTGCCGGCTCGTCATTAGAACATGGCTGTAGAATACACTTCAGACTCTGACGATGAGTATGAGTGCAACGAAATACCTCAACTATTTTCTCAATGTGAATTGAATGATTTAATAAGAGATCTCAATCTTCCGAAAGATGCCGTGGAATTACTCGGCTCAAGATTAGAAGAAAAAAACTTGCTAGGACCTAAAACGAGCTTTTATTGGTATAGGAAGAGAGAAAAGGAGTTTCTTCCATATTTTGCACAAGAAGAAAATTTAGTTTATTAACTTCCCAGTATAGGAAGTTATTGTAATCGGTCCGAAAATTGAAATCGAAAATTTCAACGTATTTTCATCTTTCAAGGTCCCAGGAGCATTTTAAGCAAACAATTGGGAGGAAGTATGTGTGTGTGTGTATGTGCGTACGGATGTGGTCATATTTTCCTGCACGATATCGCGCGAACCAAAACTGATATCGACTTCGTTGAGGTGTTGTTCGAAGCGTATTAACCGAAATATGATCTGAAAAGATTTTCATGAAATTCGGTCCAGCCGTTTTTTTGTTTAAGCGACGTAAGTGATTTTTGTACCTGAACAATATCTCCCGAATCACGAAAGATATTGAATTACTTGAGGTGCCGTTCAAAGCGTATTGGCGACAATATAATCTGAAAAGATTTTTATAATATTCGGTCCAGCGGTTTTTTGGTTTAAATGACTTAAGTGATTTTTGTACCTGCACGATGTCGCACGAACTATAAAAGATATCGACTTAGTTGACGTGCCGTTCGAAGAGTATTAACCAAAATATGATCTGAAAAGATTGTCATAAAATTCGGTCGAGCCGTTTTTTTGTTTAAGCGGCGTAAGTGATTTTTGTACCTGCACGATATCGCCCGAACCACGAAAGATATTGACTTACTTGAGGTGCCGTTCGAAGAGTATCAGCGACAATATAATCTGAAAAGATTTTTATAATATTAGGTCCAGCGGTTTTTTGGTTTAAATGACTTAAGTGATTTTTGTGCCTGCACGATACTGCGCGAACTAAAAACTATATCGACTTCATTGAGGTGCCGAAAAACATTAATACATCAATTTTATATACATTTTCGTCATCCTAATCTTGTAAGTGCGCACATTTAGTTTGACATTGTAGCGAAAATATTGATAAACAATTGTGACAAATTCTCGGTATTATACATATATTATATATTGCCTATTGTTCATTTATTATTAAAATATCCAATAATAATATTCAACATCCATCATACTAGGATGTTGATCGTGTGGACCGATAGGGTCGAACCCACATCCCAACTAGTTGTTGTGATGTGCCTGGCCTACTCAAGTTGTTTGATGTAGAGCACAATCCAAATGATTGGAGGCTTTTCATAGATTCTTCGAAACGAAGTCTTAAAGCTGTGTTACTACACAATGGTAACAAATTCGCTTCTTTACCTTTCGGACATTCCATTCATTTGAAAGAATGTTAAGAAAATATAAACTTTGTCTTAAAAAAAAATAAACTACTCCGATCATGGATAGACTATATGCGGTGATCTAAAGATATTGACAATGATTCTGGGTCAGCAAGCAGGGTATACAAAATACCCCTGCTTCCTGTGTGAATGGGATAGTACAAATAGAGCACAACATTGGATCAAAAAAGATTGGCCACAGAGAGCAGTATTAAGCCCTGGGAGTAAAAATGTTGTACGAGAGGCGCTAGTTGATCGCTCTAAAATTCTGCTACCTCCACTTCACATTAAATTAGGAATTATGAAGCAATTAAAGGCAAGTAAAGGCACTACCTAAAGAAAGTCCTTGTTTCAAATATTTATATGATAAATTTAAGAATTTATCAGATGCAAAGATCAAAGAAGGTATTTTTGTTGGCCCTGACATAAGGAAGTTAATGCAAGATGCTAACTTTGAAAAAACTATGAATAAAACCGAAGAGCTCGCTTGGAAATCAATTAAAGAGGTCGTGACACATTTTTTAGGAAACAGAAAAAGCCCTGATTATGAAAATCAAGGCTAGCGGTAGTTTGCCGAGTTCGTAAGGGCAAACAGCTAATGCCTTATTTACGCCTAAACATGGAAAACAAGGTGTTTTTTTTTATAAAATTATGCGATTTATGACCTTTTTATAAGCAATATAAGAAATTTTTCATTTGTAACCGATAACCAAAATGTAAATAATTTATTATTCCATGAGTTTTTTTTTCCTATCATTCTTCGTTTTCTTTATTTTATATTTTTTACATTTCAAATCGAACTTTTTTCTTCTCCTTCAGTCTAAAAAAGTGGGTACTCAAAATTATTCTGTCAGATGGCGCTCTAAGTTATTTCAATTGCTCAATAAATGAGATGGTGCTACTAGTTAGTCGAAAAGTGTTTACTCGCCAGATGGCATTAGATGATTAACAAAATGTATTCATTAAAGTGGTTAGTCGCAACTATGGTATCAGATTTCGTTAGGTACTATGTATAAAAAACATGTAGTTCACAGTACAAATGTACAGTAAAATTTTGAAATACCGAATGCCGAGTTCGTAATCGTAATTTATTTTTAAAAATATGACATATTCGTTACAAGTTAGTCAAATCCAGCACTGTTGATGTCAAATAGCATTCCCAATCTTTTCGATGATTAACAAAAGTGTACGTGTACGCGTCTCTAGAGGGCGGATTACCATTTTCTTCACAACCCCCTCGACATGGGTATCAAATGAAAGGGTATGATAAGTAGAGTACAATAAGCTATGTCTTATATCCATGGCGGCCGTCTCAAGAGGTGGACAACCATTACTTCACCACCACCTCGACATAGGTATCAATTGAAAGGGTATCTTAAGTAGAAGACAATAAGCAATATAGTATACTCAATAACTGGTTAGATCCACGGCGGTCATCTCAAGAGGGCGGATTACCATTTTCTTCATAACCCCTTCGACATGGGTATCAAATGAAAGGGTATGATAACTAGAGTACAATAAGCTATGTCTTTATATCCATGGCGGCCGTCTCAAGAGGGTGGACTACCATTTCTTCACCACCACCTCGACATAGGTATCAATTGAAAGGGTATCATAAGTAGAATACAATAAGCGATATAATATACTCAATATCTGGTTAGATCCATGGCTGTCATCTCAAGAGGGCGGATTACCTTTTTCTTCACAACCCCCTCGACATGGGTATCAAATGAAAGGGTATGATAAGTAGAATACAATAAGCAATGTAGTATATTCAACACCAAAAAAACATTAAAAATGTAAATTAGAAGTTCGTGGGCGCGGAAATTATTTATTGGGACAGTTTAAAACACACTTAAAACAAAAAGAAGTGATATGGATTAGTCAAGATGTATCGTTAATAGCATGAAATAATTAAACACGTGCATTTGCGAAGATTCATGCTGGGTATACAACGAACGCGCCAGCCAACTTTTTCGCGGTTGATAATACTTTATTGAGTTTTAAATATAAATTGGCAGTTGTATAATTCCTTTGAATTCGTTCGTAAATGCACGTGTTTAATTATTTCATGCTACTAACGATACATCTTGACTAATCCATATCACTTCTTTTTGTTTTAAGTGTGTTTTAAACTGTCCCAATAAATAATTTCCGCGCCCACGAACTTCTAATTCACA
This sequence comes from Thereva unica, assembly GCA_949987705.1. NCBI lineage: Eukaryota > Metazoa > Arthropoda > Insecta > Diptera > Therevidae > Thereva > Thereva unica. Next base: position 59,762,895 of record OX465281.1, read on the forward strand.
TTTTTAACGTTTTTTTTGGTGGGATATAGTCAACAGCATGCTTTATAATTTCAATAAACTGGGTTGTAATATGAGTATAAAGTTGCGTTTTCTGCAATCTCATATTGACTTCTTTCCAGAGAACCTTGGTGCTGTAAGTGAAGAGCAGGGGGAGCGATTTCACCAAGACATTAAGGTTATGGAAAACAGATATCAAGGAAGGTGGGACGTTAACATGCTGGCAGACTATTGCTGGATGTTACAGAGAGATGAACCAAATCGAATCTACAAGAGAAAAAGATTGAACAGGAGTTTTAAAGAAAACAGAAAAAGATATCATAAATGATCTTGATTTAAGAATGTAATTTCTTAAGTCTTGTTTAAAACTAATGCTATTAATTTTGTAACTAAACTGTAAATATGCATTTCTTCAATTAAAATAAATCTCGATGTGCTATTAACAAACCAGCGGTGTATTTTAATTTTACATAGCTAATTAATTAACGAAAAAACATAATTATTTGAAGGGGAAAATAAAAGTTGTATTTCGCAGGCCTGTGTTATCAGATTATCATCCCGAAAAGAATAAAGGCTATAGAACAATTAAAAACACCAGTATCGAAAAAAGAACTTCAAAAATTCTTAGGTGTTGCAAATTATATACGATACTTTATTCCAAATATTTGTAATCTAACAGTTTCATTACGAGAACTCCTAAAATGTAAAATTTCAATGGATGCCTCATCACATAGAAGCAATTTAAAAAATTAAAGAAGGAATTACAAATTATACAGTTTTAGTGCCATTTGAGGAAAAAGTGGAAGTAATTATTCAAACAGATGCTTCAAAGGATGGATTAGGTTGTTGTCTAATGCAACAAACTAGCGTAGTTGGTTATGCCTCAAGAACATTGTCACCGAATGAACAAAGGTATGCTCAGATTGAGAAAGAGTTTCTTGCCATAGTATACAGTTGCAAAAACTTTCACAGATATATGGAAAGAACATCATTGTTCACTCAGATCATAAACCATTAGAAACAATTATGAAAAAAGACTGTTGTGAAATTGGATCCTCACGTTTACAAAGGCTTAAGTTGAAATTACTACATTATAAAGTAGAAGTAAAGTATGTTCCAGGGAAATCTCTAGTAATAGCCGATTTTTTATCCCGAAATTCCTGTACAGATAATACACAAGAACCAGATCTAACAGATTTAGTACATTCAGTTTCGGTGCAAGATAACAGTTAAGAAGAAATTAAAGAGGAAACTAATAAAGACGAGTTATTGAAAAAGGTGAAATTGTATTGTCTGCACGGATGTCAGCTCCTGTACAAATAACTTCTTATTGACGTGACAACGTCTTATAAATCGGTTATACCGGAGCGCGCGGACGGAGAATGTCCCGCAACGGTGTGTGGTGGGCGTGGCCTATGCGCATGTATGAGTAAGCGACGCCGGCTCCGCCGTATATTGGAAATAAAAAATACTGAATAAATAATCAGACTGCTATTGTTACATTTGAGAATAAATAAAAATAAAAATACTGCAAAATTATATGTTTATTATATATTGCATAATTGCATGTGGCCCGGGGCACCGTTTTTTTTTTTTAAATTCGAAATGATATTTTTATTGATGATGATTTACGAGGTGTGACAATTAAGTAATGAGACTGATTATATTGCCGCGATTGTGGTAACCCTGCGACATTGAAATTCCCTTTCCCTTCTCTCGGCATCCTTCCCTCTCCATTGATATATTTGCCATCGCTCTAGCTTGTTTATTTCGCCTGCTCTGTCGTGTTGAGTAAACGTGTGTTCGTGGTGCTCGTCACGAAAATGGAAAAACGAAATCAAGAACAACGGCGAAGAACCGTGGGCCTGGCCGGGACTCGAATCTCGAACCTCTGAAATAGAAGTCAGGCGCCTTACTCCTAGACTACCGAGGCCCCATATACGTTAATTCCTATCATTTGAGAAGATCTTCAGTCAACGTTAAAACTTCACCACAGCAGCCTTCCTCTCAACAGCAAAATACAAATACCTATAAAGCAAAATTTGGTAGAATTGTTTTAAGTCCTAATTATTATCCAAAATATTTTTAATATTTTTAATATTACAACCTTATGATTACACTTATAATTACTCAAATTTAAATTTAAATTCAACTGAAACTTATTGAATTACTTAGGGTGAGTTGCACCAACTAACTTTAACCGTAACAAAAGCTAAATCTGTCTCATTCTTGTAGCTCGACGCGCGTGCATATTTGTTATATTAGTTTTTTACTGATTTCTATTGCTTCGAAATTATCACTCTATCACTATGATAAATAGCGGTGTCGAAACGAGGAACAAAAAGCAGACGAAGCCGCTCACATCATCTCCAGCAGTCCAGACCTGCTCCAAAGGAAGCCTGGATTTCAAAGCTCTGCTAGGTGACCTACGTAACCAAATGGACTGTCTTAAGGAAGACTTTCAGCGACAGTTAAAGGAATTACATTCTGCCATCGTCAAGGACGTTCATCAAGACATGATCAATGCCCTTGAATTAAAAGTTCATGGTCAAATTGCAGAGTTACGCTCTACTGTTAGCGATATGGAATACCGTATCGACTCGTTGGAACGTCGTCACCTCGCAACTGACATCGTACTAAATGGTGTTCCCAAGTCGCCGGGGCGAAATATTGACAATATTCTCGCAAACCTCTGTGCTTCTCTTGATGTAGCAGTTCCTACTGTTAAAAATATCCAAAGAGTAAAACCCAAACAGTCATCTAGCGGAGTAGACACCTCCATCATAATAAAATGTGATTCTGGGCGGCAAAAAAATCTTATATTGAAAGCTGCAGTGGAGAAGCAAAAAACGTTTTCTGCTCATCTGACCTTGAATGACGTAGGAATTGACTCCTGCAGTAGAATATTTCTACATGAGAGCCTGACAAAGGTCAATTATTCTATATACAGGAAAGCCCTGCGACTTCGACGTCAAAAAAAACTGTCATCTGTATTCTCTATTGATGGCGTTCATGTGCGAATTGAGCCGAAAGGGAGACCGATGTTCGCAATTTGGAGGAGTTACACAACATGTTTGGTACTTCGGATTAGCTTGAGGTCACTGCAGAACCGAAACATCTTGTAAATTAGGTTAAATGTAATGTTGTGTTTTTTACTATTTCTCTTTTTAATTTTTCATATTATCTTGGCTATTTTAAATTTTGGACTCAATTATTTTCATGTTTTGACTAACTTCTGTTTTAATTTCTGTTTTTCCATAAATTTTATTTATATCAAGTGCTAAATCTGTCAAATTTTATGCGTACGATAACTTATGTTGCTGTTTTTAAGTGGTCTTATTTAAAGTTTTTTTCTTTTTTCTCTTTTATATAAATTCAATAATGATTAGTGCAATTTCTAATGTTCCTTCGTCTGATAACTCCGGGTGTAATTCCCGTGTATTGCTAAACTCTATGGCTAAACTGGGTAGTGGTCTGAAAGTCTGTCATTTTAATGCTCAGAGTATTCTCCCCAAGATTGATGAGTTCAGGCATATTTTCAATAATATTTCTGTTGATGTGATCTGTGTTTCCGAGACTTGGCTAAGTAATTATATTCCTGATTCCTTAATTAGTCTAAAAAGGTTCAAAGTTTTTAGAAACGATCGTGTTGGTAGGATTGGTGGTGGGGTTGTTATATTTGTAAATAATTTTACCCATGGTAAATTAGTGGCTCAATCTGAGGCTAACTCTGTAATTGAATATATATTTGTTGAGATTTGCTTCAATAAGCAAAAATGTCTGCTTGGTACAGTATACAATATAAACCGCCCTCTATATCTAATTTTGGTCCTTTAGAGGCAGTTCTTGCTGAAATAGGACACCTATATACCCACATAATAATTGGTGGCGATTTTAATGTGGATTATCTTGCGGATTGTTCGAAAACTAGCCAGTTCAAAGACTTCTTACGGTCCTTTGATTTAGCCGTTGTAAATTCCATTCCGACCCATTTCACAAAAACTTCATCCACACTTTTGGATCTTTTTACTGTGAGTGATCCCAAATTAGTACAATTTAATTACCAAATCTCTCTTCCTTGCTTCTCCAGACATGATATGATTTTTATAATTTATAATCTTGGTAACCAGGAAGGCAGATCAACTACATTTACGTATCGTGACTTCTTTCATATAAATCATGATTCCATATTCGCCGAAGCCGCTGAACTGAATTGGCATTATATTTATTCAATTTTAAATGTAGACGACAAAGTCAATTTTCTAGAACGCCTGGTGAAATACCTTTTCGATAAATTTGTACCCTTAAAGAATAGAAGCATAATTAACTCAAGCTGCCCCTGGTTTACAAAACATATTGAAAACCTAATATCTCAACGCAACTCTGCATATAAAAGATGGAGACGTTTTCGAACCCCTGATTGCTGGGAATTTTATCGTACTTTGCGTAATCGCGTTAATTATGAAATTCGTCTTTCCAAAATCAACTACTTTCGAAGTAAGCTTGATGTTAAATTGCCAGCTAAAAAGCTTTGGAAAAACTTGAGAGATATTGGTTTAGGCAAATCGGAAACAAATGATATAGCCAGGGACTTAAACGAACTCAATCATGAGTTCTCTCATTCCTCTGGAAACCTGTGTGCCAATGGACATTTTTTTTTTTTTTTTTTTTATATGAAAAAACCAAGCTTAGGTGTAACCCTTTGTACTACCAGTCCGTCATGTCGTTCAGTTCATGGTGCAATGTCTAGTAGTAGCTTGGTTTGAAGAATAGAGGAGAATAGGAAAGGTTAGAGGGGGTCTGGAGGGTGTAGAAGAAAATGACGATGAACCTCACGTTTGAACTCTGAGATGTTGTACGAGTTCGGAAATACCGACTGCGGGAGATCATTCCACAATCGAGTTGTTCTATTCATAAACGAACTTCTGAACCGTATTGTGCGTGAACGAGGGGGCTGTAGGGTATGGGGGTGAGCCGAGCGGGCTAGTCTTGTGTTGCGGGAAAAGTGTTGCCGTGCAGGCAGGAGGTCCTGAATTTCGGTGGAACAGTCGCCATGGTAATAGCGATAAAGTATGGAGAGGGCTGCTACATTCCTACGGTGGCTCAAGGTGTCTATGGAGGCGCGAAAGGGGCCATCACCAATGAGTTTGAGGGCACGATTTTGCACCTTGTCGAGACAAGCCAAGGTGGTTTTTGGGGCGCCTGCCCAGATATGTGAGTTGTATTCGAGGCGCGGCCGAATGTAGGATTTGTATATTGTAGCCAGTGCGGCTGGCATGATGGGAATCCTAATTACACCTGTGTCACTAACAGCAATCCTTTTCAAGGGTTTTCGTTTATTAATATTTCCCAGCAAGAAGTATATGCGACAGTGCTAAGTCTTAAATCTGACTCCATGGGGCTTGACGGCATTAATCCTAAGTTCATAAAGATAATATTACCAATGGTACTGCCTTATCTAACTCATTTATTTAATGCTATAATATGGTCTTCGACTTTCCCCGCTAAGTGGAAGCTGGCCAAAATTATCCCTATACCTAAAAAGTCAAGTAAGCAAGAGTTTCGTCCTATTTCAATTCTTCCGTTCTTTGCCAAAGTGTTCGAAAAACTCATACACGAACCGATTTCGAAATACATCGAAGAAAATAATTTTCTATCAGCTCATCAATCTGGTTTTCGAGCTAAACATAGTTGCAGCTCTGCGGGGCTAAAAATCTCTGAAGATATCCGGCAAGCGATGGTAGAAAGCAAACTTACTTTGCTGGTGTTGTTGCTGTTGGATTTCTCCAAGGCGTTTGACAGAGTTAACCATATTATGTTAATAAATAAAATGAAATCTCTTTTTAACTTCTCTAACCATGCCTGTCAACTCATAAAATCTTATCTAAAAGACCGTGGGCAACGAGTATGCTCGGGTGAGAAAATGTCCGACTTTATCAATATTGTCAGTGGCGTTCCCCAAGGATCCATTCTTGGGCTTTTATTCTTTTCAATGTTTATTATTGATTTGACTAGCTCCCTGACCTTTTGCCAATATCATTTGCTGATGACGTGCAGTTATATATCAGTAAACCCAAAGACCAACTTGAAGATGGTGCCCGATCTATGAACCTAGACCTACACCTAGAATACCTTTAAATGGGCCGTTGAAAATGACCTCGATCTCAATCCAGCTAAGACCAACGCGATCGCTTTTTATAAAAATCCACTGGATTTGTCCACATTCCCCAAAGTATATTTAAACAGCGTACCTAAAAATCTTGGAATCATTTTTAATCAAACTTTAACATGGAGTAATCATATTAACAGTTTAATCTATAAGATATACGTGACACTTAGGAAATTGTCCATATCCGCGCCATACACTCCTGTTGCAACACGTATTCTATTGGTAAAAATACTTATAATTCCTGTCCTGACCTATGGATTTAAAATTTCCTGCTCGCTAGATTGCAATACACAGAGGAAATTAAAAGTAGCTTTTAATTCAGCAATTCGTTACTGCTTGATGCTTAGACGTTTTGATCACACGCTTGCATATGTAAATTCCGTCTTGGGATGTACTCTTCAAAAGTACATTGACTTCCGTACAATTATCTCTTTAAAGAAACTTATTTTGTACCATAAGCCTGACTACTTGTTTGCATTATTGAATTTTTCGAATTCTCAAAGGACACTGAACTTGCAAATCCCTAACTTTAACCATAGAATTACTGAGAAGCAATTCTTTATTCACGCCATCAGACTTTGGAACACGTTACCAATTAATATTAAGAGAAACAGCAGCATTCCCAGTTTTCGTAAAAATCTTTTTTTACCTGTAGATAATTATTTGATTTGAGTCCACCTATTTAATTTAGTTTTCTATTTGTAGCTTAGTTTTGAATTTTATTTTATTATTTTATTTTATTACTTATGCCCTTCATTTTTCTTTGTTTTTTTGTTCTTTTTCTCTTACACAAATCTATAAGTTTCTGTACTTAATTGTGTAGCTGTTATAAATAAATAAATAAATAAATCGGTTGTCAAATCTCCGGTTAGACAAAACGGGAGTTGCACCGTTTAACAATTGTTAACATTTTAACGTTAACTTTAACCAGACAAATTTGCCCGGTTAATGTTATTGTTATTGTTAACATATGACAGTTGTCATAGATCCAGACAGGGGTGCCATTTTCAATAAACTCACAAACTGTGTAACTTATAAATACACAAAAATGTAAATTTAGATCAAAGTAGCCGTTAACGATAACTTTAACAAACGTTGGGTGGTGCAACTCATTTTTACAAACTGGAACTTTAACAACTTTGTTATTGTTAAAGTTAATTTTAACAATAACTTTAATCAGTGATTTGGTGCAACTCACCCTTAGTAATCCTTACTAATATTATAAATGCGAAAGTAACTCTGTCTGTCTGTCTGTCTGTCTGTCTGTCTGTCTGTATGTTACGCTTTCACGCCTAAACCGCTGGACCGATTTTGATGAAATTTGCAACAGACATAGTTTAGACCTTGGAGACGGACATAGGCATTTTTTTTGGAGAAAAAAGGGTTGAAGGGGGTGAAATGGGGTTCAATAAGTTGTAAGGGGATTTATTTTCTTTACTTTTTTTCTATTGTATAAAAAGTAACTGACTGAAAGACAACGCACAACCTAAACCGCTAGAGCCAAAGGGCTGAAATTTTTGACAGTGCATCCCTAGCGATCGAAATTCATCCCCTAAGGGGGTGAAATAGGGTCAACTCAAAACCGCTGGAGCTATAGGGCTGAAATTTTGACAGTGCAGTGCAGAGCTATAGGGCTGGAATTTTGACAGTAATGACGTGGACAGCAACAAAAAGCCATTTTTCGAAATTCATCCCTTGGTTTTTTTCCAAACCGCTGCGCTGGAGCTATAAGGCTGTAATTTTGACAGTGCATCCCTATAATGGCGGGGTCTTCCACTATTAAAAAGATTTTTCGAAATTCATCCCAAAAGGGAGTAAAATGGGGTTTACCCAAACCGCTGGAGCTATAGGGCTGAAATTTTGACAGGGCATCCCTATAATGATGTGGACATCCACTAAGAAGCGATTTTTCGAAATTCATCCCCTAAGGGGGTGAAATAGGGTTAACCCACACCGCTGAAGCTGAAGGGCTTTAATTTTGACCGTGCATCCCTATAATGACGTGGACATCCACTTAGGAGCGATTTTTTGAAATTTATCCCCTAAGGGGGTTAAATGGGGTTAACCCAAACCGCTGGAGCTGAAGGGCTTTAATTTTGACAGTGCATCTCTATAATGACGTGGACATTCACTAGGAAGCAATTTTTCGAAATTCATTCCCTAATGCAGTGAAATGGGGGACATAAACATGCCAATCTCTGCTTCAAAACTTGCAGATTTGTTGAGCAGAGGTGATATACGCAGCAATTTGTTTACCATATTTATTAAAAATATGCACTATAATAAACCCTTTTAGGGATAATGACAGCTGACTTTTTTGTTTGTTTGTTTTTTTTTTTGAAGGAAAACATTGCACATAATAAACAGTTTTTATTTAAAGGCGTTGCAAGGCACGCGGGTTTTATGCTAGTAAAATATAATTAAAACTTATGTTCTGATTTCTAGTTACTTTTAAAACGTAACATATTCTAAATTATTGCAAATTGATATGTATTTAGTATTTTACCTCTGTAAAAGAGGAAGGTGTAGAATATAGCAATTCCATATCCTGTTCCAATCCCAACTCTATAAAATATAATATCAATTAATAAAGTTAATTGCATAGCAGGCGTTCGAGAAAAACAATGTTTTTTTAATTTTGATAGCATACAACAAGCCCTGCCCGATGCCAATTGTCAATTTCTGCATTTGACTTTTCGAAAACCCACAAAACAGAGCTGCCATAGAGTAGAAAACATCGAAATAAATTTATGGCGTTTAATACTAGTTTCAGCGCTCTTGGGGAATACGGCTCCGTCGAAAATATTGGTATGAAAACTCTCGTTATAATTGCTTCTTTCAACTTCATCGAGGATAGTTTTGAACTGTATAAATTATGCAACCAACTTCTAAAATATCCGCATATTCTCTAACTCGAAAACATTTTTGCTAAAAATAAAATTTTATTTCGGCTTGAAGGCAGTCGACTGCTAATAAAAAGGCGGATTCCCAGATCCTGAACCAGTTCACCCACTAGTTCTGTTCTTAATTGCTTTATGCTATAAGTCGACTTCCGTTTCCGAAGAAATATTTCCTTAATTAGTGAAAATTATTCACTTAGTTTCATTAAATATCATGGCATCCACTTAATGTGTAGTTTTTGGGAATTTTGATGGAATCTTCAGTCATTTTCTTGCATTAAAAAGGATCCCCCGTGGATAGGATTAAGGCAACAAATTATGTAACATTTAAGAGTTGTCGAGTACAGAGACTGAGACCCTCGGTCCGTCTGCCGTTCATTTGGCCATTTGTAAAAGACGTTGGTCATGTTAACTAGAGTAAAATTAATTTATGTTTGGCAAAAATTATTATAGCAGGATTAACTGGAATTTATTGCCTTGTCTCAGATGGTGGCCAAAGTTATTAGCATTAGTTTTTGGGTCAAGGAGCACAGTTGTAACTGGGATTCTTGTCCTTAATCTTTTTTTTCTTCAGTTTTTTATAATTATAAGTGAAATAAAACAGTCACAACAGTTGTATTAAGCTGATCCTTTCATGAAAAAGTCTACTTTAAGTAGATGTTCTTATTAGTATGCAGCTCACATACAAACTAATGTTAGTAGAAGTGTTAGATATGTATTTATTTATTCACTTAGCCAAACAAGACACACTTAAATAAATTAACAAATATCTTAAAAAATCCTTATGTTGTTTTGGTATGCTTTCATTTCATGAACACTAACACGAACTTTAATGAGCAGCTAATATCTTAAATTAGCAGGATTTATTAAGTAAAATTATTTTTTTAGAATAATTCATATATTAAATGGGAAAAACAAGAATAATTCATATATTAAATGGGAAAAACATATCATATATTAAATGGGATAGTTGCTGAAAACCCATACAGCATTAATCGACAGACTTTTTTCATTCGGCATGCGCGCATCACTTTCCAAATTATTTTCATGAGTTTTCTCTGCGTAATAAAAAATACAAAATTTGTACTTTTGATTACTTGATTGTTTCCGCCAGTCGCATGCGCCAGTTTGTTGCCGTTTTAACTAAAATGAGGGGAAATGATAGAATAATGTTTATAGAATTTGCCAACGAGGTGCAGAACTGTTTAAATTTTTTGTGTCACGGAGTTTGAAAAAATCTATACTTGTCCGACTTGACCAAAAAGAACAAACTGGAAATTCCAGGATGTACCGGAATTTCCTGAAACCTGTTGTGTAGAGTCCAAAAACGAACACTTCGTTTAGAGCGGATCTCATTCCATTAAGTTTATTAGATATTAGCAAAACTTATCAATTTAAGGTCGTTCTGACACTGACAGACGCTTTTTTTAATTTAAACAAAAAAAGGCGCAAGCGAATATTTTGAATTTTTTTCCAGAGCATATTTTCGTTAATATTGCCCTTTCGGCACCTCCAAGAAGTCGATATAGTTTTTGGTTCGCGCGGTATTGTGCACCTACAAAAATCACAAACGACGCTTAAACAAATAAACGGTTCAACCGAATTTTATGAAAATCTTTTGAGATCATGTTTTCGTTAATATTCTTTGAACGGTACCTCAACTAAGTCGATCTTTTTGGTTCGCGCAATGTCGTGCAGTAAAAAATGGCCCCAGACGTACGCACACAGACATATTTACTTCTCAAATTTTGCTTGCGACTTTAAAAAATGTAAATACGTTGAAAATTTCGATTTCGAAATTCGGACCGATTACAATAACTTCTCTGTAAGTACTGGGAAGTTAAAAAATTGTAAATTAGCTTTTTATTAATTCAATTTGCAAAAATGCCAAAGAGTTAACCCAAATAACCTACTGTACAATAATTCTGCTTCCTCATCAGTGTGAGAAACAGATGTCACTAGCTTATTTCGAATTTCGGAAATAAAAGTAAAAAATTTGAGTGTTCTACTTGAAGTAGACCCAGCTTTTTTAGTGATGTTCTCAAATTTTGAAATGATATGCAATAGAGAATTAGGCAGTGGCATGAGCACGACGAAACACAAGATAAATCCACTTTCTCATTGTGCATGAGGCATTAAGCATTAAAGCACACCCAGCCTACCTAATTATGTTAAGTAGTCTGTGGTTAAAGGGTTACAACCCGATTTTATGAAATCTTAAAGAGTTGGTTGCACATAAATCATCAATCGATCTGAAGCCTAATAATTCAGTTAACAGCAAAACTTAGCCACCATTAGATGATTAAATTCTAAATATCCCACCAGCATTAACTTGTAATTGTAATAGCTTTGATATGTACCAATGGGAATATATCCATTTTCAGATACCTTTATCTTGTGGCATCAAGCTGCAGGGTAGCTTAAACAGCAGCAAAAATGCCCTGTGCCTGAAACGATAATGGTGGCAGTAACGACTAAATTCCTGTTCTGTCATGTCTACATAAATTACCGAGTAGAGCTGGGGTGCCAGCCTGAAGCTAATAGCTTGGCCATAATTTAATAGACAGGTATCCCCATATATCAAAACAAATAGTAGTTGGGTGAATCTTTATCTCATAAATACGTCACAATATATCATTGCGTGGCTTTATTTTAAAAATATTAGTATGGGGAGAAACATTTCGTATCCATTTACGAAAGTGAATTGTTATGGTGGGCAATGTTGCTGCATGTATAGATGCATCTGTATCGAACCGGTATAATGGGCATATAGGATGCAATCAATAAACACGAGACGCACCTGAAACAGATGGAACATACCCATATTCAGATTATACCATGATAAGCCCTCTGTACAGGTGAATTGGTGCTGAGAGCAATTATGTGGTTGATGTATGGTCAGTTTATGAAATGTTTCAGCTGCAGCAACAATATTCATATTGTGTAAGAGGGAGAAGGAGGTGTGGGTGTGGTTGGTCGGATGCAACAGACTTTACTGTAACATTTTGAGTTTTAAATGTTCACTATTTCAAAACATCAGGAAAATATTTATAAACAGAAATGACAGTAAAGTATTATTTCTATTTTTCGATTGAATCATAAATATAGACATAAAATGACGTCAGGGCTATCAACTCGTAAAATTGTTTACCTGTAAGGGCAGGTCGAAATACCCCAAAAATCCTCTAAAATCAATATTAAAGATACTAGTTGGGATGGGGGTTTGACCCCTTCGGTCCACACGATCAACTTCCCAGTATAATAAACGTAGACGGAATAAACTGACTTCTTACAAAATAGTGGGAAACTTCATCGTTCAGCACTAGTGGGAAACTGACTAGTATCAGAACTAGAACGTGTTCAAAAACCTTACTATGGTTAACCATGGTTAATTACGTTAAGCTCCGTGGTTAACTACAACATAACCTTGAGCATAACTTTTTGGCATTCAAAAACTCCCGGGGTTAACCATGGTGTAGTTAAATTTTAACCATGTTCGGGAGCACGGTTAGCGATAGTTAAGAAGAAGAAGACTAAAAATAACTCCTTGACAGCTGTTTCAATGTTAAACACATGAACAAATCAAAGAAGGATTTGTGAGTTTATTGTAAATAAACCTCCATGTTTAAACTTAAACTGTCTTGGTTAACTGAAGTGATGCAGTATAACCACAGCTAACCCCGAGGTTTACCATAGTAAGTTTTTTGAACGCGCTCCAGGTGACAAAGTAATCCTGAGAGAAGCTGGTTCAAATAAGTATAATAGTGGTAAATCCACAAGATTTTTCTAGAGAATTTGTTTTTCCTGAACGTTAGCAAACAATCATTTCCTTCGCACTTTCTTCCCTACACTAAAGCGGGCGTTCAAAGTCGTATTGAGTATGTTGAAGCACCGCTGATAAATTGGGAAGTTGAATGACCTCATTTGGATGGATTTGAAATGCATGTTTGTAAAGGGTAACGAAATTTTGGCACCAATTTTAAAGAGTGTCGGATTTGGACAAGTTTTGTTGAAAAGTTATCGCTCTGCAGAATCCAAAAATCAGTTTACATATTAGATATTCGCCAAACTTAACAATTTAAGGTATTTCTGACACCTATCAAGTTTGTCCATTTACACACAAAAACAGCTCGACCGAATGTTATGAAATTTTTTTCAGAGCACTTTTTCGTTAATATCACGGCAAGCGGTAGTTTGCCGAGTTCATAAGGGCAAACAGCTGTAACGGTCAGTTTTGCACGAAATCCATAAATAACTACTGGACTCAAAATCACTGTCGGGAATGAAATTTAGAAGTTGTTCGGAACCAAAAAGTAGGCGGCGAAAAGAAAAACAAAAAACAGGAAAGAAAAATTTGCTAGTCAGTTTTTAGGAGTCAGTTTGAGTAGTCAGTCGGGGTGTGAGGCATGGAGTATCGGTCCTCGGTGTTCTGAGAATTTTCGTTATTTTGTTTAGTAAAAACATTGTAATTTTGCTGAAAGTTCAATTTTAAATAATAATATTGAATGGTGCATAAAGTTGTACGGCATCGAATTTATTAATTAAAAATCAGCTCGACTTATGTGTGAAGTTTTAACGAGGATCGCCCGGCCCGAGGAGGAGATAATATTGCTGGATTGAGAAAAGTGACTCAACAAACATTTTTGCTCCAAATAAAATAGAATAGAAATTCTCAAGCTATCCAGGATCATTTCCCGGTAATTTTTCTTTTAATTGGTACAATTTGCAGGAACACTAGTGAGAAAGAATCCCAGTTCTATCATCAAAAACAGACTTGTATAACTTAAATGTGTGAGATAGGAGGCCACCATCACCATCTACATCAGCCGCTTATTATTTGTTAAACAACGATGAAAGTGACATTTCAACAATATTTTCCTTGTGGTAGTAGGATTTTGGATTTCAATATAGACAGAAAAAATCAAATGATAAAATTGACGTGCCGGTGGCAACGTAGTAAGCTTTTGCACCTATGTGTAGTTCGTATCATAATAAAAAAAAGAAGAAAAAATAATAGTCAACAATCTTAAATAAGTATGTAAATTAAAAGACTATTTAACAGCAATATAATATATAGCGACGGCTCCGGGTCAAACGATGGGTATGCATCATCAACAACAACAACAAACAACATTTGTGTATGCTTTAATTTAATGATTTGATTTGATAGTTATAATTACATCATTTTATTTAAATCTGTTCATATTACATATTATTTATATTTGTGGATACATTTGTTTGCTCCTCATTGGAGATATTTTTTTCTTATTGTTGTTTTCAGGTAGTTTGTTTTTTTTTAAACTGAACTCAATATCTGGGATATCGTATGTAAAAACGCGACGTAATGGTACCAGTGCGACGCGTTTTTTTCGTAATCTTTCATCGAATCGAGTTATCTAAGTATATGTAATTGTAGATTATAGTTTCTTGAATTTGAGAATTTTAAAGTGTTGTATCTGACAATATTAGTATTTCATTTTTAATGAATATTGAGTTATTTATTAATTTGCTGTATTCTTATGCCGTTGTTGGTACCTACCTGTAATAAACAGGAAAATTAAATGATTATAATGAATTCAAGGTTTAGATTTTTTTGAAGTGTTAACTTCTTTAGGCGCGTTTGGCACTTTTTCGCTGGGGGTAAAACAAAGAATTCGCGACACGCGCATTTTGTTGCTACACCCGTTTCTGGACACATGATGGCGACACGCGCACTTTGTTGCTCACTCGTTTCTGGGCACTTGTGCCTATGCAGCTGGCTAGAGCATGGCAACTTTTGGTTTAGCTCCGCATAGAAACAGCAGCGTATAATTCTATGTGTGCGAGGAAAAATAGCCCGCGCTTGGTGGGTGGGATTGGGTTAGAATGTTGCAATGCAGAAGCTGCTCTCAGCATTCGTTTTATATTCTCGCGCCGCTCTCAAAATTCATGTCATATTCTCGCACGCCATCGCACACAGCAGCGAATGTGTGCGAGACAAAGCCTTCTACATTTACAAGCCATGCACAACAAAATCTCACACTCACATTCAAAGATTCATGGGACTTCAATTTCAAAGATTCATGGGACTTCGAAGTGTGGTTATGTGGTTTTTTTGGGAATAAATTCGGAAATTTACTTCTGCCTTCACCTTTTTACCGGATTGTTGACTTTTATTACGTTGATAATTGTAAAATAGAATTAATTAAAACAAAATTTTCTTGAAAGAATTTTATTAGGAACTTAAAAGAAATCTCGAACACATCTTTCAAAATGTACACAAATGTTCTTTCTTATTTCTTTTCAATAACAAACAAAATAAATACAAGGAATCTTATTTAAACAAACGCACTAAAAAATTACTTAGATGGGACAGAACAATATTAAAAACATTATAAAACTATAAAATATATCGGTATATATTCTATTATGAAACCGAAAAATCTGCACGTTCTTTATCATTACAGCACTGAAAAAATGACTCGCTAATCCCTTTTTAAGGTAAAGTCTCTTTTGATACACGTATTCCTATTAATTAAACTAACTGTAACTTCATTATCTCAAAAAACGTTTTGATATAACTTGAGAATAAGACAGTCCTCCATAACCAACATATTCATTTATTCCGCAAATGGATTCTATTAACAACTTATAATTAAGTTGCTAATATAAATTAGCACCTTAATTATAAGTTGTTTATAGATACACTGGACACTTTTTGCACTTTTGCACGTTTTTTCTTTTCATAAAATACCTATTAGGTATTATTAATAAAATCTCACTAACAACAACACTTTTCGCGACACGAAACACTTCTTTCCCTTGTTTTTAATGGGATTTTGACATTTCATGAATTTAAGTTGGGACTTCATCAAAGCCTTCTATATTTACAAGCCATGCTGCATGTGTGTGTTTGTGGTTGTATGAAGTCCCAACCAAAATTCGTGAAGTGTCAAAATCCCATTAAAATCAAAGGGAAAGAAGTTTTCTTGCCGCGGAAAGTGCTGTTGCAAGTGTGGTTTTGTTTAAAATAAAAGTTATGTCATCAAAATCAAAAACCTGAAACAGTGAAAAAAGTAAAACGTAATATGTGTCATAAATTAATAATTTAACTATACATGTTAAAAATAGGATTTGCGGGTTTTATGTTGGTTATGGAGGAACAACATGTCAAAATCCCGAGGAAAATAAGTGATTCGCGCCGCGGAAAGTCTTTTATTAAATGAAAGCGCCGTGATTTTTGTTAAAAATAAGTTTTTTTTTATAAAAATAACAGGTGCATAATATCAGTTTGGCGCGATTTTTGTAGTTAAGCAAAATTGTGCTTTGTTACTGGAAATTGTTCTTTGGGGCCATGATGTCACATGACGGATCAGCCAGTTTTTGTTGCAGCCAGTTACAGTTTCATAGGAATATATAAGTAAATGAAGATAAGTTAAAACGAATAGTTTGCTAAATATTGCCAAATATTTATATAAATTTATTTTTAGCTGTAGTTTCCTACCTCCAGGTACGGCTTTTGCTTGGTGTGATAAACACGGCATGATATCCATTAAGGAAGAAAGTCAGGGAAGCAATTTCACTTATTATTTACATTATTAACTCAACTTTGTAATATGTAGTAAATAAATGTTACAATTAATTTCCAAAATTTTTGTTTTTAATTGGTTAAAGAAGATTAATTGATTCCCAATAAACCAACATAACCACACTCCACACAGTTTGACAGCTAAATTGAAGTCCTATTATGCTTTCATTGTGAGTGTGAGATTTCTTTGTGCATGGCTTGTAAATGTAGAAGGCTTTGGACTTCATACAACAACATACTAACACCTACAGCATGGCTTGTAAATGTAGAAGGCTTTGGTGCGAGAGGATGAAATGAATGCTAAGAGCGGCGTGAATATGCCATGGATTTTGAGAGCGGGTCTGCATACATTCATACATTCGCTGCTGTGTGCGATGGCGTGCGAGAATATGACCAGGGTTGCCACTAAACAAAAAATTTTGGAGCCAAATTTTCCGAGAAAAAGAGCCAAAGCTGATAAAAAAGAGGCAAATTCAAACACAACAGAAATTACATTGAAAACCGCGAACAATAAGATGTCAAAAACAAATCTTCTTCTTTACCATACGAGTAGGAGGCATGGTCAACCAGAGAAATTAGTTGTAGGATAGTTCTAAAATCTTCAAATCTTGAAATCAAATATTGAATTTTTATCCAGTAACAGTAATGGTAAATTCTTTGCGAGTATGTAATTAGGAAAAACCAAATCAGTTAAAATTCAAGATCAAGTTGAAAGAAAAAGGCAAAAGAGCCATTTAAGTTGAAAAAAAGCCAAAGAGCCAATTTTAAAAGTTTTTTTGATAAAGAACCACAAATGGCTCTATAGAGCCAAAGTGGCACCCCTGAATATGACATGAATTTTGAGAGCGGCGCGAGAATATAAAACGAATGCTGAGAGCAGCTTCTGCATTGCAACATTCTAACCCAATCCCACCCACCAAGCGCGGGCTATTTTTCTTCGCACACATAGAATTATACGCTGCTGTTTCTATGTGGAGCTAAACCAAAAGTTGCCATGCTCTAGCCAGCTGCGTAGGCACAAGTGCCCAGAAACGGGTGTGAACCAAAAATGCGCGTCACCATCGCTGATGTCTGTTGCTGGACCTCGACTAAAAGTTGCCATGCTCTAGCCAACTAAATGGCTGCAATATTTAAATCTTTTGCTTGGATTAATCGCTTTCGGCGACATGGAATACGTTTCGGCGTTTCGCCTATTCGACTGGGCATCTGTATTTTACGTACATATCTGAGGTAGTATCCCAGTAGAGAAAATCGCAGGTATTTATTGTGGGAAGTCGATTTGGAAGTACTTCTTTAATTAGTGTTCTATGTAATGACTTATAAATAATGCAGAGGAGAATGGGTTTGGTGACCAAGCGTTTGATTTCGCGCAAAAAGCGTGTTGAAAAACTTCGTATCTGCTCGTTTTCTTTGTTAATCATCACAGTTGTCTCAGCCATTAGGTTTTATGTCTTTAATGTATAAACATATATTTGAATTTATGTTCATGATATAAATATAAATCGCTTAATTTTACTTCAAGCTACCCCACCCCTTCACGCCTCCGCCAACTAAATTATATTATAAAAATTTACAGTATAATAACTTTGCATTATGAGTTTAGTAATAAATGTAGTATAAGTACTTCCAAATGGAAGGGGAAAAAAAGTACTTCCCAGCCTAGGCCATCGCCGTGTTAATGTAATGCCTTTTTTGTACTGGGTGGAAGTACTGAACTGCTTCTGTAGAAGTAGTTTTTCCAGTAATTCCATTCCCTACTGGTATGTTATATTATTTTCTATGTATTATATATTATCTATTACGTACTATATACAATGTACTGCATATTATGCACTATGTTCTGAAAAAATTCAAAATGAATCCAGTGGATTCCCATAAAAATTTAGATCCGTGACTTTGGCTAAATATAATATGACTTTTTTGCATATTTGCACAATGTTTAAAATAGCAAAAATTTCTGTTTCGTGACTGTTGCATCAACCCGACGACAAGTACTATGTACTACATTTTTCCTATGAACTATGTACTTATTACTATATATGTATTATCTACTATTTTTACTAAAAACTACATTATCCCAGTCATCCATCGTCCGATCTTTGTGTGATAAGTTTAAGATAAATTGTTTAATTTCCAAAACATTGCAACACATTTTGGAGGGAGTGCATATAAGTAACAATTAAATAAACTTTAACAGAATATTCATAAATAAAATATATTAATCCTTATCGTCCTGTATTAAGATTGATTTGGACATTTAGACTAGCCATAGAAGTTAACACTTCTAAAGTGTGGTCCTACGCACACTCGTATTTTTTTTTTGGAATGGTTGGGGCAGATTTCATTTCCTTTCAGGGTTCTTAAGTAGTGCTTTTCCTTGTCAGCTGGTGGTTATCCATACTATGAGCTGGCAAGGGAACGAACTACTGTGACACGGCTCAAGCAAGGCCGGGAGAAGGATGGAAACTCAAGATGAAAGTGCATAATCACCGGTAAGTGGTGAACCATGATGCGTATAGGCCCGACCACACACCCCACGACCCCCGCGGCGAGCTAGTGAGCTACGTGTGGCCGGCAGCATATCCCTCTAACACAGTGTTTCCCAATTTTATTTTCAGGCGACACAATATTCATGTTTACGAAATTATGCGACACACAGCTAAAGTGAATTTCTACATATTAAGAAAATGATATATTTCGAGTTAAACTCATTACTAATTAGTTTTATTTATCAAAATCATACTTCACAAAATTTCTAATTAAAAAAAATACACAATGAAGAAAACAAATTAAATGCAATAAAAATAACCAAATATTTAATGTAAGGTATGTGGTTTATGTTCGGAACACAATTTTTTTGTACGTGGTCGAATCTTCGATAAGGACACCCTTAATTCATCTTCAACTTTGCGTTACTTGCGTACTTTGCGTTACTCATACCCCTCCGACAACACAGGACAAGCAAGTGCCAGACCTTGTCTCTTAGAACGTGAACTCATGTCCAACTCTCTTAACGCGGACATTAAACTCATTCTTGATTGGGGCCGCAAGAACCGCGTCGAGTTCAATGAAACCAAAACCAAGTACTGTCTATTCTCCACTAAAACCTGCACCAACGTTCCCTCCATTTCAGTGGGCGAGGATAATATAACTGCTGATCTATATCTTAACATCCTCGGCGTGACTCTATCCAACGATTTGCGTTGGAATAATCACATACTCCAAGTCACCAAACAAGCGTACCAATGCCTCGGCTTCCTTAAGAGATGCAAGTTTCTCCTTCATCCAACTGCCTTGGCTACAGTCTACAAGTCCTACATTCGGCCACGCCTTGAGTACAACTCGTATATCTGGGCGGGCGCCCCTAAAACCACCTTGGCTTGGCTAGACAAGGTGCAAAACCGTTCCATCAAACTCATTGGCGATAGCACCCTTTGCATTGATCCTTTAAGCCACCGTAGGAATGTAGCAGCGCTCAGCAAGTTTTACCGCTATTTTCATAGCGACTGCTCCACTGAAATCAAAAACCTCCTGCCTACACGGCAATTTTTCTCCCGCAACACAAGACTAGCCAACTCGGCTCACCCCTTCACCCTTCAGCCCTCCCCTTCACGCACATTACGTTTTAGCAGTTCGTTTATAAATAGAACAACTCGATTGTGGAACTCTCTTCCGCAGTCGGTGTTTCCGAACTCATATAACATCTCAGAGTTCAAACGCAAGGTTCATCGACATCTACTCACGCACCCTCCAGACCCCTAACCTATCCTATCTCATCTTTCTTTCAGATCAAGCTTACTACTATACATTGGACCATGACTTGTAAGACATTACGGACTAGACTAGTAGTACAAAGGGTGACTCCTAAGCTTCTTCTTGCCACAAAAAAAAAACAGATAGAAGTCTCTCTCGCCTTTTGCACTTTATTTCATTGAGAGCTGAAAAAGCTAACTCACACAAATAAGAAGTGGAAAATGGCAATATGACAATCATAGCTTTTTTTGACAACACTGGAAATTCTTTTGATACACCTATCCAAAAACTACTTAATTCATCGCCATTGAATTTAATTCGAAGTGTTCGATCGTTTTGGATGTCTAAAAGTTCTTCTTCTGTTAATGATAGCTGTGTTGTGTCTAAGTTACTTCCAAATGGATCTCGCACCCAATCAAAACTGGCAATAGCAAGTGATGGAAAGTAGAGTTCAATGTTCTTATCAAGCATACTTAATGTATCTGCAATAAGCGTTAAAATTTCGATGTTAAACGAAGTCTTCGCTGTTAAAGGAAACATTTCTAGATTTTTTTGCAACACTCGTCGTTTCCACATATTTAGTTTATCCTTGAAAGCACTAAGTTTATCCGTGCAACTGAGGATACTCTCCTTTTCCCCTTGCATGCTTGAATTTAAATCATTAAGATGAGCGAAAAGATCGGCCAGAAAAGCGAGTTTTGAACACCAAATGTCATCACTTAAAAAATCAGAAGACTCGTTGTTTTCCATTGTGAAATATATCAGAAGCTCATTACGCAATTCATAAAATCGTGACAGAACTTTTCCCTTTGAGAGCCATCGTACTTCAGTGTGAAAGATCAAAGTTAAATGATCGGCTTCCATGGATTCACACAATTTTGAAAATAAAGGTATGTTTTTTGGTTTACTTTTAATATAATTTACCATTTTCACTACTTGATCGAGTACAATTTTTAAATCACCAACAATAGATTTTGCAACTAACGCTTCTCGATGTAAAAAGCAATGAGTAGTCATAATACCGGGGTTTTGTTCCTTAGCCAGCGTTACAAATCCCTTTATTGAACCTGTCATTGACGGAGCTCCATCAGTACAAATACTGTTGCAAGACTCGCACGAAATCCTATATTTTTTCAAATAATCATCAATAACATTGAATACATCTCGACCAGTTGTAGTTTCTTTTAGTTCTTTACAGCAAAAAAATTGATTCACAATATTTCCATTCCAAATAAATCTTATGAATGCTAACAGTTGAGCTTTTTGGCTTATATCTGTTGATTCATCTACTTGTAATGCAAAAATTTCCCTAGTTTTAATGTGTTCAATTACCTGCTGTTCGATATCCTCCGACATACTTAATATTCTTCTACCAATAGTGTTATTAGAAAGCGGTATTTTCATAATTTCTTTTTCAGCCTCCTCTCCTATCATAGTTTTCACCATTAACTGACAAGCGGGTAAAATAAGAGTTTCAGCTATAAGGTGTGATTTTTTCTTTTTTGCAATCATTTCGGCAACAAGATAGCTAGCTTCTTGAGCCTTCTCTAATACCTTCACCGATTTTAAAAATGTATTTCTCTGCAGTTTTTTTGAACTCAAGAGCCTTTGGAAATAATCTGCTGTTTTGGTGGATAGACTAGGATGCTTTAATTTGAAATGTCGCTCTAGTTTATTTGGAACCATTGACTCATTTGCTAGCTTTTCATCACACACAATACAAATTGGAATTGGATATGTATCATTACCCACCCATGAAAATCCCAGGTTTAAATAGCTTGTATTATATTTACGGCAAGCTACTTTGATTTTCTTTGCAGCATTTTCTGCATCGTTTGCAGAGTTTAAGGAATGTTTTGAAGTTGTTACAGTAGCTGCAGAATCTTCAGAATTTCCCGAAGGATTGGAATTGCTTGTATGAGCTTCTTCTTCGTTTGCTGATTTTATCGAATAATAAACTTATCCATCTTGCAGATACATATGTTTATAATTGTTTTTTAAATACCATATACGTAGTTCTAAATTAAACGTGTTGAATTGATAAAAACTAGCAATTAAAATATATCGAGGGTTTCCTGCCAGAAGGGCGTATCCACAAAATCGCGATTTTGGGCTTATAACTTTTTCTTAGAGTCAGGTCGTATCCATCAGACTGGTCGTATCCATCAAGTGAATAAAAGTATCCAAAACATACGCCTAAAAACATTTATTTTCGATGATAAGCAATATGAAAAAAAAAATACACCGATTTTTTAAATGTTTTTATTGAATCCTCTAAATCCATGTTTTGGTTGATACGCCCTTTTGGCAGGAAACCCTCGATATAATAACACAATAATTATATTAAACAAAATAACTCACCCAAATATAAATTGAACTCTCAGTAGATCCTAACAAAAATTTTGAATAATAATTTTAATTGTTTGCGAGTTGTGATGGGAAACTTTATAATAAGAATGGGTATCCATATAATTATGCCACTGAAATCAAAATTGGTGGGAAAAAACAGTTCCAGACTACTAATTTATATGTTTCAAATTTTTTCATTTCAAATATTTCAACCGTTTTTTGATTTTGCGACACATTTGGAAGCAGTCTGCGACACACCTTTTGGGAAACACTGCCTAACATTAGGATCGGCGGTTGGGGAGGATAGGAGTTCCGATTTGTTTTATGTTTAGAATTGCGCTTTTAGTCAGGCTTTTCGGGCTTCTGGCTGAGGGGGCGGGGCAATACCTCGCATAAATGGCACCAATATATAGTCGCGCCATTATGCTGTTACACAGCTAAAGCCTTATTTACGCCTAAACATGGCAAACAAGGTGTTTTTTTTTTATAAAATTATGCGATTTCTCACCTTTTTATAAGCAATTTAAGTAATTTTTCAATTGAAACCGATAACCACAATATAAATAAATTATTATTCCATGAGTTTTTCCCTATCATTCTTCGTTTTCCTTATTTTTACATTTTTACATTTCTAAACGAGCTTTTTTTCTCCTTCAGTCATAAAAAAGTTATTCTATCAGATGGCGTTATAAGTTATTTCAATTGCTCAATAAGATGGTGCTACTAGTTAGTCGAAATGTTTTTACTTGCATTGTTGATGACAGATGGCATTAGATGATGAACAAAATGTGGTCATACGAGTATATAAGTGGTTAGTCACAACTATGGTGTCTATAAAAACTCTATGTAGTTCATAGTACAAAAGTACAGTAAAATTTTGAAATACCGATTACCACTTTTAACAAGTTCGTAATTGTAATTCATTTCTAAAAATATGACATATTCGTTACAAGTTAGTCGATGTAAGATAGCATTCCCTATCATTTCGATGATTTACAAAAGGCGTTCATATTAAACCGGTACGCGAATCAAGAGAACGGATTAAAATTTCTTCACCACCCCTTCGACATGGGTATTAATTGAAAGGGTATCACAAGTACAATACCATAAGCTCAATATATATAGTTAAATCCACGGCGGTTCTCAAGAGGGCGGACTATTATTTTCTTCACAACCCCCTCGACATGGGTATCAACTAAAAGGGTATGATAAATAGAATACAATAAGCTATGTCGTAAAATCCATGGCGGCCGTCTCAAGAGGGCGGACCATTTCTTCCCCACTCCCTCGACATGGGTCTGAATTGAAAGAGTATTATAAGTAGAATACCATACGAGATATAGTATACTCAATATATGGTTAGATCCACGGCGGTTATCTCAAGAGGGCGGATTACCATTTTCTTCACAATCTCCTCGACATGGCAATCAAATGGAAGGGAATGCTAAGTAGAATACAATAAGTAATATAGTATACTCAATACATAGTTAGATCCACGGCGGCCATCTCAAGAGGACGCATTACCATTTTCTTCATCACCCCCTCGACAAAGGTATCAAGTGAAAGAGTGTGATAAGTAGGATACATTTTTTTATTTTAGAATGTAGGAAAACAAAAAGAGTGATATCCCACCAAAAAAACATTAAAAATGTGAATTAGAAGTCCGTGGGCGTGGAAGTTATTTATTGGGACAGTTTAAAACACACTTATGTATTACAAAAAGAACTGATATGGATTAGCCAAGATGAATCGTTAATAGCATGAAATAATTAAACACCTGATGTTGTCGCCAGTCACCATCCGCTTCAGAAATGGATTGATGTTGTTGCTCTTCGCAGTTGGAAATTCGGTTCATGAGGTTTTTTTATGTTCTTTCGTGTGAAACCGATATATCCAGCTTCTTTTTTATCCTACCTTATCCAAATGGATTTTTGAGCAATATTTAACGTAATCGTAACAATGGGCCTGATTGCTGAATCCGGCGGCGGGGAAGTTAATGCGAATTTGACTTGGTCTGATTGCTGAATCCGCCGGCGGGAAAGTGAACGAAAATTTGACAGTTTATGAATTTCGAAAGTGGAAGTGAACCCTTCCCCTGATTAGTGAAAACGCGGGAAGTGAATCTGCCTTATAGTCCATTCAAAACGCGGGGGGGGGGTGTTCCAAAATAACACCGTTAAGAAAATCGAACCCTAAAGGTTTTTGGGGTCGCTGATCACGAAAATCAAGGTTTGGCGGTCCTAAAATTAGGGCGTTACCCCTGAAAATGCAAAAAACACCCCTTTTTAGGGGGGTTTCGCGATTATTTCAGTAATAATGAAAACTAATGCGATGAAATGGACTTTTTTTAATATTTATTTGCGAAGGTGGTTGATTTATACTAAATCAAGGCGAACTTAATGGTAAGGGGTACTCCTAAAGGGTTGAAAGTACCCCTAAATTGGCGAAAATTGCAAAAATTGTAAAAAAAAATTTCAAGTTTATGCTTCAATTTCGATTGTGGGCGTACTGTCAGGCAAAAATAAGTTATTTTCAACCCTTAAGGGGTTAAAACTACCCCTACTATAATAAAAACAACTTAATATAAAAAAAATTGCAAAAATTTATTAATTTATATTTTCTAATAAAAAGAATTTTTATTCAAACAATTCACTAAAAAAATTTAAATTGCAATCTACGAAAAGAATTTTTTTTTTTGTCAATTTATCCCTAAGGTTTAACTCCTTTAAGAGAGTTAAAAATTTTCCAAATGTTTTAATAATATTTTATCTATTAAATAAAGCAGAGCCCGCTGTCATTCCGTCTGTTTGTCCGGGATAAACGCAAAAAGTCCTGCACTGATTATATTAATTTTCACCAAATATATCAAAAATAACCTAACTTAGATTATAGGCTAAATAAATTTCTAATATTAAGTCCCCAAAAGAAACTATTAATATCTTTTACTGCGTTGGCGAGGGGGTTGGTGGAGGAATATTTTTGTTTACATATGAAAAGTCGGTTGTGAGATTAGGTTTCATATTTTACCCATGTCTCTATAGTAACCAAAAAATTGCTCATTATTTTAACCAATAACCAAAAATTGCTCAATTTTCTCTAAAGAACAACAAGAATATGTTATTAGTCATGAAAACTTTTAACAAATAAATAAAAATAGAATAGTGAAAAAGGCATAAATTAAAATAAATTATTATTCACTTTAGAATTTGGAAGATGCGGCAAATTCGAAATAGAAGTTTGATGGCTAATTTTACCTCAAATAGAGGGCCATCTTTCGATCGGTAGATTATTAAAAAAGCTTCAATAACATTTCCAATGGGATTTTCTCTAGACTATGTGAAGTGAAGAAGAAGATAAAGCGGAAAAACGAAAACTTAAATGTTTAAAAAAATAGTGAAGATTTACAAAAATTGATAGTTTTGTTGTTTTAAAGAAAAAAGAAAAAAAGTGAAAAGATTTAAATTGATCAAAAGGAAGTTTTGATGGTTAAGAGTGAAAAGTCGAAAAAAGATAAGTGAAGTGGATTTAAAAAAACTTACGAAAAGGGCGAAAACGCAAGTTTTGTTCCTTTTTTGCATAATTTTCAGTACGTAATTAGTACATATACGGTTAAAAGTGAAAAGTGGAAAAAGGAACAGAAGCAAGTGAAGCGGATTTATAAAAACCTATGAAAAGGGCAAAATCGCAAGTTTTTTTTTGCATAATTTGGCGAGGGAAAATTTCCTGAAATAAACAATAATCATGAAATCGTATTTCCGCCTACTCTTTGTCGAGTCGTTACGCATACCGAAACATTGATTAAAGAAATCTATGAAGATGTAGAACACATTAATTCAAAAGAAGATTCGTGGTTCTGCGAAAGGGCCATTCTAGCTCCAAAAAATGAAGAAGTAGCCCTCCTTAACAAAATAATTTTAGACAAAATTCCTGGTGCTCTAACTACATATAGCTCAATAGACTCGGTCTGTGTACTGGACGATGCAGTACATTATCCGGTGGAGTTTTTAAATAGTATAACAATCCCTGGTCTTCCTGCACATGAAATACATCTTAAAGTGAATGTACCCGTTCTTTTACTCCGTAATTTAAATCCACCAAAATTATGCAATGGTACTAGATTGAGAATTGTCGCATTACACAAGAATTTAATTGAAGCTACAATTTTAACGGGTTGTGGGAAAGGCGAAAATGTGCTTATACCTAGGATACCTATAATTCCGAGTAATTATCCCTTTAAGTTCAAACGCTTACAAATTGTTACAATTCCCTGTTACCTTATGTTTCGCGATGACGATTAATAAGTCTCAGGGCCAAACATTAGGAAAAGCGGGAATTGATTTAAGTAAAAATTGCTTTACTCATGGACAACTATACGTTGCATGCTCTCGAGTCAGCAACTCAACAAACTTAATAATTTATGCCCCAAAAAATAAAACGCAAAACATTGTCTATAGAGAGGCATTAAAATAAAAGTGTTGTTATAAGAGCAATTTTGAAAAATTATTAAAAATAATTTCGGTTAAGTCCGGTCCACGCCGGCTAATTTCAGTTTGATATGCTTGCCCAGTTGTCTATTGTACGTTTTTCGATAGGAGTCGCTTAACATCAAATTTTAAAAAAAGTATTTTAATAGGTACCTATTCAAAATAAATTTTTGAACATTTCTTCCTTTACCTCTTTATACCTTTTTCCTACCGTGGACTGTGCACACATAGTCTTTTTTTATTTAAAGGCGTTGCAACGCACGCGGGTTTTTTGCTAGTCAAATATAAAATTTTAATGCAAAACAATAAATTTCAATTTGTTCCAATTACAATTTTAATGTGGGGGTATTTTTACCCCTTTAAGAGTTGAAAAAAATAATTTTTTGCTGATAATACCTTTTGAACCAAATTTCAAACAAAAGTAAAAAAATAGCGGCAGGATCAGAAAAACTTATCGGACAGAAGGTATGTAGAACTACTGTGCGAAATATGTGCAAGGAGTATGGCATCAGGACCTACGTAGCCCGAAGAGAGATTCATATTTCTGAAAACAACAAAGCAAAGCGTCTTGCTTTTGCCAACAAATTCGTAGAAAATCCGCCAGAGTTCTGGAGAAACGTCCTATGGACAGATGAAATCGCGTTCCAATTCGCTGGGTCCCCTAGGAAGGAATTTATACATCTTAGGAAAAACCAGAAAGACACAGCGCGCATCCCGCACCAACGACACGGAGGCGGAACAGTTATGTTCTGGGGATGTCTATCGTATTACGGTTTTGGCGACTTCATTCCTCTGGAAGGCACAATGAACTCTAATAAATATCTTCATTTTCTGAATGATCACGCCTTAACGTCTGGAGATAGATTGTTTCCAAATCAGGATTGGATCCTGCATCAGGATAATGTACCCTGTCACACGAGCCGCACGATAAAAACGTTTCTAAATGGAATTGGAATCCCCGTTTGGGAATGGCCCCCGCAAAGTCCAGACCTCAACGTCATCGAAAATGTCTGGAACAAAATTAAATAACAAAAGACAATTGACATGCGACGTCGACAGGACACTACAATTACAGAATTGCAACAAATTTGCAATGAGCGACCAGCAGATCTCGCCATCAAACTCGTGGATTCGATGCCACAGCGACTTCTAGCGGTAATTGATAACAAAGAAGGTCTTACTAAATACTAAACCCTATAATTTAACATAAAATGTAAAAAACAAAATAAAAATATTCGCTACTTTAAATTGATTTTTCAGTGTGTGTAAATACTTTTTGCCACTTTTTCAGTTGTGTAAATACTTTTTGCCACCTCCTCATCATCTGTAGCACTACAGCCTATTATTGGCCTTGGCTTCCTCCAACATTTCTCTCCATGCCGTTCGGTTCCTGGCTAATGCCTTCCAGTTACGTACGCCTAACTTTACTAAATCTTCCTCAACGGAGTCCATGTATCGCTTTTTTGGTCGACCTGAATTTCGCTTTCCATCAGGAATTCGATTCAACGCTATTTTTGCGGGGTCGCTATCGTCAAGCCTTTGTACGTGTGCCACCCATCGCAATCTTCTTAATTTTATACTTTTGACAATGTCGGGTCCCCGGTACAGTTGGTATAATTCGTGATTATATCTCCTTCTCCATTCACCGTTTTCGCAGACACCGCCAAATATTGTACGTAGAATTTTTCTTTCAAAAGTGCCTAGAAGAGTTTCATCAGCCACTTTCAAAGTCCATGCCTCTGATCCAAGCATCAGAACGGGCTTGATTAGCGTGGTATATAGTTTACACTTCATTCCTCTAGACAAAATGCGTGATGTAAGATGTTGTCGAAGTCCAAAATAGAATCTGTTAGCAACGTTTATTCTCCTTCTGATCTCCGTTGTCTCACCACTGTCAGCTTGCAATACGGTTCCAAGATACGTAAATTCTTTAACGGTTTCTATATTATATGCATCTATGGTCATATTTTGTCTTGGAGTTGCGTATCTTTTTGAAGTACAAAGATACTTAGTTTTTGCTTCGTTGATGAGCAATCCCATCTTTTTCGCAGCTGCTTCCAGTTTGATGAAGGTTTCTTTAACACTCGCAAACGACCTACCTATTAGAGCGACATCATCAGCATAAGCCATCGTTTGTGTTGACTTGTTAAAGATGGATCCCGTGTTTCTACCCCAGCGCCTCTCACCGCCTTCTCCAACACTATGTTAAATAGGAGGCATGACAGCGCGTCACCTTGTCTCAGGCCTCTCTGTGATGTGAAACTATCTGAGAGGTCTCGTTCAACTCGTACCCTGCATCGTACTACCTCGATTGTAGCTTTTGTTACTTCGATTAGGTGTTTTGGAAATCGGAAGCACTCCATAGCTTTAAATAACTCCTCACGCTTGACGCTGTCATATGCTTGCTTGAAGTCTATAAACCGTACGTGAATATTGATGTTGAACTCCCATGATTTTTCCAAAATTCTTCTTAGAGTGGAAATATGGTTTGTAGTGGACTTACCTGGTCGAAAGCCACATTGATAATTACCTATTATGCCTTCTGCGATAGGTAGAAGTTTTTTGTATAAACTAGTGGACAGTACCTACTTTATACGCTGAGTTGAGGAGGGTAATACCCCTATAGTTCTCACAAACGAGTTGATCTCCTTTTTTATTCTGGGGGGCATATCACACCTTCCGTCCATTCAAGTGGGATCTTTTTCTGACGCCAGTTCGATTCTATTAGTTTATGTAATCTGTTTAATACGAGAAGTTCTTTTACTTCCCGGTGGGCTGATTGTCCAAAGTTTCCTTTTAAAATTATCAAGATGTTACACCTTGACAAAGTTATTTAAAAATGTTGACAAAGTGATTCACCTTGACAACGATTGCTTTGTTGATTTGATTTGTAATGTTTGTGCTTGAGCGAAACACCCAAACACAGGACAATTAGAAATTAAACGCTTGAAGTCTTACTAATAACTGTACTATTTAATTATCCATTAATTTCTTTTATATACACAAAACTGCTTACTTTGCTAAAAGAATGTTCTATGCATTTTGTGCAACATTAGAATTTCTGAGCATCTGCCGATTCTCTATGGAAATTCGCGTTACCTAGCCGCTTCGCATATTTTCTCATGGCCGGACGGATCAGATTACGTCTGGCTTGATGTTTTATCAGAAATTTTAATGTTGCTGGTCAACATGCTTACATGCCGAAAAATGAAAATTTAAAGATAATAAATGTTTTTACTTTTGAATGGAAAAAATTATGATAACAAAAAAGGTTTTTTTGTTTTTGTCTTATTAAATTTGTACTGTATGAAAATTTATGTAATATATTAAATTGATTGATTTTTATGATAAACTAAATTTGTACTAAGAGTACAAACATAATCTATTCCTTAATTCTTGGCCCCCATATTTCCACATCTCAATTGCTATGCTATCTTTTCCTGGGGCTTTATTGTTTTTGAGATTCGTCATAGCTTCTTGTACATCGTCCATTGTAGGGACATCACTTTCATTAGCAGCACCAGTATTACTATCATTATTGGTTGGTGCGTTTCTATTTGTTTGATTCACATCACTTTCACTCTCATTTTCGTCGCCTCTATTCAGTAGCTCATTAAAATACTCCCCCCATATTTCTAAAACCTCTTGTTTTTGGCTCAGGATATTACCGTTTTTGTCCTTACACATTGATACTCTGGGTTTAAACTCTTTACGTTGCTTGTTCACTTTCTCATATAACTTTCTCACTTCGTTATTATTCCCGAGTTCGTTTATCTCTACAAATTGTTCCTCCAGCCACGTCTTCTTTTTTCTTTTGTGCGTACGTTTTTCTAGTCGTGGTTTTTCCTTATAGGTCGCTACGGAATTTCTAGTTCTATATCTTTGTAGCATATTAGTATATGCTTCATTCTTATCTTTCGTAACTCTAGCGCACTCTTCGTCGAACCAGTCTTGACGTCTTGCTCGTCTTTCATAGCCTAGCTTGGTTGCAGCGTCTTCCTTTATTATGGTACTTAGTTTTGCCCATTCCTCATCAATATTGGCACCGATACTTGTAGCTTCGTTATTCGATGCACCGAACCTTCTATTGAGCTCTGCTACATATTCTTCCCTAATTTGTTCTTCGTTGAGGGCCGCGGTATTATATTTTCGCTCGCTTTGTTGTACCCTTCCTCCTGTCCTAACGCACGAAATCCTATCTCTTATATTAGCACCCACCAAAAAATGGTCTGAGTCCACGTTTGCTCCACGGTACGTTCTAACATCTATTATGGTGGAGCTGTACCTTGTACTAATAAGTATATGGTCTATAGCATTTACCGTCTCCTCATTAGGAGATTTCCAGGTTACTCTATGTATTCTTCTGTGTTCGAATTTCGTGCTAGCCACTATCATGTTAGCTCCAGCAGCGAAGTCCACCAGTCTACGACCATTATCATTGCACTCAGGATGTATACTGTGCTTTCCAATGGTTGGGTAATAGATTCGTTCCTGCCCTACTTTTGCGTTAGCGTCTCCTATAATTACTTTTACATCATACCTGGAACATTTTCTAAGATTTCTCTCAAGGTTTTCATAGAAGGCCTCCTTTTCTTCATCAGACTTATCTTCGGTTGGAGCATATATATTAATGAGAGAGTAATTGTGGAATTTGCCTTTAATTCGAATTTTTCACATTCTTTCACTTATTGCTTCGAATCCTATTACAGCATGTTTTAAGTTTTTTCTAACGATAAATGCCGTACCTAGAGTGTGCTCTTTATCTCTGCAGCTGTAGTATATTGTGTAATTCCACATTGTAATTGCCACCTCCATCCACTTGAAAAAACCGTTACAATCAAAAGACAAAAGAAGTTGGCGAGCAATTTTCTACGTGTTTGTTCTTCAACAACGCAGCGAACAAACTATAGGCACAAATTTCCGAAAATCACGACGCAATAAGCAGAAAAACATCATTGATTTCAAAGTCCTTGGAAAAAAGTCTTTGAGTAAATACTTTCTGCCGCCATTGTATTACCAAAAGAAGTGATATGGATTAGCCAAGATGAATCGTTAATAGCATGAAATAATTAAACACCTGATGTTGTCGCCAGTCACCATCCGCTTTAGAAATGGATTGATGTTGTTGCTCTTCGTAGTTGGAAATTCGGTTCATGAGGTTTTTTTATGTTGTTTCGTGTGAAACTCATATATCCAGCTTCTTTTTTTATCCTACCTTATGCAAGTGGTTCCAAATGAATTTTTGAGCAATATTTAACGTAATCGTAACAATGGGCCTGATTGCTGAATCCGGCGGCGGGGAAGTGAATGCAAATTTCACTTGGTCTAATTGCTGGATCCGCCGGCGGGAAAGTGAACGAAAATTTGACAGTTTATGAATTTCGAAAGTGGAAGTGAACCCTTCCACTGATTAGTGAAAACGCGGGAAGTGTATCTGCCTTAGTGATTTTGACATTTCTGTTCCCCAGAAAAGTTATTGCGGATTGTGATTGTCAGCGGTTGCGAGTAAAAAGAATAAACAAACAAATGTAAGTTTAGGAAATTTTTAAATGAATTTAATGCTTTTAAAATTTAAACTATGTAAATAAAATAATTGTCATAGCTGAAAAGAAATATCACAATTTTTGTTTTAGGAAAAAGACAACTAACAGGAACCAGTTTGCAAAACTGGTGGAAGCTATGAAAGGTAATCCAGATCTCGCAAAAAATATGACGAGCAGATCA
Source organism: Thereva unica (assembly GCA_949987705.1). Lineage (NCBI taxonomy): Eukaryota > Metazoa > Arthropoda > Insecta > Diptera > Therevidae > Thereva > Thereva unica. The sequence continues at coordinate 59,795,838 of OX465281.1, forward strand.
CCAGAAGCTGTTAAAACTTTCTGATTGAACTTAAAGAAAGATTTGGACAGTTTAGGACAGCCAATAAAGGAAATTTATGAGTATGAAAAGGTTAGTTAATTTATGAAATGTTTGCCCCATGAAATCAATAAAAGTTCTTGTCCTAGCATTCAAAAGCTTAGGTGCTGTGCCGCGTAGTAGGATTGACTATTCAATAAAATAAATTTGTAAAGATATTTTGATTACTCATATTGCTTTTTCAGGTGTGGAGTGACTACAAATCTTCTATTAGAAAAAAATTGGCAGGACAACATAAAGAATTAACCAGCACAGGTGGGGGTCCAAATAAAAATATTGTTTGGACTCCACTTGAGGAAGAAATCATTGAACTAATAAATTTGAGAGACTGCACAACTGGGGTACAAGATACTTGTAGCTTTGGAACTTCTACAGATGCAAATGGGAGTTCTGGAATAAACCAGAATGAGGACATGATAGGCGGAAACCTTAACGACGAGAACAGCAGCACATTAAATGAAATCTTCTTAAATGATGGAATTCCGGAAAATCCACGAAAAAGACGCCACACGCCACGTCAGGGAAATTCAAAAACTGAGAGTTTTCATCTGTTAGAAAAACAAATAGGAATACAAGAGAAATGTTATGATGAACTTACAACCAGCTTAAGCAAAAACATGCCAATATTAACTGACATTTCAAATAATTTAAGACATGTTAGAAAAACACTAGAGTGGATATGTGATGAAAAGAAAAGTCAGACTAAGCTTATGACTTGGTCTGATTGCTGAATCCGCCATCATAAAGAACTAGAAAATATTATGAGGCAGAAACTGAGAATAAAGCAATCCATTTTACAACTAGAAATGAAGAAAGTAGAACCCAACCTGTAGTCAATCTGAGCGATAACCAAAAGTGTTATCTTTCATGTTTTAATACATATATAAACTGATTTTAAAAAATTAGAAGTATATAAGCAGGCCTATTTAAAATGAAGTACCTAAGAAGCCTTTTTGTTGAGAAATTGAATTAAAATTTTATTTTATTTATTAGGTATAATATGTACATATTAGCAATTATAGTGAAGTCTAGAAGCTAGTAATGAATTTGCAAGAATTATCGCGGTATTAGCCTTCTTTCGATCGTCGGTAAAGTATTTACGAAAATAATACAATCGAGGCTACAGAAACATCGAGAGCAAACGAGCCGGGAGGAACAAGCGGGATTTAGACCACATCGAGGATGCATTGATCAAATATTCGCCCTCCGTCAGTTAATGGAAGAAAGAATTCGTTGCGGCAAACGAATTGTCGTCGTTTTCATCGATTTCAAATCCGCTTTCGATTGCATCGATTGGAACAGCTTGTGGAGAGTCTTGGTAACCGAACACGTGCCATTGAGAATCATCCAACTTCTCCAAGCGTCGTACGATGGCTCAACCAGCAGCGTTCGTATTCGAAACGACTTATCCGAGGAGTTCCCGATTCAGACGGGTGTCCGACAGGGAGACGTCGCTTCGCCACTTCTCTTCAACGTTGTGATCGACGCGATTATGCGTGAAGCATTCGATGGACGACTCGGAGTTCAATACGACGACAACAACTTCGTAACAGACTTAATGTTCGCCGACGATAGCGCTGTTTTCGCCGACACGGATGCCGAAGCAACGGACATCTTATACGATATTTCCCGCATCGCCCAATCATACGGGTTAAAAATCAATGCTGAAAAGACCAAAGTGCTCACAACGGATGGATCAAGAGCCAGTGTTCACCTCGATGGAACCCAAATCGAACAGGTTCCAAGGTTCAAATATTTGGGATCATTGGTTGAGGAAACGAAAGTAGCATCGACGGCCGACGTTCACAGCCGTATCGGCCAGGCAACAGCAACATTCGCCTCGCTCAAGTGGTGCATATGGAAACGAGCAAATATCTCCATCAAAACAAAACTACGTCTTTACCGAACGTTCATTCTTCCGATTCTTCTTTATGGATCTGAAACGTGGACACTGCTCAAACCGGACGTTAAGAAGCTCGAGGTCTTCCAAATGCGATGTTTGAGGCAGATCCTCCGTGTCTCACTCCGTGATCGCCTTCGAAACGAGGTTGTCAGACAAAGATGCGATCAGCAAACACTGATCGAAGAAGAAATGCAAAAACGTCGACTACGGTGGTTTGGACATGTTTGCCGAATGGATGATAACCGCTTGCCACGTAAACTTCTCTGGCGAGACCGTCCTGCAGACTGGAGAATACAGCGATCGGCACCGAAGAAAACCTGGTTGAAGAATATCGAGGGTGACTTAAAGAATCAACGATTATCAGTTACCGAGGCTCGAGACACCGCCAAAAACCGAGAAGAATGGAAGCGAATCGTGAATAGAGTTCGGGACCCAGCGGCACCGACAGCAGCGTATCCGTTGCGGGGACGTCCCGCTCGGACCGCCAGCTAACGGATCAAAGAAGAAAGAAGAAGAATGAATTTGTGATATTGATGTTTTTGTTTATTTTATTTGATTTATGTTTATATGAATTTTTATAATGAATTTAAAAATATTCTTGATGAAGAAGTAAAAGATAAGACTTGTATAATGAATATATTTATTTAAAAAAAATGATTCATACATGCTTTTTTAAATTGTTTTTGTTTTTCCTTTATTTTAAATTTGGAGGATCTTATTAAAAATTACTTAAAATTTCGTTACGCATTCTGTTGGCTTCAATGGTGTAAGCAGAAGGAGTGCTTTCTTCGACTTCTGTGGACATTTCATTTGCTTTGTGCTCCTCAGACGATTCCAAAATTCTCGTCCTCAACATTATAAGCAATGCAAATATTGTGCAAAGCACAACAAACATTTACAATTTGCACGCTTTTTTTGGGTTGTAGTGCAATTGCCGCGCACCTAATAGGCAGCGAAAACGATTTTTCAACAACCCAAAGGTTCTCTCCACTATACTGCGTGCTTTGTACCTACATTGTGCAGTACCTCCGACGGCTGCTCGAAAGGGTGTTAGCAACCAAGGTTGTAATGGGTATCCAGCATCACCTATTAACAAGAGTAAATGATGATTACAATAACCCCGAATTAGAACAATATTTAAATTAAAGCAATTACCAAGCAATCGACTGTTCCTATCTCCATTCCGGTACTTCCTTTCGAAGTGATTCGCAGCATCACTCGTTTTCCAAATAAAAGCGTCGTGACTGGCGCCTGGGTGTCTCGCATTAACATACCTAATTATATTTTTATGGTCACAAATCTGCAAGAGTGTGAAAATTAAAGCATTTTCAAATTAAAGATATAGAAACTCATCCTTACAATCATCGCATAAAAGCCTTTTCGATTGTAAAACAGATGTGGATTCTCTGTAGGTTTAATAATTTTAATGTGGGTCTCATCGACGCACATTTCTACTCCCGGAATATGACTTTTTTCATAAAAAAATAGTTTCGCCTCTTGACTTTCTGCTTCGGTCATGTCAAGTTTTATCCATTTTGGACATAAACGCTTTTCCAGTGCACTTAATACACTGCTTAAATGCTGTGAAAAAGTTGGTTGCGATACTGCAATCTTGTAGTCCTGGGCCATTCCACGTTGATGGCCACCTTCGGCTAAAAATCTTAAGCAAGCTGCTAACTTGCATTCTGGCGAAATTGATGAAGAATTCACCGAGTGGTCAATTTCGGTTTTCAATTCTTCCAGAACGTACAAGAATGCTGGCTTGTTAAGTCTAAAATTCTTAATAAATCTAAAAATGGCTTAATTTAAAAAAACTTATACATATGTATAAAACATTTACTCAACATCAGGAAATTCCATAAAATTTTCTGCGGTATTCCTAATAAATCGCCGTAAAATTTTTAATGATGAAGAAGCTTCCACTTCCTCTTCCTCAACAATTAAAAAAACCTATGGAGTCCATAATTATACATTTAAATTACACTAAAAAACCACTTGCTTGGAGTCGTGTATTCAATGCCAACTGTCATTCGATTGTCATTTGAATTTCGAAATTGAAATATGTATGTTACTTCATATGGCACTTCCGCCCGGCGGCGGATTGAACAATCGCAAAGACAAGTGATAGTGAAACTCTTTAGCGGCGGGAATCCCTAATCCGCCGGATTCAACAATCAGGCCCAATGCTTACAGGACGATCGGACTCGACGATTGCCATGATGTTTTCGAAGTTTTTGACAATTGGTCTTCCACAGCGTGGTGCATCTTTGATATCGAAATTACCGGAAGGGAATTGACGAAACCAAAATTGTGCGTGATTGGATGTTACAGTATTAGGACCATTAACACTATTCACATTTTCAGCCACCTGGCTTGCGTTTTCTCCTTTATCGAAGAAAAACTATAAAATATATTTTTTCACAAGTTCCCCAAAAGTGCCTCTTCTCCCGCATGTTCTCTTGACAGAAAATGCCGGTTTCCAGACCGCTCCGAGGAAGCGGGCGGTAAAGTATCGAGGCGGGCGGTAAAACTCTTTACCTTCCGCTTCGAATTACTTTGTTTGTCTGCTCCTGTGTTGTTTGTACTAGATATCAAATTTCTTACTCCATTGAGTGTTCCCAGATTGGACTTCTACAACGCGAGAAACAGATTACTAAAGCGTTATGTTGTAAAAATAATGGATTTCCTTTTACTACACCAAAATTTCAAAACGCCTAGCGACTATACCGTTATGATTCCCATACGATTTTTTGTTCGTCTATCCAAGACCACAGCCAGGCGTTTCGACATTTTAAGTGATACACCCTGAATGTTTAATAATAATTGCATAATAAATCAATTAATGACTTTAAAATCACTTTTAATTGAATGTTCAGGATATTTTTCCTTAATATACACGAAAAAACCGCGGAAGTAAAATAAAATGATCACCTTAACAATTAACACACTTAAAACACACTAACCCCCCTATTCTAAATTGTGACCCATCATAAGTCATAAGCTTTTGAGACTCGTGCTTGATATTGAAGGCTTGAGACATTTTTCTTGAGATTATCAGCTGTTTTGGTATTCTAAGCACCCAGTCATAAGAAAATTTAAAAAAAGTACACCTTGGGAGGTGAATTATTATTAATTGTTTTGACATGTCACTATGTTGATATCAATTTTGTCAATCTGCTGATATCAATGAAATAATAAAAGTGAATCCAAATAGAAATCATGGGAAAAGGTAAGAAAATTTGATATAATTTAATTATTTTAACGGTATATATATATATATATATATATATATATATATATATTTAACAAATTTTGCTCAGTTAAATACCAGAGAACGACAACGGAACAGCTAGAGATATATTTGTCCGTTGTGCGGAAGAACCCCGACATACAGAAAAATAAAAATGACCCCAGATATCCAAAAAGAGTGGAGGACAGAGAGTGGAAAACAGACAAAGAGTGGAAAACTTTAGCAGAAAAGCTAAATAGTGTAAAAGGGCCTACTCGTAGTGCAAAAAAATGGAAAGAAGTATGAGATTGTACATATTACCATTTCAATGTTTATTGCTTTCAATATTTCAGAGTTTGACGCACTGGAAAAACCAGCTTCGGTCGAGAGCACGAAAAAACAAAGTGAATAAAATTGCTACTGGAGGAGGACCATCCACAGTGGAGGAATTAAACTCGTTCGAGGAGAGAGCCATGGATACATTGGGCGGTATTGTTGTGGATGGGATTAGCACGCTTCCAACCTTTGGCACAGAAGTATTTACAAAAACTTTTGCCTTAATTACTTTAGAAAACGCTTATTTTTTCAGGAGGCTGAAATATTAGATGAGCCGGCGTCTCTGGATCATTAATCGGAGGGGATACTATGCTAATGTGAGTGCAGACTATTGCACCCACAACTCCTTTAATAAGGAATTTTCTATAGAATCTGAAGAAGGTGATGTTTGATACCATTACGGTTACGTATAACATTTTATTTACCCCGTTTTAACTTTCAAAATTTCCTCCGTCGTCTGAGGAAAGTAAATTTCTTTGCCCTTCTTATTTACAAGAAGCTTGGTTATAAAAGCTATACTGCGGGACACTGAAGCCTGGCTCAGAGCTGCGGGATAACTGCTACCAACGCACTTCTGGTACGATCCATGAGCCAGAAAGTGTAGAACAGACATAAACTTTAAAAGAAAAATAAGGAAACTATTTAGTTTTGCTCACTTTATATACATAAACTTACACGGACAGTAAAAGGCAATTTACTAGGTTGTTGGTCATAAATTTTTAGTTCCGCCATCAAATTTAAACATATAAATTTTGGGAGGCGGAAATATTTTATAAATATGCTCTCTTCGATCGAAAAGGGGTCCATTGTATCCCGAAGATTTCTCAAAATTCTTCTTCGGTCCACTCTGAAATGCAAACAAAGAAACCTTATAGTATACTTATACCGAATTTAAAAGCCATTTTACCTTTCTCGTCGCCTCTCAATAACTGCTAACTCCAACATTAATAGCTCCGCCATAAATATAATATTTTGCCAGAACCAAGTGAAAAATTTAAACACAACGTAAAAAACTGCTCTATGACTTGCTCTTTACACAGTCACAATTTTGATACTCCTTGAGACTGTTTCCGGATTGTCAAAATTAAGACTGAAAAATTAGAATACTAAATTGTATCAAGTTGATACTCACCGCACCCTTGATATTGCGTTGTGACCTATGACTGGTTTTAGAATACGGGGGTAAATCACAACTTTTTTTTTTATTAAATCACTAAAGAAATATCACTGATAATCCATGACCAATTTCACTAGGAAATTTATTTTTCGTCAAACATTCCTTCTTTGCCTTCTTCATTTCTTCACGTAAGTAAAGTAAAATAAAAATAAACTATGGCCTTACAACGGGCGTGATTGCCATATGGAGGGCATCAGAAGGTCCGTTGCAGGACAGTGCGGCCATACAGGGGGCAACTGATGGTGGAATGACAGCCTTGTAGTACTAATAACGGCCATACGACGGTGGTACAGCGGCCGCATGGTTTCTGTTAAGGGCATACGACGGTGATGCAGTGACAGCGATGTGGATATTCGCTCTACTATAAGAAAATATCCTCCCGAGTAAAAATAAAATAATGCCTTTCAACGGGCGAACACCAAAAGTGCTTAAACATAGTCATAGGGCATATGAAGGGCATTAGGAGGCTCGTTGCAGGACAGTACGACCGTACATCACACACATGCGATTAAAAAAATTCTTTTCATCCATGTAGAGATACAAAACTCACCGTGTATATATTGAGAAAAACATCAACACACTATTTTTTTCTTCCAGCGATTTAATAACAAAATTTCCCACTAAAATATAAGTCAACACGCACTACACACTTCCCAACAAACTGGCGAGCTATTATCGAAAATCTTGGGGCTTCGGTAGCCTAGGGAATAAGGCGTCTGGCTACCACCCCAGAGGTCCCGGGTTCAAATCCCAGCCAGCACCACGGTCCTTCGCCTTTTCCGCTTTCCCACCTTCATAACTTTCCTTCTTTCTTCTTCCTGTTATAGCCTTCCTTAGCCCCAGGGCCGTAACGTGGATTTTGTGGGCCCTGGGCAAGACCTTCAAATTGGGCCCCCCTCAATAAAAAAAATTGAGAAAAAACTTACCATGGCTATAGTTCCTGTTCTTTCACATTTTTAAAGTTTAGTAGGTATATCACTTAATAAATAAACACAAAATAAGGAATCTTTAAATTGGTCCTGTCCATATTTTTTGTAAATTTTTTTTTATTTTATATTTATGAAGAAAAACGAATTAAAAATTTATTTAAATTGCATTCTTCTTGCTTTTTTCTCCGCAAACTCATCAATTATATTATTAAAATCTATTTCTTGCACTATGTTAGATTCAATTGATATAATAGACAGGTTCGACAAACGCTGTTGTGAGAGCGACGATCTTAAATAGTTTTTAATTAACTTCAGTTTACTAAAACTTCTCTCGCAAGAAGCGGTGGTGACTGGTAGGGTTAGAAATATTCTTAAAGCAGCCACCATGTTTTGGTACGATTCGACTAATTCGAAATCATGTATAGTCTTGTAATATATTTAGAGGAGTGGTTTCTTTCAAATTTTCCACCAGCCCACATACCTGAAATTTAAAACTTTCATTCTCACAGCTTAATTCGTGACTATTCAAATCTTTATCATATTTTCTGGATAAATCTGCCGCCGCCTTTTGTAATTCAACAACGCTCATTGATTCTAATGACGAGCCAAAAAGAAAAGAAAAATCTTCACAATTTCTCTGTGAACCTTCACGGATGCACGATTTTTGAATGAAGAAGATTTATGAATGAAGTCACAAGAGACTTAGACTTCATTTGTGTCTACCAAGATAGAGGGTTAATGATAGAGGGATAGAGGGTGAAAATGTTTGTTACTAGCCTTTTTCCCGGTATTTGCAAAATATAGTGATAGAACATATTAAAAATCACTTCATTTGGTGAAAATTCAGAGTTTGAACTAAAATAGCCTGAAAATAAACTTGGTTGGCCAAAAGTACAAAAGATATATTCGTAAAGTTCAATTAAAACCCTTGCGATTTCATGTAAAACAAAATTTTTTGAGGTATACACATTTTGAGATATTTTAAGTTGAAAAAAAGCTGTTTTTTTTTTTTTTTTTAAACGCCATTTGAACCATTAGATCTAAAAATTTCGCTTCGACAATGTCATAAATCGATTACATAAAATTTCCTATCAGAATAGTGTATTTTTACATTTTTTACTGTTCACTATTTGCAAATTTAGAAGAAAATTCAACTATTGTGAATTCTGACTTCGATAAAAACATAAAATAAAAAATCGATTATAAAAATCAATAGAATCAACGAAAAAATCTTATATTTGGCAAAATTTGTTGTTTTTAAGGGGAGGTTCCTTTGATCGGCGATGAAAAAATCTTTTTTTTTACATATTATTGTGGCGACTGCGTACAAACTTAATTATTAAGTTTCACACAAAGTCGCACAACATATTCCGAAAACGATAAACACGATCAATCGGAACACTATCTCGATCACCGAACTCAAAGTTCAGTGATCTTCCCGTGTCCCGTTCCGTCCCGATCGTGTTTATCGAGACAGCCAATTTCCGGCATCTCCATTCTATTCTTCGCTCTCCTCGTGTGTTCGACTACGCCATCGCACGTAACTAAAAAGTGATAAAAGAAACAAATAAAAAACAATAGTTTATATATAAAAAACATACATATAAATAATATTCCGAGTATTAAAGAACTTAAGTACATATTAAGGATTACGTATTAAGTGCGCTTGTATTAATTTAATTAAATAAATAGATATTTAAATCAGTGACTTTAATTCGTAATCACCGTTAGTACGGTAACAAAAGTGGTGACCCCGACGCGCACGCGCATTGCTATTTCAGATAAAAATACATATAATTTTATCAAAAACTAATCAAACCATTTACTATTGTTTTACGTAATAAAATAACGTGAAAGTGAAAAATAGGCTGGCATAATTGATCTAGAGAAGATCTTACAACGTACATGTGGCCATGATATAATTGCCTTTTGTTATAGTTTTTTTTTGTTAATGACAAGAACCCCGTAACAAATTTCCACTAGCGGAATTTTATTTTCTTACTTAGAAGAAAAAGAATAAAACCGACAAAGGTCATAATACACCATTAATATCAATAAAAATTGAAAATCGGTATCATATAACAAAAGGAATTTTTGTTTTTACATTGTGAGCGATAAAAACTCTCGGAGTGGTTCCAGTTTATTGAAGCTTTGTTGTTGTCTATTTATTCCCTTTTAAAAGTTTTTTTAGGGAAATCAGAAATTTCGAGCCCAAACACAACAGCTCAGCACAAAGTCATTGCATCGATCAGAATATCACCCAACATCGGAAGAAATTAGGCGGCTAAATAAGTTTTATTTAACCTGATCTGGAAACTGACATTTGACGTTGGAGTAATGTTTACCACAGCATATTTGAACGGAGCACAAAAGAGGTTATATTATATTGCACCTGGATCAAGAGCATAAAACAAAGGACAAGGATTAACAGATAATTTTTTTTCTTTCTTTTCTTTTTCAAAATATACACATTTTGTTTAACAAAATTTAGAAGACTATTAAATTTAAATTCAGTTAACTATGCTGATAACTAGTTACCTATTATATTTGATAATTTAACTATATTTCGCATAAGTATCTACTATATTATATACATATTTAACCACATTTCACATAATTATCTACTAAATTTTATAATTTAACTATATTTCACATAATTATTTACAATATTTTATAAATATTTAACTATATTTCACATAATTATCTACTATATTTTATATAAATATTCTAAATTATTTATGCGCTCTACTTTCAATTGAATTAAAAGTTGTGATTAACACATATACACATAAGTACATATTCAACCTAGGGTTTCATACACACCTTTCACATTTACCATAAACATATATAACGTATATAGAGACCCACAGATATATAATTATTGTTTTTTTTTTCTTTGGTTCGGTATTACACACCTCAGATTTTCTTTGTTGTTTCAATATATTTTTTTTCTCCCCGTTTTCATTTAAAATTTTTTTTTAAATACAAATGTCGAACCCGGAAGATATTAATATGGAACAAGTCATTCCACAGATAGAGGAGCCAAAGCCCGGAACTTCGGGTGTCGACGCAGTTAAAGTGTCAAAATACGACATCCCGAAATTCTGGGTACAGCAGCCCGCCTCCTGGTTCTATCAGGCGGACATTATGTTTCAACTGGCGGGCTGCAAATCAGATAGAATCAAAGTCTACAATGTTATAGCTGCAATGCCGGAAGAGGCGGTAACGGCAATGCGGCTTAGCACCGTAGACCCCTCTACCTCCTCATACGAGGAAATAAAAGTGCATCTGCTCGAGAAATACGGCACTTCTGAGAAGCGCCGGCTCGAGCAGTTGCTTTCAGTGCAAGAGCCTGGAGACCGGAAACCTTCCGAGTTTCTCCAGGCTCTGAAGGCACTAGCTGGCGGGTCGTCGGCAGTGAACGATGACCTGATCCGGAACCTGTGGGAGCGGAGGCTTCCACAGGCCATCCAGGTCACGTTGGCCACAGCTGCCGACCAAAGCCTAGCCGGATTGGCCGCCACGGCGGACAAGGTATGGGAGGTGCTTCCACACGGAGGCGCCTCATACGCGTCCGCCGTCCGCGCAGCTCCAGCCAACGTGGAGCCCACATTGGTGGCGCTGCAAAGCGCCATCAATAAACTGACGGCCAGGCTAGATAAGCTTGACCGCAGCCAGCGGAAGCCGAGAAGCCGAACACCTGCCAATCGGCAGGGCGGCCCTCGACAGCCCTCGGCCAATCGGCCACAAGGGACGAACCAAGCCAGGGGTAGCTTGTGCTATTTCCACTACCGTTTCGGTAGTGAAGCACGCAGCTGCAAAGCCCCCTGCAGTTTCAACGGTGGCCAAGCCAAGCCGGCGAAAAACTAGTTGGGATGTGGGTTCGACCCTTTCGGTCCACACGATCAACTTCCCAGTAAGATGGATGTTGAATATTATGAATGGACATTTTAATAATAAATGAACAATAGGCAATATAGAATATATGCATAATACCGAGAATTTGTCACAATTGTTTATCAATATTTTCGCTAAAATGTCAAACTAAATGTGCACAAGATTAGGATGACGAACTTACAAGATTAGGATGACGAAAATGTATATAAAATTGATGTATTAATGTTTTTCGGCACCTCAATGAAGTCGATATAGTTTTTAGTTCGCGCGGTATCGTGCAGGTACAAAAATCACTTAAGTCATTTAAACCAAAAACCCGCTGGACCGAATATTATAAAAATATTTTCAGATTATATTGTCGCTAATACGCTTCGAACGGCACCTTAAGTAAGTCAATATCTTTTGTGGTTCGGGCCATATCGTGCATGTACAAAAATCACTTACGCCGCTTAAACAAAAAAACGGCTCGACCGAATTTTATGAAAATCTTTTCAGATCATATTTTGGTTAATACTCTTCGAACGGCACGTCAACTAAGTCGATATCTTTTATAGTTCGCGCGATATCGTGCAGGTACAAGAATCACTTAAGTCATTTAAACCAAAAAACCGCTGGACCGAATATTATAAAAATCTTTTCAGATAATATTGTCGCTAATACGCTTCGAACGGCACCTCAAGTAAGCCAATATCTTTCGTGGTTCGGGCGATATCGTGCAGGTACAAAAATCACTTACGTCGCTCAAACAAAAAAACGGCTGGACCGAATTTCATGAAATTCTTTTCAGATCATATTTCGGTTAATACGCTTTGAACAACACCTCAACGAAGTCGATATCAGTTTTGGTTCGCGCGATATCGTGCAGGAAAAAATGACCACATCCGTACGCACATACACACACACACACACACATACTTCCTCCCAATTTTTTGCTTAAAATGCTCCTGGGAACTTGAAAGATGAAAATACGTTGAAATTTTCGATTTCGATTTTCGGACCGATTACAATAACTTCCTATACTGGGAAGTTAAAAAAAGGCCACCTCCACCCCTAAAAAAAACTAAAGGGGCAGGGGATCGACATGAGCGAGCATATAACCGGCCGCTCATATCGTTTATTCGTCAGAGACACCAACAATCGGATGGACTTTCTGATTGATTCGGGCTCTGACGTTTCAATTGTTCCCGCCAAGGCGTTCCCGGCCCATAACGGTAGCCCGAACGTCCTTCTGTACGCGGCCAACGGATCACTGATCCGAACTTTCGGCACTAAGTTGCTCGAACTTGAACTCGGCTTACGCCGACGATATGTTTACAACTTTATAATAGCCGACACCACAAAAGCCATTATCGGGGCGGACTTCTTAACGAAGTTCAAATTGTCCGTCGATTTTGAATATCGGCATTTAGTCGACAAGCGCACGAAGTTTCGCATTAACGTGTGCGCTACCGTCGACTACAACCCCGAAACATTTCCATGCCGAGTTATTGGCATATACAAAGAGCTATTAACGAAGTACGCTTCGTTAACAAAACCGAACAATTTTAACCTTCCGGTTAAACACAATGTGCAACACCACATTGTAACTAAAGGGCAATTACCTTTTGTCACCGCTCGGCGACTCTATCCGGAGAAACTGAAGGTGGCAAAGTTAGAGTTCGACCATATGGTCCAATTGGGGATTTGTCGACCTTCGTCGTCCCCCGCAGCATCTCCGCTTCATCTAGTTCCTAAACGGGACTCACATGATTGGAGGCCATGCGGCGACTACCGTCGCCTTAACGCTGTCACTGTGCCGGATAGATATCCGATCCCGCATATACAGAACTTCTCCGTGAATCTTCACGGCTGCACAATTTTTTCGAAGGTTGACTTGGTACGTGCATATCATCACATACCAATCGCCCCAGAAGACGTGCATAAGACTGCACTCATTACGCCATTCGGCCTATATGAGTTTACACGTATGCCATTCGGCTTACGAAATGCAGCCCAAACCTTTCAAAGGTTCATAAATGAAGTTACGAGGGATCTCGACTTCGTTTATGTATACTTGGACGATATACTTATCGCCAGTAAAACCGAGGATGAGCATATCGTTCACCTCGAAGAGCTCTTTAAACGCCTCGATAGCTTCGGTTTAACCATTAAGCTAGAGAAATGCGTTTTTGGTGCAACAGAGATTAAGTTTCTAAGCCACCGCATCACAAAGGATGGAATACTTCCATCCTCCGATCGGGTTCAGGCTATCGTTGATCTCGCACCTCCAACTTCTGTCAAATCGATCCAGAAGTTTTTGGGAATGGTGAATTTCTATCACCGATTTATCCCAAAATTGGCTGAACAGTTGGTGCCTATAAACGAGCATTTGAGAGACCTTCTCAACCGCTCACGTGCCAATAAAGTTTTTGACTGGCCAGCAGAATGTCAGGCGGCATTCCTCAAGGTGAAAACCTCGATGGCTGAAGCAACTCTGCTGAACCATCCAATCGAGGATGCAAAATACAGTCTTACGACTGACGCCTCTGATTATGCAATCGGAGGCGTTTTGGAACAATTCAACGGTCATCGGTCGCAACCTCTAGCTTTTTATTCCAAAAAGCTGTCACCAACAGAACGGAAGTACTCTGCATTCGATCGCGAACTTCTCGCAATCTATGCAGCGATCAAACACTTCCGTTACTTCGTTGAAGGACGCAATTTCGTGGTCTATACTGATCACAAACCACTGGTTCGCGCCCTTCACACAAAGACCGAACGATCCCCTCGACAGACCAGACATTTGGGTCTAATCTCTCAGTTTACCACAGACATCAGACATGTGTCTGGTAAACAAAACGTTGTCGCAGACTACTTGTCGCGCTCACTAGCAACCGACAACGTCGACTCGGTCACCTTCGACCTGCCTACACTGGCTCAGGCTCAACAAGGTGACACAGAGCTAAAGTCTCTACAAGAGCACCCCAGCAACGGCTCACGGGTAAAACTAGTCCTCACACCAATACCATTTACCGCCCATCAGGTGTGGTGTGAAAATAGTATAGGCATTCCAAGGCCTTACATACCCACTTCCTTACGGAGACTAGCGTTCAACTCCGAACATAGTCTCTCTCATCCTGGTATTCGTGCTACAAGACGAGCCGTTACCAAGAAATACTTCTGGCCATCGATCAATAAAGACTGCAATGAGTGGTCTCGATCATGCCTAGGTTGCCAAAAGTCCAAAGTTTCACGGCATACCAAATCTCCATTGGAAGCTTTCAAACTTCCAAATAATAGATTTGACCATATCCATATGGATATAGTGGGACCCCTACCCCCATCTCGTGGATACTCTTATATCTTAACGATAGTCGATAGATTCACGCGATGGCCTGAAGCATACCCAATTCGGGATATCTCAGCTTCAACAGTGGCAAAGAAATTCGTCACTGAATTTGTCCCACGATTCGGCGTACCACTCGAGATCACAACCGATCAAGGTACGCAGTTCGAATCGAAACTATTCAATGAAGTTGCCAAATTACTCGGCACTCATAGAATCCGGACCACCGCCTACCATCCACAAGCAAACGGGATGGTCGAACGGTTCCACAGGCAACTTAAAGCAGCCTTAATGGCAAGGGACAACACTACTCATTGGAGTGAAGACTTGCCCTTTGTCTTGTTAGGCATACGCACGGCAATTAAGACCGACTTACAATGCTCACCAGCCGAGCTCGTATACGGTCAGAATCTGAGACTTCCCAATTCGATTTCTATCCCAACGGATGAGAATCCAATTGAAGAATCAGAATTCCTCTCTCGCCTTCGTTCTCATATGCAGAACATTAAGGCAATACATCCTCGGCAACCCGTCCAAAAGGATGTCTATGTGCCAGAAGCCCTGGAGAACGCCGACTACGTTTTCATACGAGTCGACAGAGTTCGAAAACCTTTCGAACCTCCATACGAGGGCCCATATGAAGTAATCAAACGATTACGAAAACACTTCGTTGTCAAATTGAACGGCACAACCTAGTCAATATCCATTGACAGGCTAAAGCCAGCCTTCGGTTGCGACCGCGACAACGAAGCTAAGCCGTCCAAAGCGGTAACATTCCGTTAACGCTACGCTGGGGGGGGAGTATGTGGCGACTGCGTACAAACTTAATTATTAAGTTTCACACAAAGTCGCACAACATATTCCGAAAACGATAAACACGATCAATCGGAACACTATCTCGATCACCGAACTCAAAGTTCAGTGATCTTCCCGTGTCCCGTTCCGTCCCGATCGTGTTTATCGAGACAGCCAATTTCCGGCATCTCCATTCTATTCTTCGCTCTCCTCGTGTGTTCGACTACGCCATCGCACGTAACTAAAAAGTGATAAAAGAAACAAATAAAAAACAATAGTTTATATATAAAAAACATACATATAAATAATATTCCGAGTATTAAAGAACTTAAGTACATATTAAGGATTACGTATTAAGTGCGCTTGTATTAATTTAATTAAATAAATAGATATTTAAATCAGTGACTTTAATTCGTAATCACCGTTAGTACGGTAACATTATCAATCTATAATATGTTAAAAACATGATCCTAAAACCGTTTTGCATTTTATGCAGTTCTTCAAAGAGAAGCGTGCAACTGTCAAAGCAGTACAACTAGCCGCGCGTTCTTAAACTTTAAACGCGTTTTTCGGAGACTTGATATTTTCAGTGCGCGGTACAATGTATCTCGAGAACCACTTATCGGATTCACTTGAAATTTTAAAGTCTTGTGTTAAATTCAATTTAGGGGGCCTTGGTCCATTACTAATAATATATTTTAATAATAAACAATATTACGCTTGTCTTAAACAAACAAAACACGCTCCAAAACACGACCTTAATTTTCAAGTGGATAACTTTGTCTGTTCTTTTTATCAAAATTTCGGAAATTTTGGTTCAAGGGCCCCTAAATACGTTTATTTAACTAACTTAAAAAATGTTTATGTTTCAGTGACCCCTACGACCCTGGGGAACGTACCGCGCAGACGCATGCATGGCGCGCAAGGCCTCACGGCGATTTGGCTGGAGCCGCCATTTTGAATTGAAAGAGGGGGGAAAAAATAAATTTAGGGACTCTTTTTATCAATAAACATTGTACAAAAAACCGTTTGTTCATATTACATTTCTTTATACCTCAACAAGCCTTTGACAAGCTCTCCCATTCTATTATAATTCTCAAATTAAGAAGGCTTGGCTTTCCGCAAGCACTTCTGGTGTGGTTCCAGTCTTACTTAGCTGACCGGACCTACCAAGTTCTTTTTCGAGGATCCAAATCAGTACCCATTGAAGCATCATCCGGTGTCCCTCAAGGAAGTCATCTCGGCCCTCTTCTCTTCATTCTATCAATTGATGACATTGTTTCCTTGCTAAGACACTGTAGAATATTGATTTACGCTGATGACATCAAGTTATACCGTCACATTAAGAGTATTGAGGATTGCAAACTTTTGCAAGCTGATCTTGACACCTTTTACTCTTGGTGTACATATAACAACCTGGTTCTTAATATTAGTAAATGTGAAGTCATGACTTTTAGTAGGAGACGTGATCCTATAATTTTTAACTACACCTTTCTTAATGAAGGTGTCCCTCGTGTAAATTTTGTTAAAGATCTCGGGATTAGATTTGATAGTAAGCTGGATTTTTCCACTCACATCAACTATATCTCTTCTAGAGGTAGTTTAGTCCTGGGTTTTATAAAAAGGTGGTCCAAAGAATTTAACAACCCCTTGATTACTAAACACCTTTATATTTCTCTTGTCAGACCATTACTCGAATATGCGTCCCAGGTTTGGTCTCCTCACTACTCTGTGCATGTTAGAACTATTGAATCGGTCCAACGAAGGTTCGTTCGATTCGCACTGAATCACCTTCCTTGGGAAAACCCATTAGTTCTTCCATCTTATGAATCTCGGCTTAAGTTACTTCACTTAAGCTCTCTTCACAAGCGCCGTGAGGTGGCCGATGTTGTTTTTGTTCATCAGCTCCTTAATGGAAAGGTTGACTCAGGTTTTCTAGGTCGCCGTGCATCGTTTAGAGTGAGTCGTTACAATCTAAGAGGACCACATCTCTTACAAATCAACTCTTCTAATACGAATTACGGCAGATTCGAACCTGTCAATCGCATGTTCATTAACGTGAACAACAATATTAATGTGTTTAACGTGAGTATTGGTAAAGATGTCCTTAAAAGGAGTCTTTTTAATCTCACGTGATTGCTTACATTTTATGTTGTTTGGTGGGTTACATGTTGGATGCCCTTACTTTTTATTTTAATTTATGTTCAATCTCTTTTTAGAGATAGGATTTGTGTTCTATTTACATGTTACTAATATTTTATGTTTGCATGTCTCAGCTGAGCCACGGCAGTGGTAAATATTTCTCAGCCCTGCTGGGAAGTGTGCCTTCTGTGGTAGAAGGGAAACTCTATATATGTATATATATATGTGTATATATATATGTATTTTATTTTTTATTTATTTATTTGTACATAAGAAAACGGAGGTACACAAGACTTACATCTTTTAGAGTACAGTAATAATTTTAAATGAAACAAGGCAAAAGCAAAAATAACTAACCTAAGCTTACAAACTAAACATACTAGAGTTATGGCTATTAGAAAGAAGAAGAGGAAAGAGAAAGCTAAGTAGTAAAGGGAAGAGAGAGCTAGAGAGAAGAGGTGGATAGAAGAAGAGAAACTTGTTTCCTGAAAATGGTGACCGTGCTAATTCTTTGTAAAGAAGGGGGAAGATCATTCCAGAGTCTAATCGCGTGCACAAAAAAGGAACGACTACCAATTCGAGACAGATGAGATGGAATAAGGAATTTGAGTGATCTCAAGGTTTGCAAGGGTGTAAGGAAGTCGGAAAGGTAAGAAGGGCTTTTAGCATAAAATACTTTATGTAGAAGAGCTAGCGCCATAATATCGATAAAACAAAAGAGGTCACAGCCTATTAGTGAATTCCGAACAGATGATATATGATCTGACCTTCTCAGGTGGAAGATAAAGCGTAAGCAATCATTGAATGCAACATTAAGTCTTTCACGGCAGGACGAATCATACACAATGTAAACTAGAGAGCCATAGAGGAAATGCGGAAGAATGAGAGATTTTACAAGCTTTGAACGTATAGTGGGTGATAGGAGACTGCCATGAAGCCGGAGCTTGCGTAAAGTCCCATAAATCTTGGAGAGCATTAGTGAGACTTGATCACAGCAGGTCAGTTTAGCATTAATAGCAATGCCAAGATTATGGACCCGATCAACAATGGGAAGAGGAATGTTACCCAGACAAATGAGTGGCATTCTGTCGGGCAGTGTAGAAAGACGACTAAGCACAAGTACTTGTGATTTTTTAGGGTTTAATTTAAGGAAATTGAGAGCACTCCACTCATTTATTCGTGAGAGAGTGCTATTCAGGTCAGAAATACAAGAATCAATTTGGCAAGAAGGGCAAGAGGTATACAGTTGGAGATCATCAGCATATAGATGAAAGGAACAGTGGCCGATAGTAAAAGGTAGGTCATTGATATACAATGAAAATAGTAGGGGACCAAGAATTGAACCTTGAGGAACACCAGAAGGCACTTGTAGAAAAGAGGAGATAACATTATTATGACGAACACACTGAAAACGGTTAGATAGCAAAGAGGAGAAAAGCCGTGTAGCAGACGAAGAGAAATGATAGCGCTCACTTAGTTTGGAAAGTAATATCGCATGCACCACCGAGTCAAAGGCTTTCGAGAAATCAAGAAGCACTAATATTGCAACGTCGCCTTTATCAAGCGCAGAACGAATGTCAGTTGTTACCTTTAGTATAGCGGTTTCACAACTATGATTTTTACGGAAACCAGATTGATATTTCGAAATAAAGCTATTAGATTCAAGGTAGCACAGGACTTGGATGTAAAGAATTTTCTCAAAGGCTTTTGCAAGGAAAGGAAGAATGCTAATGGGACGGAAATCTGAGATATCTGCAGGAGAAGATTTTTTCGGTAAAGGGATCACTATGGCCTTTTTCCACAACAAGGGAACTTGGGAAGTAGTCAGGCAGTAATTAAAAACATGCGTGATGACATCCAAAATTAAAGGGGCGAGGAGCTTAAAAAAGCGTGGAGATATTTCATCAAAACCGACGCAGTTGGAGGAAATAGAGAGGAGTATTTTAATAACTTCTGAGGGGTCCACACAGCGAAAGTAAAAGCCATCAGTACTATGTGGAAGAACTGAGAAAGATCGGGAGATAGAGGAAGCAGGAGGGGATTGAATGAATGAGGCATTTAGGAGGTCTACATCGATATCAACAGGGGAAGGTGCAGTAGCATTTATGCCCAGCGAGCGAAGATTGGACCAGAGTTGCTTGGAGTTTAAAGAGGGATCAAGCTTACGCGCATAAAAACTACGTTTTCGTGATTTGACCTTGCTAGTGACGAGGTTGCGAAGCTGTTTATAAGCATTGAGATATCTAAGAATCCTAGTCTTGCGATAACGCCTGTACATGCACTCTCGCTGACTTATCAAGTCACGGATTTCGCCAGAAAACCAAGGACAAGCCGAATATGGCCTGCGGTTTCTTGTGACTAGCGGCACACATTGATCAAACAAGGATTGAGTAAATAAAGTCAGCAAACTTACTTTAGTGTCAACGCAAGTAGTATGATAGATAGCATCCCAAGGCATGGTGGAAACAGCTACGGACAGTTGATCTGGATTGATGTTACTAAAGTCACGAAAAGTATACGAAATAGACACAGAGGGCGCGAGCAGAGAGAACCGAACGGAAAGGAATAATAGGTCATGATCCAGAAAACTAGGAGGGGAAATTTGATGATGCTTTAGCACTGCATCAGTGCAGGTAGCAGCTAGGATATCAAGCAAGGATGGGTTTTGACAATTTAGAAATGTTGGCAGATGATTTAGAATATGCAAGTCCAATGACTCAAATAAATATCTAAGGGCATTCGCACGAGCATTGACTTTGAGCAGATCAGCATTAAAGTCACCTGCAACAATTATGTTCTCATAGTGGTGAGAAAGGGTAGACACAAGACTGGAGAACTCAGCAGCGATATCAGAGTTGAAAGCATTGGGAGGACAATACACACTTATAACAACACATTTGTATGTATGTATGTGTATGCATATGTAGATTTTCATGCTTAGCTGAAAAGTGCGCCTTCTGTGCTAGAAGGGTTAACTCTTGCTGAAATGAAAAATAAAAATAAAAAAATTCATCAAAGTGACGAACTTTTCAGAGTCGATCAGAGGAACCTCCCCTTAAGTGCAGAAAACGCCAGTGAAGTTGAATTTAAAATCCGTGATGGGCGGGTGGACACTCATGCTGAGTTGGCATGGAATTACCCATATGTGATTTGGAATATTCATTAAAATACGAATGAAAATAATTGAGATAATTTTTTATCGGGGTTTCCTGGGCCCCTCTGGGGCCCCCTGGGCCCAGGGCCCTGGGCAAGTGCCCCTATTGCCCCTGCCTAGCTACGGCCCTGCTTAGCCCTTCCCAGATCCACCAAAGCGCATATCATCGGTTGTTTGATGAGATTCAACTCGTTTCAGGAGGCATAACACTCCAGCGAGTTATTTCTCGATGCTCGATGGACTAAAAATATCGCGGGTAAGTTGTGGCAGTTCCTTCCTCCCTGACTAGAGTTGCTGTTCGACATTGCACTCTATACGAAGAACATAGATTGTTAACAGTATAAAGGGCCTTTCCTGAGACTCTAGTCTTTCACATAAAAAAAATAAATCGAAAGGGCCATTCATTGAACATAACGAAAATGTTCAACAATACATTTGGTGCAGATTCTTTTTTGGCTTAAATTTGCCCGTGAATTTCGGGGGCACAGCTTAATTGCTGACCATTTAAACCTTTTGGTCAAGTTTGGCCGTCATAAAGCCGTGTGCTCCCATTAAAAGTGGGTAAAAATTCTACGGCCGTCATTAAAAAGCCGAGCGGCCGTGATTTGTCCGCCATAAGCCCCTTTTTTATTTATAAAATCGGAAATTCCATCCATTTATCTGCTCTTGCGCAGTACTAGTACTACCTCCCAAATTATTTTGCCGCTGTTGTTCTATGGATGTTTCAGAGCTTCACCGACTTGAAAGACCGGATCACTTACATATCTTAAGAAAGTTTTAATTTTTTCAAGTTTTGGTATAACACCACCACGAGTTTCTTCATTATTGTTTTCCAAAAAAATTATTAGTAACCACTCAACATTTTCAAACTCCAATCTATACAACGACTTCAAGTTATAACCGGAATCACCAAACTATCGCAGACCGTGACATTTTCCTTTCGGAGGATTAATATTCCGAAAAAGCGAAATAGCGGAAATGATTGGGTACAGGCTGAAACTTGGCAAAGAGCTTCCTTTTAATTCGAGGCTTGTAGAGGTAATCAGATGTTCGATGAATCCTTTGTTAGAATACGTAGCTAATATTTTCATGGGTGATTCCTGGATGTATTTGGAGGAAAAAATTATTCTAGTTAGCGGGCTATCCACACTATCCACTAAGATACAGGGTGTTAACGAAAAAAAAAATTTTTTTTTTTTTAATTTACTTAAGGTTGAATAAATCGTAGACTAGTTAAAGCAACATTCTCATATTTCATGTACATGTGTTTTCTTTATTTAGTATAAAGAGCAAAAACTTGAGAAATCACAATTTTCCTCGTTTTTTAGCATTTGTAAAGACAAAGGATTTTTTGAACGTCTGATGACCTTTACAAGTACCGAACGAGGTTGTCAGACAAAGATGCGATCAGCAAACACTGATCGAATGCTGCGTACACACCGGCCCAACGAAGGCCAACAACGACATTCGACGTTGACTACCGAACGTTCGTTCGCGTTCGGAGATACGTCCATAAGCATTTGTTGATTTAGCAAACGTTCGTTGGGACGGGTATTCGGTTTAATTGCATCGAAGGGTGCTATGGATGACGACAAAGAAATCATTATATCTAGTTTCATATACCTTAACGAAACATGCTTCAATTTAATTTTCCTAAATGCCACTAAAAATATCTTTTCTATAAAATGCAACAAAATCCATAAACGTCAAACTCTTAAAATTTCGGCCTTCGAGTCTGTCAATCGTTGGTTAAACTTCGATGCCCGTCCACACCACATTCGCTCAAATGGCTTGTTTCCTTTGATGTTACCGCCACGCTACGAGTTGCAAGCGAACGCCAACGAATCTTCGTTGGCTTTCGCCAAACCGTCCACACAGAACCAACGAACGTCAGCGAATCCCATTCGTTGGCCTTCGTTGGCCCGGTGTGTACGCGGCAGAAGAAGAAATGCAAAAACCTCGACTACGGTGGTTTGGACATGTTTGCCGAATGGATGATAACCGCTTGCCACGTAAACTTCTCTGGCGAGACCGTCCTGCAGACTGGAGAATACAGCAATCGGCACCGAAGAAAACCTGGTTGAAGAATATCGAGGGTGACTTAAAGAATCAACGATTATCAGTTACCGAGGCTCGAGACACCGCCAAAAACCGAGAAGAATGGAAGCGAATCGTGAATAGAGTTCGGGACCCAGCGGCACCGACAGCAGCGTATCCGTTGCGGGGACGTCCCGCTCGGACCGCCAGCTAACGGATCAAAGAATAAGAAGAAGAAGACAAGTACCGAATGAGAGAGTATCGTCGTTGTCAAATGAATATCTGCTATGCGCACTTTTTGGCGATTTCGACATTTCGACCATTATGACTAGTTTACTAACCAAACTATCGTATAAAAGACTAATTTGTCAATCTAGGGTCAGAATTTCTCAAACGGATCACCTGAAATTGATGAAAATTCATTTTCTCTTGAAATTGACTTTTTTCGATAGTGTTTATCATTCCTAAGGTAAATCCAAACTGAATTCGTTCAAAAATTTTTTTTGTTAATTTTATTAACAACTAAAGATTTTCATCATTTTTTTTTTTTAATTAATTTCGGGTGATCCAATTTTTCGATTTTTATCTTTCTTGCGGCAATTGAATCGTCATTTAACATAGATTTATCATGATTTTTTCAGATCCGAAAACTTGCATTTTTATATAATATTTTCATATTTGTTTATAACAAATTGGTAAACAAATGTGTTCTCCACCATATTTTGACTAGAAAAAAAAACCACATATACTTCCTTCAATTCTCTTTAATATTCCGTTGAGAAAAAAAATGGATTGCATTTTGAAAAAGGGTTATTCGAGGGTAATCATAGTCGCGCGAGGTGCCAAAGTTACGGCGTTCTTTCGCGCGTATGTATTTATTCATCATGTTTCTGCTATGTTAGAAGGATTTCTCAAGAAATTTCTCAAGAATTTCAATTTTCAAGAAATTTCTCAAGAAATCCTTTTAACATAGCGAGAAACATGTACGCGGTGATGAATAAATACATACGCGCGAAAGAACGCCGTAACTTTGGCACCTCGCGCGACTATGATTACCCTCGAATAACCCTTTTTCAAAATGCGATCCATTTTTTTTCTCAACGGAATATTAAAGAGAATTGAAGGAAGTATATGTGGTTTTTTTTTCTAGTCAAAATATGGTGGAGAACACATTTGTTTACCAATTTGTTATAAACAAATATGAAAATATTATATAAAAATGCAAGTTTTCGGATCGGAAAAAATCATGATAAATCTATGTTAAATGACGATTCAATTGCCGCAAGAAAGATTAAAATCGAAAAATTGGATCACCCGAAATTAATTAAAAAAAAAAAATGATGAAAATCTTTAGTTGTTAATAAAATTAACAAAAAAATTTTTGAACGAATTCAGTTTGGATTTACCTTAGGAATGATAAACACTATCGAAAAAGGTCAATTTCAAGGGAAAATGAATTTTCATCAATTTCAGGTGATCCGTTTGAGAAATTCTGACCCTCTAAGCATTTTATGGTGAACAGCGGTCGGTAAAAAAATATGCTATGATATAAAATGTTACGTTTTTTTTTTTTTTTCAATATCTCAAAATTATACTTTTGCATATAGCTGTTAATCATTTGACAACGACGATATGAGTCTTTTAACCCTAGATAGCTAATGTTCGTCAAAATGACGAATATCCAATAAATATCTCCCTCTCCCTTTCTAATTATGTGACCTACGCACGTGCGCTTTCGCGCCAACTTAGTGATTGCTAGACTGTGTCGCGAAGTGGTCGTGCTTAGCCGGTAAGAAATTTTGTTTTTGAGATACCTAGTGCGTACTCGTCATTTTTACGAATGGTTAGCTTATGTGTAACTTTTACACCTGGACTTTGTATTAATTTTTGCTTGGTTTTTTCTTAGATATTATATTGATGGTGAAGAATGGCTGCGATAAAGATCCTTACAGATGAAGGAATAATTTTCGCCATAGATGATGAAGCCTGTGATATTTTTTCTGACAGTGAGGCTGAGGACGGGTTGTTGATTGATGACGTGGAAAGTGATTTTCATGAGGAACAATCCGACACTGAAGAACCAAAAATAAGTTCACCTTCTGATACTCTTCCACTCGATGAGTTGCGTGAAGATTCTTTATCAGCTTCTAATTACATCGTCAATTTGACTCAAGCTAATATTCAAGGCAAAAATGGTCATGTGTGGGCCACTCATAAAGGGCATGCTTCTTCCAGAACTTCTGCAATAAATATCGTGCGCACGGCTAGGGGACCAACCCGTTCAGTCAATAACATAACAGCACCTCACCTTTTATTTGGTTCCTTTATGACTGACGAAATTTGTGAGTAAATATTGAAGTGGACCAATGCTGAAATGGCCATAAGAAAACAAAGCTATGAGACTATAACATCAACCCAACTATACTGAGACTATAACATCAATAAAACGTGCAAAGAGGAACTCAAGGCTCTATTTGGTGTGTTATTACTGGCAGCTGCGTTGAAGGATAGCCATCTTACAACCAATGAATTGTTCAACATATCCTTTTGCGGAGCCCGATTTGTATCGTGCATGAGTCGAGAAAGGTTTGATTTTCTCATAAGATGCCTTAGGTTTGATGACAGGACTATAAGAATACTAACCTTGCAGTCTGATCCACTCACTCCAATCCGAAAAATATGGGATTTACGGATGATTCAGTGCCGTAAAAATTACATACCGGGAACCAACGTTACCATCGATGAGCAATTACTGGCATTCCGTCCGTGGTCGGTGTAAATTCAAAATGTATATCACAAACAAGCCTGCAAAGTATGGTCTGAAAATTAAGATGATGTGTGACAGTGGGACTAGATACATGACTGACGCCATGCCTTATCTTGGAAAAGGAACAAATACTGGAGGATGGCCCCTTGGTGAATATGTTGTAAAGGAACTAACACGGAGTATTTACGGCTCTAATAGAAATATAACCACTGATAATTGGTTTTCATCTATCCATGTCACATCATCAAATCCATGTTACATCTATTACAAATTGACAATAGTAGGAACTTTGCGCGCCAACAAAAGAGAAATACCGGAAGAAACGAAGAATAACCGTGGTAGAGCGGCTGGAACTTCCATGTTTTGTTACGATGGGCCACTAACTCTCATATCATTCAAACCGAAGCCAAATAAAAAGGTATATTTGCCGTCTTCATGTGATGAAGAAGGAACAGTGAACCCATCATCAAGAAAACCAAGCATAATAGAATTTTATAATGCTGCAAAAGGTGGCGTAGACACATTTGATCAGATGTGTTCAGCTATGTCGTGCAACCGTAAAACCAACCGATGGCCCATGTGCATGTTCTATGATATGCTTAATATATCGGGTATCAACTCTTTCATCATCTATTGCCATAATGTCTTGCTGTCTGGAGGTAAACCTGTAACGCGAAAAGATTATGTGAAGCAATTGCATGAAGAACTCGTTAAACCATGGCTAAAACATCGACTTGAAATACCAACAATGCCTCGAAGAACTAAAGACAAAATAGCAGATGTGTTGGGTTTGAATCCAGAGGAGAGCGCTAAAGGTCAAGGTGAAATACCTAGACCATCTGGTTCTAGAAGTTCTCCGATACTTGAAAATGCCCGAACAAGGAAAAGAAAAAGCTGCGGTTTGTGTTCCCACAAAAAAAGGCGCATGACAACAAATTACTGCAATTGTTGCACTGTTCCCATTTGTGGTGAACATACAGTTGACTTTTGCCCAACTTGCGCCAAAATAAATCTAAGTCATTTGCTACCTATCGTAAATTTTGAGACTTTTTTTTTATAATACTGAAGAAAAAAAATTTGTTTCTAGATAATAATGGATAATTTAGTTTATTTTAAATTCAAGTGACTTATTTCTCCCAAAGAAACATGTGCTATTTATGATTTGTGATTTAGTAACAAAAACTAAAATAAATATTATTTTTTTCTATTATTATCTTTTACTTATATCCTATATGTCCTACTAATACAATAAAACTGATGAAAAATCACAAAATTTAACTAAAATTTGCATTTAAAAATTAGTCGTAAAAAAGTCGAATGGTTAGCTTTTATGATGACTTCAGGAGCGTTAGCTATCTAGGGTTAAATCTTTAAAACGGTGATATCTCAAGAATAGCATTTCGTACAGGTACATGTATAACAACTTTTTTTGTAGATAATCGCATGGTCTACAAACTTTGTGAACATTATTTTGCCATACAATTACCAAAAAAGTGATATTTTGAGCCTAAAGCCCTTCCCTTGAGCCTAAGCCCCTTATAACTCCTTTTTAGGCACCCTAAAAGGAAGATCTCTATTAAGTTTCAGCCTGCACCCAATCATTTTCGCTATTTTTAGTATTTTACCAGTATACTACTTTGCTTTTTGATAAAAATAAAAATTTTTCCTACTTTGATCATACTTGAAGTGCAACATTTACTGAGTTTCCATGAGAGTTCAACCAGAGTTGAACCCGAGTTGAACTCCATGGAAAAACAGTCGCAGTCAAGAGTTTTCGTTAAAGATTTTCAACTCTGCTCAACTCAACGAAAATAGGTAGATTGAACAGAGTTCACGCACACAACTACAGGGGATTGTCAAAAGTTAAAAAAGTCAAAATGTCGCGCCTGTTTATAACATTTCTGTTATACAACGAACACAATAAATTAATTTTATGGTCCATGATCACTAATTTATAATAACAAAAATATTACGTCAAATTTAAAAACAGCTGCTTGCTTAATAAAAGTACACATTCAGCTGTCTGTACACAGCCAGAAAAGTCAGCCACGGAAACGCATAGAGTTGAGTCGTTGAGTTGAAGTGTCATTTCAACTCAACCTCAACTCAACTCGACTCCCATGGAAGCTCGGTAATTGACACTTGAATCCCAAAATTTCCCATGAGTGAATTGCATTTGAATGAGGAAATTTTTATTCACACCAAATCGAGTGTTCATTTTTAACGAATCACTCCCCTCAGAAGTATTCACCGTATTAGTCCAATCAATCTACGGATTCACAATGTTAATTTCCAGACAATTGAAGGCAGGAAAAAAAATATGGGCGTGTAGAACACTTATTTAGAAGAAAGATAGCATGTTTTTTTACGGAACTGCATTGGCGAACTTAACCTAAAAAATTCGCAAAAGTAAAAAAAAACGGGTTTTCGCCAATAAAACAAAAAGTTGAGCTCGGATCCGAAAAAGTTAAATGAGAAAGTTATAGGTATTAAAATTATCTTTCAATTGATGTGGTACAAAATATTGGTTAGTGTCTTATACATGGAGAAAAATGCTAAAAACCGTTAAAAATCGCGCCTTTTTAATTTATTTTTTGCTTTTTATTGATGCGACCTAGAAACTTTTTACTTTGTAAATATTTTAAATAATAGTGCATAATAGTACAACTCTTAACGAAGAAAAAGAGCTTCGAAAAAATGTCCTACGAGATCGAGGACCTGTAGACGAAGGACTTTACGGAAAACGTCTTTTTTTACAAAAATCGAAATTTCGCCCATATTTTGCAAAATTTCAAGCAAAAAAAAATGAGTTTTCAGATTGCTAAAAGTAACATTTTGACGTGACAACGTCTATTAAAACGATGAACGCAGGCTACATGCACGAAAAATGATGACTCATTGTCCCGTTATGTCCCGTTATCCCGTAATAATTTTAAAAATTTGATCGTAGTAATCTTAAAAATTTGATTAAAATTGTCAATATTTAATTAGCTTAAATTTGTCAAATTGTCAACAGTAAGCAAAGCAAGCCAAACACTCTGTCTCCTAACTGGTGCCGGTGTATAAGAAAATAGTGAACATTACACTGACGAATACTGTGAAATGCAAACGAAAACAGTTTCCTTGCGTTCCTGCTTGTGCTATTACCATTCACAAGTCGCAAGGTGGGACGGTTACTGTTATTGTTTATAAATACTCCTCGGAGCAACCACAACAGCTGGTGTACGTGGCGCTGAGTCGGGTAACGAATATAGACGGCTTGCACAGCATCACGGAAAAAGATGCGCCTTTTATCTTCAAACACGGACGGGACGGGAACGACTCACAGACTACGCGAGATGTCCGTAACGAACACATTCGACTCCGTGGACACTTCGAAAGCAGTGAAATTTTGTGATGACGGTAACAACGCTGGGCAAACTGTAGTGACAAACCTTAATGCTCAGAGTTTGTCTGCGCACTTCGCCGATATTGAAACGGATCCCGTGATACCAAGATCGGATTATTTGGTATTGACTGAAACGTGGATGCGTGACAATTTTGATCCAGTTCCAATCAATAATTATGAATGTATAACCAGGCAGAATAATCGATCGGATTCTGATACAAACGCAGCTGGTGGAGTGGCAATCTATCGAAAATTAACATCAACATCCACGGCCAAAGTTCTCCACGTTGAATTGTCGGACACAACTCGTCTCATCAGAAACACAGGCGAGGTCTGCTTGGCTGAAATTACATGCTTCACTGCTGATACAACGTTTAAAATTGTACTTGGCGCAGTGTATATTCATCCTGGAGCAAGTGTCTCAAACATTAGTGTATTGCTGCACCAAGCACTCTTTCCGTGTGTGCATAACAGGCAGTATGTGCATCCAATCATGCAAGTTGATACCAATGTACCAATTCTTCTTTGTGGAGACTTCAACACAAAGGTGAAAAATGATGATACATTATGTTACTAAGTCAACAACGCTGAGAGGAAAAACCCTCGATTTGACTTTTTAAAGGCACATTACACTTGAAACACTCCCATTCATTTCATACTTTTTCTATCATCGACCTATCCTTAACAGAATAACACAGATTGCAAGAAGTTAAATATCAGACATGTACAAAAGCTGCAAATGAATTTGTTACTACACATTGTTACTTGTAAATAATCTGTTCATTAAAGTAATAAACATATTTGAATTCATTAGTGCAAATAAAAGCTAATTTATCAATCGAAATGAATATTTCATTTCACTCCTTTTTGTATCCATACAAAATAATGATAATTTAATATAAATGATTCAATTTTATTCATAAAAGTAAGCAATCATTTCATCAATGTTTTCTCATGACGTCACGTTAAACTATCGTCCGTAAACCCTCTTTACAGACAACAAATTTTTTTACCAAGTAAAAAGTTTCTAGGTCACATCAATAAAAAGCAAAAAATAAATGAAAAAGACGATATTTTTAACGGTTTTTAGCATTTTTATCCATGTATAAGACACTAACCAATATTTTGTACCACATCAATTGAAAGATAATTTTAATACCTATAACTTTCTCATTTTACTTTTTCGGATCTTAGCTCAACTTTTTGTTTTATTGGCGAAAAACCGTTTTTTTGATTTTTGCGAATTTTTTAGGTTAAGTTCGCGAATGCAGTTCTGTAAAAAAAACACGCTATCTTTCTTCAAATTAAGTGCTCTACACGCCCATATTTTTTTCCTGCCTTCAATTGTCTGGAGAATTTCCGTAGATTGATTGGACTATATTAACCCAGTCATTAGAGCGAAAAACGGCAGATTTTGGTTCTAAAATTGTACAGCAAACTGCTTACACTACTACTTCGGGAGTATTTCATAGATTACTAAAACCAAAAAACCAGCCAAAATTTACTCATGTGGAATTGTTTAAACAATAATTAGCAACAAAAATGGGTACTTTTTTCGGTTTTGGCGTATACAATAAAAAGTACTGGATGAATCACGTTGCTCCCAACAGGATATTTGTAGAGAATTGGAAACCCTACAAAAACCCCTTAAAAAGGCAATTTTTTTTCAAAAACTTATACCTCTGTTAATTTTCAATATTAGGGTATGATTTTTTGGGACATGATAGGCTGGAACATATACTTTAAACTGCCGAAAGATGAAATTTGTCGCATGTATAGTTTCTGCAGTATAAACAAAATAGACCCTAATCTTTCACATTGCGCCAATATTAGCAGAGTGGCCCGATTGAAATTTCCAAAAGCGCTTCTGAAAGTATAGACTAGGGGTTACAATTTGTCTATCTCATATTTTAATATAAGTTTGGAGAATAATCTTAAAAATGCTTCTGAAAATGGTGCATAGGGCGAACATTCTAATTCGAAAAGTTTCGCGGTAGCGGTGGCGGGGTATAAAGCAACGAAGAAGGCGTTAGGCCGGCCGCTGTTTTCTCTCACAAACGAACAAATATGTATGCACCAATACATCAAGTTTATGCCAATATAAAATCATAAAAACTTCCCGCGGATAGATGTTTTGCGAGCGTGTATAAAAATGTGCCACCACCTTCGGACGACTTTGTTAGCCGTTCGCCCCCCACACAAATAACATATATGTATGTATAAAATAATAACATATTCCTGGAAATTAACAAAATATATGCAATGGAACATTTTTGAGTGAACAAAAGCTATCACACAGCAAACAGTACGTGAAAAGCTTGTCCCTCACCGTATGCTGAAAGAGCTCTATCATAGACATTATTTATTTATTATGAGTCTGAAATTACAGCCCATATTTCATCCATATTTTAACACAAAAATATCATTTTAAACCTGGCATGAACATATTTACGTTATATGCTGTCCACTGAATAGCACTGTAGTTATTACAATTCACAATTTAATTTAGCACATTATTGACAATTTTGTCCTGAAGCGAAATGCCGTACGTTTTCAATTAAATAGCCAGTAATCAATTCCCGTTGCCGTCATTTTATCTCTATACCTGTGAACGATGCTGATTCAATATCTCCATTCGACATGATTAAGCCACCATTAGCAATAATTGCAAAAATTAACTTATGGAAATAGAAACGGACCCTTCAAGTCCTTTGTACCATTGGTAATTTAAATAGAAATCTAAGGATTAAATTGACAATTTCCAGCCCAGTGCCTTAGAAATTGGTCATCGTTCATACCATTGCATTTGATTGGGATATTTGCAGCTAATCGAACAACTATCACAGTCTATTTTCGAAGTTAATCAGGTGTGAAATGAACGATGGACTGCAAATTGGTGGAAATCGCCATCAAATGGAAAAAAATCTGACTTTTTGCTTAATGCAAGTTTAATAAATTAAGTGTATTTAAATTAAATAAGTATAATCTGTGATGGAATTTAACATATTGATGGTGGTCTAGTAGGAGTAGAAAACGGAAAAGAAAAATTGGAACAGTGATCTGTAGCAAAATTCATTTCTGAAATTTAATTATTAAACAATTTATTTTTAGGCGAAATGAGCTTTTTTACAACACTTCGGTTAAAGTAATTTTAATATCATATATTACTTCTGGGGCGGATCTAGAAGCAGTTCTTGGGGGAGGGGAGGATCAAATTTTACTCAAAATCATGAATATTGGATGTTTTCTCGTTCTTAGCTATATGTAGCTAAATTTAGTGAACCCAAGTCTCTTTTTTCCGTAAATACCCTGTATTATAGTTGATAGTGGACTCTAGAACAGATTTTTCAAATATATTCAGAAATCACCCCGGAATATAAAAGCCACATAGTCCTACATGTCATAGGTCACATAGTTGTTCATGACATGGTGCAATATTTAATAACAAGGTTAATAGGACTGTAGCCGCTCCAGCCGCGTGATCAGAGCCGTATGATTCGAGTCACTCGGTTAAATTCTTATGACAGGACTAGTGCAGTTCCATTGTGAACATCATGGCAAATACTTAGACTAGTTTTGGCTACGTATACGAGGAAGAAGAAGAAAAAGAGTTGTCATTACTGGCCCAGCTTTAAAAACCCTAGCCTAATCGATTGTACATTGTAAAACCCTAGACAGACTGGCACGCTAATCCGGATTATGACGTCAGAATGACTTACACCTATATAAAAGCTGTGAGAGTAAACTAGATTTGTTAATCCTCAATATAAGTACAATTCGATTTGCCTGGATTTGTATACCATTTACTTCCATCAGTGCCATTAGTGGTGAATTACTTTATAAAAATTGAATGTCATCTCCCATTTTCTAATGTAAACTCTAATTAATTTCCCAGTTTATAGGGAAGTGTTATTGTAATCGGTCCTCAAACCCAAATCGTAATTTTCAACGTATTTTCATTTTCAAGGTCCCAGTAGTATTTTAAGCAAAAATTTTGGAGGAAGTATGTGTGTGTGCGTGTACGTATGTGGGCACCCCTCATTCCCTCCCCTGTTTGCGCCACTGATTTTATTCTATCGTTAAGTTCAGAAACACGCCGAAACCAGGGGCCTGTTCACACAATTCGGCTGAAAAGGACACGGACTCAAAATCTTCTTGATTTCTTTACAAAATGGACAGATTATCTTAAAGGCTTTGCTAAAGTCTGTATAGACTGCGTCGATTTGATGAAGATTCTCTTTACCACATAAACAGTTCAGAGGTTAAGATTATAATGTTTGAGGTGTTAAACGCCCTTTTCTAAATCCGTGCTGTTGCTCGTTAAGAAGTGTGTCAATGACGGGAGATATGACCATGATCTTTATTGTTATCAAGACGGTTTAAACCAATCATTTCTTGAGTCGTTAAAGACAAATTGCTTAGGAGTGCTGGCATTTCTGTACCTGTAAAGTCAATGTGAGCTGTACTATTCGGGCAAAAAACTTCACTAAACCTATCAGCAAACATGTTACAAATTTCTTTGGGGATATTGATTGTCAAGGGACACCCCATTAAGTGGCAATATTATTGAGAAAATAATGACGTTTTCCTTCTTTGAACCAAACAATCTTTCAATATCACCCACAGACCGTCAATAATATTGAGTAAAACTAAATATGGCACAATATTATTGATAGGCTAGGGACCCCATAATGTGTCACTGATGTAAGTATTTAAGTTGTAACATATTTTTTTAGTAACTTAAAAATTTCACTTATCCATAATTTACGCAGCCAAGGCTAAAGCTACTAAATAATATTTTTCAACACTTTAACAAAATGTTGAACGCTGCAAAGAGTCATATTTTCAGAGATAGCATATTGCAGGTGTATCATAGTGACGCGTTTGCTATCATGGAAAACTAATATATTATAATAAAGTCATCACAAGTTTTGTCTCACATCTAATAAAGCTTCCCTTGTCACTGTGAATCTACATCCCTTAAGGAGGAGCAGCGAAAAGTTGTCGAATGCTGTAGTGTGTATGGATAAACATGATGAGGGAGGGGGTGTAGCTGGATCCTGTTACAGCAACTCTTTCGGGAAAAGCTACTCTGATGTATAAAGGAATCTAAAAATACGGAAGAGACGAAGTTAGCATAAGGATGGAAATATATTGGTAAAGGGATGATGACTTCTAATACTTCGAGTAAACACAACATGTTGACTTTAGCAGCAGTAGTGTTACAAGGAATTACATAAATTTACATAGACTCCATAGTCCACAACACCTGAGATAAGTCAACTTTTGCATGATAAAGTTTATTTTTCTGTAATTTAGCCCATCGCTGTTCGTCCGAAGATGTTTTTTTGGACAGTTTAAAACAAATTATAAGGTACGTAAAATTTAATCGCCAGCTGCAGAATATTTAGAGAACCATAATTAAACCGTTACGTCGCGGAAGCAATAAATAAATGAAATTTAGATTTTTAGACACTGGCGTAATATGTACCGAAATATTGTATTTTATTTTATTTAATGGATTTAGGAGTTAGCTTGTAAAGGAATAATAATTACGAAATAGTCAATAGAATTTTCAATATAGTCATCATCATCATTGTGCTCCTTTAATCCCTCATGGGACATAGGGCGGAAACAGTTGCCCTCCAGCGGACTCTGTTTTGCGCGACAGCTCTCAGCTCCGACCAGGATCTCCCAGTTGTTGCGGCTTCTGCTAATAGGGTTCTCCTCCATGTTGTCCTAGGTCTTCCGACTTGACGGGATCCTTGCGGATTCCAGTCGAGGGCCTGTTTGGCTAGATTTTCATTTTCGCGTCGCAAGGTGTTGCCAACCCAATTCCATTTCCTTCGTCTGATTTGGTCGTCCATCCTTTCTTGGCCGGCACGGCGCTATAGTTCTTCGTTTGAAATTCTATCCTGCCAGCGGATTTTTAGGATACGACGCATGCATCTGTTGACGAAGACTTGTAGGCGCCCTGTGATGAGTTGGGTGACTTTCCATGTTTCGCAACCGTACAAAAGTACTGCCTTCACGTTGGAGTTGAACAGCCGCAATTTGGTGTTAGTTGAGATCTCCGTTGATCTCCATATGCGGAACAGGCATGCATATGCGCCTCGTGCTTTATTTATTCTGGAACTGACATCTTCTTCTGCACCGCCATTTTCGGTAATAATACTACCGAGATAGCAGAATTTATCGACCAGTTCCACGTCACGGTTATTCAGCGCAGTCCGTTCAATGGTGTTTGCATTTATCCGCATTTCTTTAGTTTTAGTTGGATTTAGCCTTAAGCCTGCTGGACTACTTTCTGTTGCCAAATTGTTAATCATGTTTTTGAGGTCCTGGTGTCTGTGGGCCAGCAAACAGATATCATCTGCGTAGTCGAGATCCTTAAGGCGGTCTAACAAACCCCATTGTATGCCGCCTGTTCTACTATCTAGAGCGCCGACAAGGATGTCATTTATTACTATAAGAAATAGTAAAGGCGAGAGTAGGCATCCTTGTCGTACTCCTGAGCTCACCTCGAAGCTG
The DNA here is from genome assembly GCA_949987705.1 of Thereva unica. Lineage (NCBI taxonomy): Eukaryota > Metazoa > Arthropoda > Insecta > Diptera > Therevidae > Thereva > Thereva unica. Next base: position 59,831,505 of record OX465281.1, read on the forward strand.
TCGGATAATTTTCCATTATGGAGAACTCTGCATTTGGAATTGTTATATAGGGCTTTTATCAATTCTATTATTTTTTCAATATAGTAACTAACAGGAACTAACATTCTCCTTTCTTATATTCCATTTTTCCAACATTCCTTTGAACATGCCTGCAATAATATCTCCAGTGTGGCCACCTTCATCAAACTCCTCACATTTTAATATATTAAACTGACGATCCAAATTGTCTGTTATACAATGGCAAGTTAAGCTAAGCAGTGACATTGGCATCAGGTTATGTCCATATATCCGTTTGAAAAGATATAAATTTTAATTCGGACACTAGAAGTTTTATTTTCTTAAATACTTTATCGTACAACTGACAAACATTCGAAATCGCATGCTCATTAATACTAACAAAAATAGAAGTGTATTTAGCCTGCTAAGTAGTGAAGCTATCCTTAAAAGGACTCTTCTCAATTTGGCGTGACTTCCTGCCCCACTCCGCTCCATCTTTGTTTTTGCATGCTTCTCTGTTTGATCGTGATCTTATATGTTATCTAATATTTTATGTTTGTAACGAAAAGTTCCAGTGTTAATAAAATAAGATAGGTAAAGATAGGTATTAGACTTTTTTGGGAACCAAATTGTGTATTTTGGGCTTCTTGGTGGGTGCCAAATATGCAAGTGCCATTTCTTTTTTGGCTATTTTTTTCTGGGAAAAACAATTTGGTGGAAAGCTGGCGCCATGTGTTTGAAAAAAGGGAATCAAAAAATAATGTGTTTATTACGAAACATATTTTGAGAGAGCAGTTCTTGCGAAGATGAAGATATACATAGTTTCTATTGACAATTTGCGTCGAAAAAGAAAACCGTATTTTCCGTATATGTGCACATTCAATAAATTCCCAAGCTGTTAAACTTATAAATTCGGAAAAATGTAAATTTAAATCAAACTAACCATCGTACCTAACTGTCATTAATGACGTGGAAATGTGTAAGTTTGATTTCCGAGTTACCAAAATCACAAGAAAATCCTTTTTTTACCAGAAAATTTTGAGGTGTTTTACGACAAAGCTTTTAACGATAACTATAACAGACGATTGGGTGGTGCAACTCATTGTTACAAACTGGAACTTTAACTTATTGTTAAAGTTAATTTTAACAATTACTTTAACCAACGATTTGGTATAACTCACCTTTAGTTAATTTACTAACCCAACAATTATTGTTCTAATTGATATTATGTATTTATGGCTGTATATATTTTCACCTTGAAATACAGTGTTAAGAGTCACAATTATATCACAGGAAAAAACCTAACACTGCATATTTCAATTTGATTGCCAAACTAATTTTTATAAAAAATAACACGCGGCATTTTCTAAGAGATTGGATGACATCATAAAAGTAAAAAGCACCTGTAATTTGCATGCAAACTTTCGTTTGCTGACAACGTTTTCAATTAAAAACCTCAGCTGGATCACACTTAGACGGGTGTTATCTTAACGCTGCCAGGTGTCCCTTAATACGAAAATAGTCCTGCTCATATACGACCTTTTTAATATGAAAGTGAGAAGGAAGAAAACATAATAAAAAAATCCACTTTTCCACACTGAACGCAATTTGAATTTTAAATGAATTCCAAATGCCCCGGGATATATCCTGGACTTCACACAGACTGCAACTAAGAAGGATAATTGAATATTCACTTTGTTTTTAATGCTTCGCGGCATTTTTTTTTTTTCGGAACAAAAATTTTGCTAAGTTCTTTAGCGTTTGAAGTAGTTCATTAATAATGAGTTTTTATTTTATTTTGATTTTTTAGAGAGTTAAGTACATAAGGTCAAAATTGTAATTTAGTTTAAATCGAGCTAAAATTTAAGAAAGGGAAAGTATGGCTCTATTCCTCAAAATTTATTCTACCAATGAAATATTAGCTGTGATCCATTGGGACTGGTAAAGAACTCGAAACGGCTGCTAGCTACTCGCAACTATCCTGTTTCTTCTTTTTGGGCAGGCTACGCATAAAATTTCTACCAAGTTTTCCAAAGCTTTAACTATATTCAAAAATAGATGGCTTTTCCTTTTTGAAGGTTAAGTTTATGCATTTAAAAATATGTTTAAAAGATAAATTCCACACACTTATAACAAAAAGAAATGATATGGATTAGTCAAGATGAATCGTTAATAGCATGAAATAATTAAACACGTGCATTTACGAACGAATTCAGTGTGGCTCAGACTATAGTGTTTCTAATAAAATTTGTTTCATTTCGAAAGATTCATGCTCTAAAATTATTGTAAAATTCCTTTGCATTCGTTCGTAAATGCACGTGTTTAATTATCTCATGCCATTAACGATTCATCTTGACTAATCAATATCATTTATTTTTGTTATAAGTGTGTCTTAAACTGTCCCAATAAATAATTTCCGCGCCCACGAACTTCTAATTCACATCTTTAATGTTTTTTTGGTGGGATATCACTCTTTTTTGTTTTAATACATTCAAAAATAAAAAATAAATAATCTTTTGTACAAAGAAATATTATGTATTAATAGTTCATTATAAATTTGTATTTATTTTATAAGTAGGTAATAACAAAATGCAGGAATTCAAATTAATATTATTACCCTCTTGAGCTGACCGCCGTGGATCAAACAATATATTGAGTATACTATATCGATTATTGTGGTCTTTTTGGTCTTTTTTTTATGTGAAAGACTAGAGTCTCAGGAAACGTCCTTTATACTGTGTCGACAATCTATTTTCTTCATGTATAGAGTGCAAATGTCGAACAGCAGCTCTAGTCGGGGAAGGAAGGAGCTATTACAACCTACCAAAGATAGTTTTCAGTCCACCTACTCCCAACCATTACTGTCGCGACTTTGACATCGGGGCATTGAGAAACAACTCGCTGGAGTGTTATGCCTCCAGAAACGAGTTGAATCTCACCAACCAACCTATTACATGCGCTTTGGTGGAGCGGGGAAGGGCTAAGGAAGGCTATGACAGAAGGAATCAGGAATGTAAAGAGGGAAGAAGAAAGAAGGAAAGTTATGTAGGTGGGAAAGTGGAAAATGCGAAAGACCGTGGGGCTGGCCGGGATTCGAACCCGGGACCTCTGGGATAGTACTCATGCGCCTTGCCTCTAGACTACCGAGGCCCTGTCTGCTTATGATACACTTTCATTTGATACCCATGTCGAAGGGTATGTAAAGAAAATGGCAATCCGCCCTCCTGAGATGACCGCGGTGGATCCAAGGGTATATTGAGTATACTATATTCCTTATTGTCTTCTGCTTATGGTATCCTTTCAGTTGATACCCATGTCGAGGGGGTTGTGAAGAAAATGTAATCCGCCCTCTTGAGATGACCGCCATGGATCTAACATATTGAGTATACTATATTGCTTATTGTATTCTACTTATCATTCCCTTGCATTTGATACCCATGTGGAGGGAGTGGTGAAGAAACGGTTATCCGCCCTCTTGAGACGGCCGCTATGGCTGTTACGACATATGTAGCTTATAGTATTCTACTTATCATACCCTTTCATTTGATACCTATGTCGAGGGTGTGGTGAAGAAAATGTTAATGCGTCCTCTTGAGATAGCAGCCTTGGATCTATATATTTATTGCTTATTGTGTTCTACTTATCATTCCCTTTCATTTGATACCCATGTCGAGGGGTTGTGAAGAAAATGGTAATGCGTCCTCTTGAGATGGCCGCGGTGGATCTAATTATTTATTGAGTATACTATAGGTATATTGCTTATTGTATTCTACTTATCATTCCCTTTCATTTGATACCCATGTCGAGGCGGTTGTGAAGAAATGGTAATCCGCCCTCTTGAGACGCGTACCAGTTTAATATGAACGCTTTTTGTTAATCATCGAAATGATAGGGAATGCTATCTTATATCAACAGTGTGGATTCGACTAACTTGTACGAATATGTCATATTTTTAGAAATAAAGTACAATTACGATCTCGGCAAAAGTAGTAATCGGTATTTCAAAATTTAACTGTGTATCTGTACTATGAACTACATATGTTTTTCATAGTACCTAACGCAATCTGACACCATAATTGTGACTAACCACTTATATATGAACACCGTTTTGTTAATCATCTAATGCCATCAGGCATCAACAGTGCGAGTAAACACTTTTTGACTAACTATTAGCGCTCATTTATTGAGCAGTTGCAATAACTTATAACGCCATCTGATAGAATTATTTTGAGTACCCACTTTTTCAGACCCACTGTTTTAGACTGAAGGAGAAAAAGAAAGTTCGTTTTGAAATGTAAAAATGTAAAAATAAAGAAAACGAAGAATGATAGGAAAAAAAACTAATGGAATAATAAATTATTTATATTGTGGTTATCGGTTACAAATGAAAAATTACTTATATTGCTTATAAAAAGGTGATAAATCGCATAATTTTATAAAAAAAAAACACCTTGTTTTCCATGTTTAGGCGTAAATAAGGCTTTAGTTGTTCGCCCTTACGAACTCGGCAAACTACCGTTTGCCTTGATATAGAAAATATCTCACTTAAAAACCTATATGGTTTCAATAACGTATTTTTTTGGTCTAAAAACAGTCCCCTGGCCGGTCACCAAACCAAAATATTTTCTATTGAGTTCATTAATTGAATTAATATTCTTAACTTATATAACACAATTTAATCAATATGAAATGATATGCTATTAGATTCTAATATTAATTTATTTAAACTATTTTTTGATTAGTTTAATTTAACCTAAAGTTGATCCCAGAATTTCATGAACAGTCACTCTGTCAAAGTTCCGAGTTACGCACCAGCCCATCTACAGTAAAGACAGACTTGTTAATGGGCGTAACGAAACATGAACGACACGAAGTTAGCTCTGTTACCCCCAAAAGTAGCTATACCTCATTTTGTTTAGTGTTACACGAGTTAGAGGGGCACATGCGAGCATCGGTACGCAACATTCGACAGTCCCCCTGTCAAGTGTTATTTTTCTTTGTTTAAAGTATTCCAGTTATCTATATTGTGCATCGTTTTAAATAAGATGGCTTATATTGTTTCTACATCACAAAATAAAATAATAACAAAGGGATTTTATGGTACCGTAACAATTACTCGAATTAAACAGTCCCCTGTCAACAGTCCCCTGCTACGTACAGAAACAGGGGACTATTTCATTTATTAAGGGACTGTCCTTATTGTACGTTTGCCTTTGTTTTAGGTCTATAGCCATCTTTTATCATCGCTCGAGAAAGAAGATAGTGTCTAAGGAAGAAACAAAAGTTCACATGTTTACTTGGAACTACACAGAGAACTTCGAACTACCGAAGAAGACTGTTTTATTTTTATATATATGCGTTATAAAGAATGTCTTTAAAGTATATATATGTACTACTAATAAATGCTTATTTCACGTATATATACAGTCCTCTGACATATGCAACAGTCCAATGTGTCGAATTTTTTAAATTTGCTCAATAAGTCCTAAAATAAAACAAATAAATTTGGGTCTCTTACTGTTTATTATCCACCATATAGATATCTATTTAATTGTACAGTTTTTTTTTTCATATTCACGCAAAAAAGTTGCTGGGACAGATTTCTTGCCAAACTTTACCAGTTTACAGAGAAACACCCTGATGGTATGTGTGTGGGAAAGCATATGCTCGTGACTTTTACTTGCAACCCATAATGGGTGGAGATTGAATCATGATGCATGATGATGTTAGATGAGAAACGTCCAAGAGCATTGATTTCTAAAAATGTAATCGCGAACGAGTATTACTCGTTATATAGTCGTCGTCCGACTGAGGTCAATGGCAATTAGATAACTTGGAAGGTTAATGGTCAGGATTTTGAAGTTGGCAGCCATTGCTGTTCAAGACTTTCAATGCTCACATAAATGTTGAATTTTGCAATTCCGTCAAATAAACCTATTATATATTCAAATTTGCCACGAAAGGGAGTGACATGGCTGTTTTTGGTGTTGTTAATAACACAATATTAAATGGGACGTTATGCTAGCAGTAATGGAGCGATATGGAAAATTTTTTCATTTGCCATTCATAAGAGATATCCAACTAGAGTTAATTTGGTAGGTCATCTCGAAAATGGCCAGCGTATATACTGTACAACTGATAATGCTACGGGAAAGCCTGAATAACCACCATCTACTAGATTGATGGGTGCAGAGAGGCGCACCAGGTTCCAGCTAGTACTCCATAAATATAGTGGTTATGTTTATTTGATCATCACCTGCACGATTTAGTTTCGATTTAATCTTCCTTATTTTGTTACGTAAATAGACTTCCTCCAAGATCGTTCTATTATCCCGGATGTGCGGGTATTTTCTTTGTCAATCAATTTATTATTTATTCCCTCTTCATCTATATAATTGGAGTGTCTGTCTGTGATTTTAAAATAATGGTGTTTTCCGAAGTTCATATGGTTATTTACACCCAATTAAACGAAACTCAAGTATGTATTTTTAAAATTTCTGTCTGTCTGTATGTTTGTGTGTCTGTATGTCTGTCTATTTGGCCGCGCTTATCGGAAATGGCTAATCCGATCGGGATTAGAGTTTCACTGGAAGATTTAATATTTTTGCGAGCATGTTTTAGACACTGCGCGACACTTGATTACCCTCACTTCAAATTTTGACCTGCATTGTACTGCAATGGTAAAATTTTCTGAAAACCATTTCTATTATATTTTTTTAACTCCTTTTACACGGTTCCTAATTAGCAAGAAAAAAAAACTGGAAACGAGAATGATTGGAAATCTCATTATTCGAATTTAGTCCTATTTCCACTTGATTACCCTCACCTATGAAAATACACAGCATGTCCCATCCTGGCTTGCCAAACGATTAATGTTAGATAGTAGGCGAAAAACTGTAGTTTAATGTTGTAGAATAACAGGGAAATGAAACAACGCTCCATATTCTCAATTAGGGTATCTTGTAATCGCGAGGAATGCGGCTTTCGTCTCAACAATAACAAAAATAGTGTATGATGGAAAAAATAGAAATAAAAGGGCTTATTTGGAAAAAATATGAAGACTGAAATTTTCCCCACCTTTTTCATTCTAATTCAAAAAGTAGGTCCTTAAGGTCTCTTTTTTTAACATTTTCCACACCAAGTTCCTTAAAAAGTTCATGGAACACTGCAAGACTCTAGCTGCCTTGGTTGTTTTGCTATATCCAAGTGATTCTATTTTTACTGTTTTTAGTGCTTCAAAATCCTTATCCCGATCAGTGAATGAGTGAGTGAGGGAAAGCAATAAAAAACGTAAACTCTTGCAAGAATTGAATTTTTAAAAATAATTTTTGCATTTGAAAAAGTACAAATCAAATGTTCTTAAAAAGCCGAACAAAATTTAATAATTCCTTTATTTCCATTATTTCACTTTTATATTACCCAAATTAAAATTCCTTAGTTGATAACACTAGAGTAACACCAAAAACTCAAGGCCTTACAACTCCCCCCGTTCCCGCAGTTATTTCTTCTAGTAATTTTTAATGTTGTTAAATTAAGTTTGAAATTCATAAAATTCAAACAACCACCAGAACAAAAATACATAAAAGTTGACGATGGGAAAATTTCAAGAAAAAGGACTGAAGTCCTTGAAGAGCGGCAAAGTCAGATCTCGTTAACATGACTGACAAATTAGTCCTGCAGGGGAATTCGAATGGGGCTACAGCAACAAAGGCTCCGGCTTTCTTAAGTAGAAAAACACCTTTCGTTTCACCCTTCGGGCACACTGTTGCTCATTGAGCTCTGTGAGTTTTGGAAATACCTTTAAGGATGACGAGTTTCTGACAAAATATCTTTAACGCCTTAGGCGAATCAAAGGACTCTCAAGGCAAACGCCATATTATATTTAAGGAAGAAAAATATTGTCAATTTAAAACATTACGCAAAAACGAAATCCCTTTTCTATTAACTATTATACGAATATTGTTGCAGGTTACTGCCACCAGAGGCTAAGGCCTAACTCTTAAAGGATAAGGTATTAAGTATTTAGGCGGAATGGATGCTAGCTAACGAGATTTTTTCTCAAAAGGTGTTTCTTAGGATCTGGGGTATACACAATATTATGTCTTTTAAAGTATACAAATATTGCAAAAAAGGTCTAGACGTAAAAAGGGATAATTTAAATGTCAGATTATCTTCTTAATGTTTTCTCTACTTTGGGGTTGTTTTCATAAATATTTTTACTTGTAATAAAAACCTGTGCCAAGAATTTCTCTTTCAGTATGAGCGAGATCCAAGCAATAAATAAAAATTTATTGCTGGAAACTCTGCTGACGGTAAAGCAAACGTGTAATTATTGAAATATTTTGTATTTTTTAGTTGCTGATTTATTTTTTGTTGGAAAATACTGTTTAGTCTATTTGGTTAATTCCCATATTTATATGATTATTCTGAAATTAATAATTTAAGACGAATAGTCAGCAGTTGTGGCTGATTAGTATTCGTTAGCCTTGAATAATAAAAATTTCTTTTTTTTAAACTTGAATGGCTGTACATGCTTCAGCATCGGTAAATGGTAGGTCTTCTCACTTATGGCCTCTACAGTGTTAGATAAGCACGAGTTATATGTATATCTGACAGCGCAACGTGAATTAGAGGAAGTCGCGGCGTCGCCGGATCAACCCGACACCCCCAAGATTCAGTTAAAACCAAGACCAACGGCCTGGTAATGAGAAAAAGTCTTAAACATATTCTCAGCCCTGAAAAGGTATCAGATAAATAAGATAAAAAATGCTTAACTAGCAACAAGTACCATCATGTAGGTACTTCAATTTAAATTAAGTCAGTCTGTCGCATATCTTTAATCCGTATAGTCGTTTTTGTCAATTAATAAATTTCAAGTTCTTTTTTGTCAATAAAGATTTTTAATGGTACTTTTTAATAAGTAAAGTGTTTTATTTTGGTGTTTCATTTTTTTTAATGGTTTTAAATCGCTTTAAACCCTAAATATATAACTGGCGCAGTCGGTGTAAATCCTATTCCGTAGAAAAAAAAACAAAAAAAAAAACAGTCTGATAATTAAACAAAGTGTGAAACACAGTGGTTTAAAATAAAATTTATTAAACTGCGAAGAATCGAGCACTAACACACTGGAAAGAATACAACAAAGGAATAAAGCGTTAGACAAACATAGAAGAATGGCACAACCAACACAGCCCAATATGATAGAGCAATGTCTTGCTATATTAACTGATGTCCTTAACCGGCAGATTCAACCACCAACCTTAAGGAATAAAATAGAGAAGGAAGTACGATTTTTACCAGCATTTGAAGGCAAGCAAGGTACACTACCAGCATTCATCTCTACAGTAGACAGGATGTTAGAAGAATATGGTTCCCAGGCTCAGAAAGCTTACTTTGTTATTTACAACGAAAAAATCCTAGGAGCAGCCAAGAACTACTTGGAAACAGCACCACCTACAACATGGAATGACTGTAAACAGCAACTAAAACTTCGTTATAAACCCACAAAGGAACAAGGACTCATCATGAAAGAAATTAGTATGTTAAAAGTAAGTTCTATTGTTGAATTATTAGATAAAATTAGAAATTTGGTGACCGATATCGCGGAGTGCGCAATTTTTAGCAATTATCAGAATGGAATTGTGAACAACCTAAGTAGTGTTTTGGTATTGAAAATAAAGGAAATAAATTACAGCTGGAGCTCTAGCAGCTGAATTAGTAAATAAATTTAGTTTAGAAGAAATAACATCAATTATAAATAAATATGTGGGCCAAGATCATTACAATATTAAATCATTTCGACAACATTTTGAATTTAGAGAAGGACATCGACATAACCAAAACATAACAAGACATAATAACCATTTTCGGCAAAGTAGTAATAGTTTTGAACAATCGCGACAAAATAATTCTAATGCAAGATTTAATAGTTTTATAAATAATTCGGGCCGATATAGCAATAATTCGTCCCGCAACAATTCAAGTCAATTTAGAAACAATAATTATGGAAACAACCGAACAAATCTCGGGATTTTTGTCGTCCAATCCTGAGTGTGAAATCATCGTTGCGGGTGATTTCAATGTTCACAACGTTAAATGGCTGACTTACTCAAATGGCAGCAATATTTCTGGCAAGGACGTCGAGCTCTTTGCAGACATCAATAACTTGCATCAAATTAAGGATCATCCCACAAGAGTCCCTGATGTTGCTGATCAAGGAAAATATCTCCTTGATCTTTTTCTAACTTCTCATCCAGCGCGTTACTCCGTCGAAGTTGATTTACCTCTCGGCAATTCAAACCACTGCCTAATCAGCGCTAACTTCCTATTCGAATTTCCCACCCCTCCCAAATAGTGATGAGCAAACGCAAGAACAATACAAGACTAATCTAGTCTTGTTCTTGTCTTGTTCTTGTTCAGTCTGTCTTGTTCTTGTTCTTGCAAGCATAGCTAAGTCTTGTTCTTGTTCTTGCAATCATACCTAAGTCTTGTTTTTGTTCTTGCAAATATACCTAAGGCTTGTTCATGTTCTTACTAAATGTGCAAGACCAAGACAAGGCAAGACAAAACTGCAAGGCCAAGGTATTTTCTCGCATGTAGTAGGTATTGTATGTTGATTTTATAAAATGGTTATTGAAAAAAACCTAGACTTTAATAAAAAAAATTATATCCAAACAACAAAATACCTTTAAGGTGAGAATTCCACATGGCTTTTTTATTAAACAAATCAGTTTCACGACTGCTCTTGGTGACATTATTATGTTTGCGCCCCTGAAAAATTACATAAAATTCATATGGGAAGAAGTTAGGCATTAGTAGACATTTTTCTGTCAAGTGTGTAAGCAACAAATTACAACGGAAATATTTTGAAGCAAAAGTAAACCAGTATTATTATACCCATTACTTATTATAAAAAATTAGGTTGTTCAAGTATGATTCATTAAAGAAGAAATGTCGTGTATGGGCACAAAAAATTATTAAATCCCTTAGCAGCAATACAAAAACTGGCCCACGCTCCTGTCGTTATTACGATGCGATGTAACCAATGTGGAGGCCTTGAAAATATTACATACATTGATAAAAGTCCGAGTTTCCTTGCCATCCAAAAAGCAAAAGAGGTTACTCAAAAAAGAATTTTTTTAGAGCATTTTTTCTTTTCTAATAAACTACTTGAACTACTGAATACTATAGATTCTTCTTTCTAAATCCATTCTGATTCGATTAATGCTGTTAAGAATTACCAACAATTATTTCTTCATTTTTTGTGTATCACGGGATTGGGTTTTTCCTGAAGTCGGTTTTTTAAAACTTTATTTTTATCTTAATATAATATGAGGAATCTTCATTTTTGTATGGATTTAACAGAAGAAGGACTAGTTTCCTAAACACCAGAAATTGAATTAAAGTAACAGACCACCCAATTGGATAAAAAAAGAGTAGGCAGTGTGGAACATCTACCTAAATCTTTTCGGAAAATTTTGCTTCGAAATGCAAAAATATTGATTCTGAATCTCGTTTGTTGTTTTTAAAAATATGTAACTTTTGGTTTTTTTTTTTTTTAATTTTAACAAGAAAATGGAGGTCATTTAAAAGATGTTATTTTCCACGCATAGATCAAAAAAAATTTAACAAATTACACTATCATGTAAAAATAAAAATTATAATAAAAGATTAAAATTACAAAAGTTATATGCATTTTACATCAGTCAGTCCAAGTTGGCCCACCCTGTACATGTATCTATAATAATTACTTGAGCATAATAATCAATTTTATGTTTTTTGTTTTTAATAGAATGAATTTAGGTGGAATTTTTGCAAGAATCTTGCAAGAAATCTTGCTCTGGGTCTTGTTCTTGCACAGTTAGTCTTGTTCTTGTTCTTGCAAGCATAACTAAGTCTTGTTCTTGTTCTTGTTCTTGCAAAATGTGCAAGAACAAGACAAGACTGCAAGAACAAGACCACTTTTGCTCATCACTACTCCCAAACCAGTTCGAAGAACTGTATGGCATTATGGGAAGGCCAATTGTCTGGGGATTATTAATTTTTTCCACTCTACAGACTGGAATCTGTGTTTCGGGATTGTATGAATGCCATCAAAACTAAAGAAGCCGCCTTCCGAGCGTACAAGAGCTTCCCGAGTGAATCGCTCCGTTTAGAGTACATACAACAAAGAAATTCTTGTAAAACCGCCATCAAGAAAGTCAAAACCTTATTTGACAACAAATTGAGAAGTAAACTCCAAAATGCAACCTCCGGTAGCAAAAACTTCTGGTCCTTGGTAAGTTCCATCAAGAAGAATTTCACTACAACTTCAACCCCTTCCTTTGTTCACAATGAGAAGGTAATAACAGACAGCAAATCCAAGGCCAATTTATTAGCATCTATGTTCCCTTCTAATTCTTGTTTACCCGAAACTGATGTGTTACCCCCTGTATCCGAGCGTAACGGCCATTCAATGGATAGGGTTTTTTTTCAGGACTCGCGAGGTGTACAGGTGCCTCAAAGAGCTCGATGCCAACAAATCCACTGGACCCGATAATATACCCCTATCGTCACCTCTGCGTAAATTATTTTCCCAGTCTTATTTCGATGGCGATCTTTTAGTCTGTCTTACAGAACACCTCAGCCGTAGTCTGCATGAATCCGGTGAGTCTAGTCTGGTTGCTCTGGATATCTCCAAGGCTTTCGATAGAGCTTGGCACACAGCCCTGTTAGCTAAACTCAAAGCTATTGGAGTCGACTCACTTCTACAGAAGTGGATTGAGAGTTTCCTTTTTGGCCGTTCAATCAAAGTAGTATTGGATGGCGTCAAATCCGCATCCCACCCGATCTCTGCGGGGGTCCCCCAGGGGTCAATTTTATCACCGGCCCTATTTCTCATATTTATAAATGACCTTCTTTCAATCCCCTCCAACCCACTCCTCAGCTTCGCTGACGACGGTACTCTACGTTACTCGTACAGCGTCGATACAAGACAGACTCATGCCAGATCCTGTCTTGATGATCGCGAACTAATGTCCAAGTCGATTATAAATGACATTAAGCTGATTCTAGAGTGGGGAAAGAAGAATCGTGTTGAATTCAACTCCGACAAAACCAAGTACTGTCTTATCTCCAAAAAGAAGTTCAACACCTCACCATCCTTGAAAGTGGATGACGTGGTACTAAAGGCCGACCCATCCCTACACATCTTAGGCGTGACTTTAGCAAAAGACTTGCGATGGAATGACCACATATTCTAAATCGCCAAACAAGGATCTCAGTGCTTGGGATTTCTTAAGAGGTGCAAGTTCCTCCTCCGGCCATCGGCCCGTGCTGTTATTTATAAATCCTACATTCGGCCTCTTCTCGAATATAACTCCCTCGTTTGGGGCGGCGCCCCAATAACCACCTTGGCATGGTTAGATAAGGTGCAAAAAAGGGCGCTCAAGTTAATTGATGACGACACCGCCTGCTCCACCATCGACCCCCTGAGCCACCGTAGGAATGTAGCAGCACTGACAAAATTTTATCGCTACTATCATAGTGACTGTTCCTCCGAGTTAAACGCTCTCCTGCCTCCACGGCAATCTTATACCCGCAATACCAGATTAGCCCACTCTTCTCATTCCCTTCACCTGCAACTACCCTTTTCACGCACTCAACAAGATATGAATTCGTTTGTTAATAGAACAACTCGGCTGTGGAATAACCTCTCGCAGTCAGTATTTCCGAACTCCTACAACATCCAAGAGTTCAAACGCAGGGTTCATCACCACCTTCTTCAATACCCCCCCGTACCTTTTAATCCTTAACCTATGCCCCCCCTCATCCCTCCCTCCCGTACTAAGCTTACTGCTAGACATTGCACCATGACGTGACAAATGACATGACCGACTAGTAGTACAAAGGGTGACTCCTGAGCTTAGCACTGCCACATAAAAAAAAAAAAAAAACATTATAAAATTTTATTCCTAGAACAGGAAACTAAATTAAGATATATCGAAAACAAAATAAATCAAAGTCTCGATAATATTATGGCCGCAAAAAATAATATCATTCATCCAAGTATGCTTACATTACAAGAACTAGACACCTATAGTATAGATTTCCATAAATTACGACTTCTAAAAGCAGGAGTTACTAAATATAAAAATGAAATACTAATTTTCGCAATAAGAATTCCAAAAAATTATATTGTTACAAATTTACAAATAATAAAAGCAGTACCAAATTCTGAAATGCTTGAGATTAAAGAACAGGATGAATTGATAGTAGAAATAAAAGGAAGAGCTTATCAATACAAAGAAAATATGTTTTAAAAGATTTAAAGTTGACTAAAAACTGTATTTTTAATGATAGATGTCCTCTAGTTCATAATAACTTGACAAGTGTAGAAGAAATTGATGAGGAAACTATCCTACTGAAAAATATGTATGTACATACATATAGGATATTTTATGGCAAAATTGCGACAGTATAAAAATAACTTAAACAGGCCATTATCTAATAAATTTCAACAACTGTACTTTAGGAATAAAAGATCAAAAATTCTATTACAGAAAAATAACTGTGTTAGAGAAACATATTTATCCAATCAATGAAGTGAAACGAAATTATGTAAATCCTATAAATTTCGAGAACATAATTTGGCAAAATGTACAGAATACAAAAGAAATACAGGAATTTAAATATCATAAGAATATTATATATGGTAGTATTATATCCATAACAATTTTAGTAATTGTAATTTTAGTAGGTATAATAATATTTTGTTGTTGGAAAAATAAGAATAAAAACATTAAAATTATAAACAATACGAAGCCGGGCTCTTCGGACTTAAAGCGGGGAGGAGTTATATATCTGACAGCGCAACGTGACTTAGAGGAAGTCGCGGCGTCGCCGGATCAACCCGACACCCCCAAGATTCAGTTAAACCAAGACCAACGGCTTGGTAATGAGAAAAAGTCTTAAACATATTCTCAGCCCTGAAAAGGTATCAGATTCATAAGATAAAAAATGATTAACTAGCAACAAGTATCATCATGTAGGTACTTCAATTTAAATTAAGTCAGTCTGTCGCATATCTTTAATCCGTATAGTCGTTTTTGTCAATTAATAAATTTCAATTTCTTTTTTGTCAATAAAGATTTTTAATGGTACATACTTTTTAAATAAGTAAAGTGTTTATTTTGGTGTTACATTTTCATGGTTTTAAATCGCTTTAAACCCTAAATATAGAACTCACGTGACAGACCTTGTCCACATTATTGTGAGCTGATGCCCAATTTAATCAAGCGGTACCTAAAACATATTACGGATTCTGGCCCCAAAAATCGCTTCGAATTTAACGCATTCAAAACGAAGTGCTGTTTCATAAGTTAGGACTCCTGTACCGAGCTTCCTTCCACCCTCTGCCCTTCCTTCTGTAAGTGGTGTGCAGTGCCGCGGCTGGCAAATATGCAGAGTGTGCAACTGAAGAGGGCCCCGCGTTTCAGGGCCCACGCGAGCGAATAAATATTTTTGCAATAAAAATCATTTGAATTCATTATCTTAATTTTTCATTCATTGCGTAATTCGATATTTCGCTCTTGCTACCACTTTTGCGAATAGGAATTATGAACGAATTCTTCCAAAGAGTGGGGAAGTACCTTTTATCACATCTGAAACTGTTACATGAAGCTCGAAGCTCCCTTATAATATGTTACATTAAATTTACAGTTTTGTATGACTTTAAAAGCTTTATTTCAAAGAGAGATAAAGAATTAGTGAAGTTAACGAAAAATCGATATTTGAAAAATGTTTTTGGTTTTTCCGGCACCTCAATGAAGTCGATATAGTGTTTAGTTCGCGCGATATCGTGCAGGTACAAAAATCACTTAAGTCATTTAAACCAAAAAACCGCTCGACCGCTAATACGCTTCGAACGGCACCTCAAGTAAATCGATATCTTTCGTGGTTCGGGCGATATCGTGCAGGTACAAAAATCACTTACGCCTCTTAAAAAAACTGCTCGACCGAATTTTATGAAAATCTTTTCATATTTCGGTTAATACGCTTCGAACAACACCTCAACGAAGTCGATATCAGTTTTGGTTCGCGCGATATCTTGCAGGAAAAAATGACCACATCCGTACGCAGATACACACACACATAGTTCCTCCCAATTTTTTGCTTAAAATGCTCCTGTGACCTTGGAAGATGAAAATCCGTTGAAATTTTCGATTTCGATTTTCGGACCGATTACAATAACTTCCTATACTGGAAGTTAAAAATCAAACGCTTAAGAAAATTGGGGCATTTTGAAACATGAAAATCTACATTTATGTATGCTTTGATACATACATATGTATATGGCCCGTTTAACTATCATAATTTTGAGCACGCAAGCTCTCCAGCTCGATTTACACGACAAGCACTCTAGCCGATCAGAATTTTTTTTTTATTGACTGCAGTCGGAGCTACTAGCGTTTACATTTGTACTTAAAGTACATACGCTTTAAGCAAGCTTCAACCCGTCATGGAAACACACCTAAATGTAGAAAATTGGTTATAATCAAATAAAATCGATAACAAATCTAATATCGAAAAACGTACAGGTGTTTGTTTAAAATTTGGGTTTTTACATTTTTGTTTAAGCAGATTTATTAAAACCCTCCTTTTTTGAGTCAAGCACAGCACCGAATACAAAAACGAACCTGAAAAAAAAAGGAAAATTAAAACAAAACATATATTTGAACAAGTTTTAAAATTGGCTACAGCTATATAAATAGAAAACTTGCATCAATAGGAACTCATTTCAGTAGAGTTTTCAATCTCAAAAACAATTCTAGGCAAAAGTTGAAAGTTTGACTTTGTGAAAGCTTAAACAGTAGTAATTGAGGTAATGTGTTCTTAAGGTATATGCGTTTTGCTTGATAATCCTATATAACTGATCACAAAGCTAATACATTGCCGTTGTTTGGTATATTTTTGTGGTTTTTTCCATAAATTTTTTTCGAAAATTTTTATCTTTGTGTGTTAACAAAATTTCTGTAATAAAATATTCAATTTAATATATAAATAAAAAGTGCAATCGGTAATCGAGAAAGAAAATTCGCGAATTACTTTTCGTAGAATTCGAATCAGAAATATAGAATTTATTTAACGGAGCGTGGTGTAAGTTACCCCAGATTACTAGTTTGTGTATCACACATAATACGATTAGAATTTGAAGTTCTTTCTTTCATCTAATTAGTACATATAAGGGCTAGCGACGTCGAAAAAAAGTTGATTCCTAAACGGCTGATTTTTTGATATGACCTGTCTTATTGACCTACCTAACGAATGCGGTGCGTCTGCCACCTGGAAGTGGTTGCGTTTTCTTCTGCGCTTCTCTTTTGCAGAGATGAAAATTGTTAATTTTGAAATAATTTTAAGAAATTTTTTTTTCTCTCCCATACCTTTCTATGCTCCTTAACAGCATAAATCTATAGTTGCCAGACAATTTTGTCGTTGCTAACATCGCGCCAGACACACTTTTAGTAGTAAACAAATTATAATTTTCTGATCTTTTAAGTATAGCTGAAATTTTAATATACTATAGCCCTGTAATCAAAGGATATAATATAAATTTGCCATACCAAACCCCCTTGTTCAATTTAAGTCTCGGGGAGCATAGGTTGGAATAATTGAAAGAGTGCCCACGTAGTCCAGTAGAAATAGGCGTAAAAATGAGAAAGAAGAAAAATAATTTGTTTCAGCAATCTGACAGCGGGATATTGACGAACATCGATCTCGAACCGACAGCTGCTCTCCGGGGTGGAATGGGGGGTTGAAAACAGTTTTTCGCTATTTCTGGCCAAACTATGCTGTCGAAAAAAGTTAAATGTAAAAGTTGTAGGAAATAAAAATACTGATGTACTGTATTACCTTTTTTTACCCTAACCTCATAATTTTTTGAAATTGGCGGAAACCCGGTTTTTCGGTTTTTAATTCGTTTCTTTGACAAAAAACTTGGACAAAAGATACCTTTTAAAAAAAGCGAACTGCGATTCCTCTCAAAACTACGCAACCTACGGAGTTCTGTTTGGGCTCATTTCCTCGTTATTACGTCTATTTTCGATAAATGGTAAAAAGGTGTACTGCAATGGAAAAAATGAACGGAAAATTGAAAAAAGCGAAAAAGATCGACCACTCATATCGTGGGAAAAGCATGAAGAAGCAGATTCCAGGATCGTGTATCATATTTGTCAAATCGATTTTGACTCTGAAGTTGTTATAAGGTGCTCCGACTCTGACATTTTGATTATACTTCTCGGAAATATGGACCATTTGAATGCTTCCTTAAAACTCTGGATGAATATTGCCGTTGGAAATCACCAACGATACATAAACATTAACGAATTGTATAATATACCCGGTAGAAATATAAATACCCGGGCTTCAAACGCAATGGCACGATGCGATTACACACTTTTCCGTAAAGGCAAACTCCGGCCTTTGAAATTAGTAACCGAATCGGAAGAATATCAATTCGCTTTTCAAAATATTTTTGCTGATAACGATGAAATATTAAAGGGTGCACTTTCTACGTTAGAAAAATTCATTTGTCATATGTATGGAGTCCGTAATTGTAGGAATGTTGATGATGTGACGTGGTGTTATTTATTTTCTACTACTTACCGGTCCAAAAATTCAGACGACAACTTTAAAAAAAATGTATAGGAATTTCGACTCTTCAAACTTACCACCAAAGTCGAACCAATATAAATGAGAGTAATCAATTGAAATAATTTTCTATATGTCTCTAATACCATGTTATTTTGGAGATTTCGCGCTCAAATCACGTTCAAAATCATGTGATTTCCCATGTATTCTTGTGATTTCGAAATCATCTCAAACCTCGTAATTTTGGCAAAATTACGAACGAAATCATGCCGAAGCCAATACTCAAACCTAAAAATCAATTTCAGCACAATTCAGCAGGTCTCTCTTGATGGTGAACTTGTCAGTTTGACATATTTTAATAACACAATTTTGATTTTGCAGATTTTAACATTCTTCAAAATCCAAAAACCCAAGATATATTAAATAAATAAGCTATGGGCTTTGTTATAAGAGGAATTGCTATTGAAATTCGGGCAGAAAACAACGAAGACATGAGTAGTGTTAGGAAAAACTGTCAAACGAAATCACTTCAATCCAGTACGAACGGTTCTACATAATTCCAAATTCTACTTTCCGAAATCACCTAATTTCGGCTCAGTGCGAACATGGTATTACGCTCTCTGTCGCAGCTACTCTTCTCAGTTATACTTAAAAAAATTAGAAAATTATAATTTGTTTATTACTAAAAGTGTGTCTGGCGCGATGTTAGCAACGACAAAATTGTCTGGCAACTATAAATTTTTGCTGTTAAATAGCATAGAAAGGTATGGAAGAGAAAAAAAATTTCTTAAAATTATTTCAAAATTAACAATTTTCATCTCTGCATAAGACTTGCGCAGAAGAAAACGCAACCACTCCCAGGTGGCAGACGCACCGCATCCGTTAAGTAGGTCAATAAGACAGGTCATATAAAAAAATCAGCCGTTTAGGAATGAATTTTCGAAAACGTTGCTAGCTCTCGTACTAAATCGTTTTTAAGAGTTTGTACAATGAGATATTGGTTGATAGTTAAGTTTTCTTTTCAGAAAATACACTCTAGTATTTGGCGGTAGAGGGGCGTTTGTAAATATCTAATTGGAGTGTCTGTCTGTGATTTCAAAATAATTATGTTTTTCTAAATTCATATGGCTATTTACATGATATTAAAACAAAATCACGCATTTTTACAATTTTTGTCTGTCTGTTTGTCCGGGCTAATCTCGGAAACGGCTAATCCGATTGGGATGGGACTTTCATTTTTATGTATGCATAGGGTTGCCCGTATTTTCCGGGAAGCCCAGTATTTTTGACATTAATTCAAATGTTCCGGCGGGACAAGCCCAGTCCAGTATTTCCCTGCATAATCAAATCACACAACATCTCAACACACATAGAAATGAGGGGCGAGAGCGGCGGGGTGGTGGAGTACTTTGCCAAGCTCACTACGACGTCTCTCAGCAACCCGCCCGACCCTTAACCAGCCTAGACAGAGTAATTAGGTATCTATCCTGTTTTAGTTTGCATCGCGCCGTGTTTGAAGTGAACTGTCGAAAATTTATCTACGCGCGGCTATTGTTTGTTTTATTGAATCTTTCTTTTAAAATTAGTGATAACGAAGGTGGTAGTGATAATATATCTGGTAGTGGTGTTGCTCCTGGGAAGAAGTCTAAAAGGCTTACCAAGTGCAATTCCAACTGGGAAAGCAATTTTTCCTAGTTAAGGCAAGTAAAGGAAAACTCTTATAAAGCTTTCTGTCATCTATGCAATAAAGATTTGTCTTGTGCTCATGGTGGGATCACTGACGTAAAACAACATGCATCTACTAAATCTCACACGATGATTGTAAGCACATCAAGTAGCCTTTTAAATCATTTTTCGAAACCAGAGACGTTTGCTTCAGAATCGGAAGATAAAATAGCTGCCGGAGAAATTGCTTCCACACGGTTAAACATTCTCTAAGTTATAATTGCCTTTAATTTTCCTGAGTTTATTTGCGGAAGAACAAAAGCTGAGAGTATTGTGTGTTAAATATTATCTAAAGAGTCAGTTAAGATTATCATAAATATGATACAGAAAAAACAATTGTATTTTTCCATATCTACGGATGCAAGCAATAAAAACAACAGAAAAATGTTCCCAATTTGCATTCGTTTTTTTGATTATGATACTGGGATAGAAAATCGTCTACTTGAATTCGCGGAATGTAATGACGAATGTGCTGATCAAGTGTCGAAGCTCTTAAAGGAAACCTTGAAGGAAAATGGTCTATCTTTAAATAAACTATCGGCTTTTTCCGCTGACAACACCAATGTGAACCAGAAACCATTCGATTAATACTATTTTGTCTACAGAGAATGACAAAATAATCAAAGCAGGCTGGCCTGCTTTAAAGTCCCATTTTCAAGAAATAGGCAGTGAATGTCCGCGCGTAATAGAGGACATGTTTGCATCTGATGAAGAAGAGAGAAAAGCATTGATATACATACTTGTCTTTTGTCCAAAACGTAATGTCATCATTAGAAACAGTCATGAAAAAGATTGAATCAGATTCACCATTCACTTATTGTTATAGAAATGGATATGGAAATTAATGAAATTCGCAATAAGATTGAACAACGATTGAAAGACAACTTGTTTGGCAGTCAAGCGGGACCAATATTTAGCGTATTAAGCGCAAATCAAGGGGAATCTATCAAGAATGATTATCGGCAATTTTACAAAAAATTTCTCGATTATTTAGCAAAACGATACGATATCTTTGATAACAACCTATTGTCGAAGCTGGTATTTATTAACTTGCAGTCACCGATAGATTTCAATCATTTTCAAACAGCGGTGGAGCATTTGCGAATTGAAGAAATAAATATGGATGCGCTATATGGAGAATACCAATTCATCAAGGAAAGTTTGGACACTGTAACATCTACAATATAAATGACAAAAATCTAAAGGCGATGGATAAGTGGATGAAAATAATCGGGGCATTTGCGAAGAGCGATATATCGAATATATTTAACCTCCTATCTTTCAATTTCAGTATTCCAAGCTCAAATTGTTATGTGAAACGAGTACTTTCGCAAATGGGCCTTAAATGGACAGATGTGAGGAACAGATGTTCAGTAAATTTGATAAAAGCGGAACTTCTGACAATATTTAATTACGATTATGATTGTATTAGCTTTTATAAGTTCGTAAAGATGCAGAAACACATGCTTGTAGCGGCAAAGTCCGTTGGAAATTATAGTTTTAAGAATAAATAAAAGAACCTTTGAAAAAATTTATTTCATTTGATTTGTCCCGGGGAAGAAAGTGAAATCCCGCATTATTTTGCTATTTTTATCATTCGTCCCTTATAATCGGTAAAAAAAAATTGGCAACCCTAGTATGTACATATGTATGTAGACAAATTATGCAACTTAATTTCGACCCACTTCAATATAACCGATCAACTTCAAATTTTGCACATATGTATAGTTCGTGCGACAATGGACCAATCTGCCCCTTTTGTAAAAAATCAAGATGGCGGTTCCAAGATGGAGGCCGATTTTCGCAATTATGCTCTCCGACCCCCGATAAGGTTATCAAATTAAAGGGTATGACAAGTAGAATACAATTAGCTATGAGGCGTCATTAAAAATTCAAAATAGGGGCCACCAGAAAATGGCGGACTATCTTTTTCCTTACAACCCACTCGATATGGGTATCAAATGAGACGCTAGCGAAAAGTTCCAGTGGTAATAAAATAAGAATATAAGTAAACATTCCTCCGATTAGGAAGAAAACTTGAATCTATAGTCGAAAGAAATCGAGTGAAGACTTTTTTGTCATTTCAATTCTAGGCTTCAAAGAGCTCTAACTAAATATTTGGGTTCGCCAAAGTTGACGTACTCTATGAAGCCTTTTTGGTTGTATTTTTGTGGTTAGGGTTGCCTATATATCCGATATGTACTTAGACACCGATGGATAGCTGTTTGAGGTCTACAATTGGAATGAAATTGTTAGAGCGACGAGGTAGCCATAATTAACACACTAAAAATTAAATCTCCGTTCTATTGGTAAATTAACCATGTGATAACCGGACATATGGTTGCCGATTGTGGCCATGATCATTAAAATATTATGTGGTCTGTTTTTTTATTAGTTAGAATGTTATTATTATAAACTTCATTAAATCACAATAATCACTTCATATAATGCTTATGAGCTTGTACATACATATATTGAAAACTTTTTCGTAGGGAACCTTGCGTCGCACGAGAACAAGTGAAGAATGTAAGATGCCGGAAATTGGCTAGACTACTGAACTTTGAAGTTCAGTGATCGAGGCAGTGTTCGGAATGATCGTTTTGATCGTGCCGGAAGTTGTTGTGTGACGCCGGAAGTTGTTACGCTTTAGCCGGCTTAGCTTCGTTGTTGTGGTCACATCCGAAGGATGGCTTTAGCCTATCGATGATTGACTTGGTTGTGCCGTTCAATTTGACAACGAATTGTTTTCGTAATCGTTTAATTGCTTCATATGGGCCCTCATATGGAGGTTCGAAAGGTTTCCGAACTCTGTCGACTTGTGCGAAAACGTAGTCGGTGTTCTTCAGGGCTTCTGGCACGTAGACATCCTTTTGATTGGGTTGCCCAGTATGTATTGCCTTAATGTTCTGTATATGAGAACGAAGGCGAAAGAGGAATTCTGATCTTCAATTGGATTTTCATCGGTTGTGATAGAAATTGAATTAGGAGGTCTCAGATTTTGAGCATTGTAAGTCGGCATTTTAAGCATTGTAAGTCGGTCTTAATTGCCATACGTATGCCTAACATGACAAAGGGCAAGTCTTCACTCCAATGAGTAGTGTTGTCCCTCGCCATTAAGGCTGCTTTTAGTTGCCTGTGGAACCGTTCAACCATACCATTTGCTTGCGGATGGTAGGCAGTTGTCCGAATTCGATGAGTGCCGAGTAATTTGGCAACTTCAGTGAATAGTTTCGATTCGAACTGCGTACCTTGATCGGTTGTGATCTCGAGTGGTACGCCGAATCGTGGGCGAATTCAGTGACAAATCGTTTTGCCACTGGTGAAGCAGAGATATCCCGAATTGGGTATGCTTCAGGCCATCGCGTGAATCTATCGACTATCGTTAAGATATAAGAGTATCCTCGAGATGGGGGCAGTGGTCAAATGGAGATTTGGTATGCCTTGAACCTTTTTACTTTTTGCAACCTAGGCATGGTCGATACCAGTCATTGCAGTCTTTGTTGATCGATGGCCAGAAGTATTTCTTGGTAACGGCTTGTCTTGTAGCGCGAATACCAGGATGAGAGAGACTCTGTTCGGAGTTGAACGCTAGTATACGTAAGGTAGTGGGTATATAAGGCCTAGGAATGCCTATACCAGTTTCACGCCACACTTTATGGGTGGTAAATGGTATTGGTGTGAGAACTAGTTTTCCCCGTGAGCCGTTGCTGGGGTGTTCTTGTACAGATTTCAACTCTGTGTCACCTTTTTGAGCCTGCGCTAGTGTAGGCAGGCCAAAGGTGACTGAGTCAACTTTGTCCGTTGCTAGTGAGCGCGACAAGTAGTTTGCGACAACATTTTATTTGTCCGACACATGTCTGATGTCTGTGGTAAACTGAGAGATTAGACCCAAATGTCTGGTCTGGCTAGGGGATGAAGGTCTTTGGTCTTTGTGTGAAGGGCGCGAGCCAGTGGCTTGTGGTCAGTATAGACCACGAAATTGTGTCCTTCAACGAAGTAGCGGAAGTGTTGGATCGCTGCATAGACTGCGAGAAGTTCACGATCGAATGCAGAGTACTTCCGTTCTGTTGGTGACAGCTTTTTGGAATAAAAAGCTTATGGTTGCCACCGGTGACCGTTAAATTGTTCTAATAGGCCTGCGATTGCATTATCAGAGGCGTCAGTTGTTAGACTGTATTTTGCATCCTCGATTGGATGGTTCAGCAGAGTTGCTTCAGCCATCGCGGTTTTTACCTTGAGGTGCTTGACACTCTGCTGACCAGTTAAGAAGGTCTCTCCAATGCTCGTTTATCGGCACCAACTGTTCAGCCAATTTTGGTATAAATCAGTGATAGAAATTCACCATTCCCAAAAACTTCTGGATCAATTTGACAGAAGTTGCGGGTTCGAGATCAAGGATAGACTGAACCCAGTCGGAGGATGGAAGTATTCCATCCTTTGTGATGCTGTGGCTTTTCCAAAGCTGCTGCAAATCGGAGTGTTACTATCTATTTCCTAGCTCTTTTAATTGTTGATGGTCCTGGGGTCACCGATTTTTGGGTTTTCTATTTCTTCGCTATACTTTTTATTCTCTTCATATTTTACCTCTTTTACACTAGAAGTACCACCGCTGTAGATGAAAAGAAATTGTTTATTTCAGCAAAGAGTTAGGCATACATAGTTTAAAATAAGGCCAGTGGCCCTAAACTTTTATATTTTGACCAATCGTCTATCTTCTTTTCGAGCGAGAAGAACACAAGGTGTAGGAGTACCTAATAAAACATTGTTTTGGCTGCTTATGTAGTATTTAACCAAAAACTTATCCTTGCCCGGGGCATGGGCTGAATATATAAATATTAACACAAACATACGCGGAAGTTTTTGTTATTGCAAAATATCTCATAATACTCTATTAACCACACTCCAATTCTATGGTACATAAATCATAATTGATAATAGTAATAATATTTGTATACTGGGTAATCACAACACTAAATACAAATTTACATATTTATAGGTAAACGAGAAACGTAATCAGTGCACACCTGGAGAAAGAAAACAAGCATAATGAAAACAATTTCAATCTTAATTATTTTTTCCGCAACAATCGCGGTTTCGTTTTCTTCCATGTTTGAGGTCCTAAGGAATCCAGGTAAACCGTTGATTTAGAATAAACTCTTGCAATAATTTTGAATAACAAACAGCCCATCCTGGAAAGTGCATTTTTGAGGGTCACGAATTTAAAGTTGGAAGTCATCCATTACCAAACGCTTGCGGTAAGATTGAATGCTACAAAGATGGATCAATGACCGGTTATGGGTGAGTTCCACAATAGATTGTAGTAGAATATGCGATTTTTAATTTCATAATGTTAATTGTAGGTGTAGTTATAGTGAAGTTGATGAAGATAACTGCGAAAAGGGTGGATTTGTGGATGAAAAAAGGCCATACCCGGAATGCTGTAAGCGTTACTATTACTGCAAATTTGACGGAGAGGATAAGGTATTTGAAATGTGATTGCTGTACTACCACTTTAAAAGCATTCTACTAAATACTTTACTGGCTATAAATTATATGATTGTATTGCGTTTTATATATTGTTCTATAACATGCCATTAATAAAGCCGTTTTCATGTGGTTAACAAAGTTCTGTTTATGAACTATTGTCTGTTTAAAAAGTACCACGGGTTCGTAAACGCGTTTCATGTCCAAAATACCAATCATAATGTTATGAATGGACTTTAAAGGAGTTTCTTAATTCTACAAGTTGTCCATGGAAATGGTACTTTAACATTACAAAAATGCAGGACAAGGGGCGCTTTCAGTAATGCAGGATGCGTGCGCAAATGACTTATTCAGCAATTGAAAGTGAAAGCTTTCAATGACTGAATAAGTCAATTGCGCACGCATCCTGCATTACTGAAAGCGCCCAAGGTTTTATTTTTGAGTTGTGTAGTTTTCGAGTCAGTGCTCCCCATCACTATATCTCCGTAACAGTACATCTTAAAGAAAATTTGTTAAAAGATTTTTTGTTTAGAATTAAATTATCGATTATTTTAATTTATTATATAAGTTCTTTTGTCATAAATTTAATGATTAGGAAGTTATAAGCCTTATAACCAAAAACCTAGTCACACTATTTTCTTTTAAAGGCTATAACCCATTTCCCTTCAATTTTAACAAAAAAAAAGAATAACGAGTTTTTTTTAGAGGGTATCATAACGAATAACGATGTAAACATGCAAGAGCGATGGCGAAACTACTTTCATCGGCCATGGCGAATGGCTCTACGAAATTCGTTGTGTGCACACGCTAGTAGCGACAGCGACACAAATTCTCTTGAAGAGCGAGGACACAATGATTGCAGGCCAGCGGTCTGTTACAGTGATATATGTACATATACTACAACTACAAGTACGACAGTTTTATTAAGTTTTAGAAAAAAAAATGTTTTAATAAAAATAATAATAGTTCGGTAAATAATAGAAAATAAAAAATAACAAAACAAAAACAGTGAGGAGCATGCGCACTAGGGTGGTCCTTAAAAACTTTTATCTTAATTTTCTTTGGGGTACCCTGTTACTTTGTTCTACTATATAAAAAATATATAAAAAAGGATTACTGTAATTTTTTAAGATTTTTAGACTGAGGTTTAGGGGTCGCTACCGCGAAGTATAAATTCAATATTTTAGGAATGACATCTGGATCTATTTGGGCCTTCCTCTATGGGGTTTCTTCATTTTTGTTGCCTTGTCTACAAGAGCTTCGTCATCAAAAAGTACAAATGCAACCATTTCCTCTGATAGTTCCTTTGATAAGTAATACAAATGCCGAAGAAAATTTGTTTCATTGCGCACTTTGAAATTTCCTTAGTGACACTTTCATAATCTTTTAAATTCTTCAAGAGCTGCAAATCATTTCTTAAGTAAGTATAAGCAAATCGTGCTTGAAACTAGCTGTCTAAAGGAAAATGTTTGATGCTTTAACAAATGAAAGCAACAAAAATGAAGAAGAACCATTGAAGAAGACCCAAATAGGACCAGATGTCATTGCTAGAATATTGAATATATACATACATAGCGGTAGCGACCCCTAAACCTAAGTCTAAAAATCCCAAAAAATTACAGTATAATCCTTTTTTACATAGTAGAACAAAGTAACAGGGTGCCGCAAAGAAAATTGAGAAAAAAGATTTTTAAGGACCACCCTAATGCGCAAGTAAGTGGCGTGTCTCTTGCAAACACCAAGAGCAGTGACACTATAAACATGAGTACAGCAAGTGCCGGTGAAATTATTAACAGTGATAATATCAGCGAACGGCACTCTAATAACCAGGGTTTAAATTGCTGCAGCTATGCTGTTGCTGTTGGCTTTACTTTGCTGCCAAGCCAACCAAAAAAATTTACTTTGCTTTGCTTTACAGCAATCATATTTTCAATCATTTTGCTGCAGACTATGAAACCTTTTTGATTTCATATTGCTGCGTATGCTGTTGCTTACAAATGCTAGAGCATGCTGCTCCGGCTGCGAATGCTTCACAAACACACACAAAAAAAAGTTTTGCACCCCTCTGAGCAAAAGTATAATTTTACTATATAAAATACGACCATGAAAAAAAAGCTGAAGGAAGCAAAGTCTTTCACAGGCTTTAGAGAGAAAAGCTTTGAAAAACTGTTAGCAAACAGAAAGCTTTTCACAGCAAAGTATTGTACAGCCGAAACATTTGCAGCCGAACCAGTATGCTCGTGAAAGTAATTTGAAAGGAACAGCATTCGCAGCAATTTTGAATAAACAGCTTTCACAGTCATCAGCAAAGTAAGCTTAAAAATGTATGCTTTCCTTTAAGTTTACTTTGCTTTCAAACCCTGCTAACAAACACCGGCGCCGAGTTAAAGTAAGTCCCAAAGTAAGAAATAGAATCCGCGCCAGGAACTACGGTCCTGTAAATGTGTCTGACTCAGATGAGTCATATGATTCAGGTAAATATAATGGACCTTCGAACAGTTTAAGTATACTGGCTACCGACACAAAAGACGACGAAGCAAGGCTGGAAAAAAAGATCCCATATTGCCGTGGAGGCAGGAGAGCGTTTATTTCGGAGGAACAGCCAGACACTTGGAAGCGCACACAGCCGGCAGATCTTAGTTTTCTATTGTTCAAGCTTTAGTTTTATTGTAGGTTGAAACTCTTACTCGATAGGTCCCGTTGCGGTCCCGGCCACTACTTCCGCCCAGGCAGACCACGATTTTATTATGGTCGTTATGAGTACTTGTTGACGAAAAAAATCTAAATTTTGAATGACAAATTAATAGACCAGTGCAAATACGCTTTTGAAGAGCCAAAAACTAGAAAAATTCTTAGCAGTATATGGAAGGCGGGAAAATTTAGGAGAATTGCTATATAAACAAGGAAAAATCGGGAGCACCGCAGCAGATGACCGGAAAGGGGGCGGGGGAGCCAAAATGTGGGTTTTGGGGGGTTAAACGTGTTTTTTACGATTTCTGAGAAAAGTAGACCTCCTATCGAAAAACGTTAAATGTAAACGTTGTAGATAATTAAAAGATCTAGAGCTTTTGTTCAAACCATTTTTCGACATAACCTCAAAAAATGGAGAAAAACGTCAAAAACCGAGTTTTTGGTTTATCATTTTTATCTTTCACAAAAATGATCCAATTTTAATGAAATTTGAGGAAAATGTAGATTTTCATGTTTCGAAAAGGCACAATTTTTTTCAAAGCGATTGGTTGCTTCGTTTTGTTTTTATGACCTTAATTTAAAAAAAGGCCCCATTTTCAATCAAAAAAGTTGGCGAACGAATTTTTAATTTTTACAATTTTGAAGACGCATTTTTTTTTCGTTGAATCCTCTGCTTTTAGATGGCGTAAAAAAATGATAGAGTCACAATAGAAAAACATCGATAAAAATTCGAAAAACCAAAAACATCCTTTTTCAAATATCAATTTTTCCGTAAACTTCACTAATTCTTTATCTCTATTTGATATAAAGCTCATGTAACTAAATTTTCCCGCCATCCATATACTGCTAAGAATTTTTTTTTTGTCTCAAAAATTATCTGCACTGGTCTATAATTAATTTTGTGATGACAGGAATGCAAAGCAACCTCCAAATGACAGTTCTACTACTATAAAAACTATAATCAAAGTTTGCTCGGCTATTAGAATATTAGAGCGAGCTTGAGCAAAGTAAACAGAATAAAACGCAAATTTTAGCACAGAAAAATCATTCTGTATTTGAAAGTGGGACTTACACAGTCGATTCGGGGTTCACCAAACTGTACGCAAGGTTTAGATACATAATTCACAGGCTTTGCTCATCGCAATTAATAAATACACAGAAACTCGCTGTGTCTTTCCTCTTCAGGTAAGTTTTAAAGAGTTTATTCTTCTTTAGCACGTCTCAACTCAGTTGTACCAGGGTGGGGATGATCTTGACAGCTTTAGAGGCCTAATAGGTATACAAGATGATGATTTCGTACAGAACGGAATACAACCTTGCAACATCATCATCCAACTCATTTGAGGAAAGCAATCTATTGAAATTGGTCGAAGTGAGTGAGCTTGGATGACAGTTCTTCAAGATTGGCCTTTTTAAAGTTAAAAGTAAATGTGGACTCTTCAGTTTATTGTTAAAGGCAGAACAATAACTTAGAAGAAGCGGAGGGTGATAATTATCGATAGAGGACAAGACGTCAGGTCCAAAAGCTTTTCAGCAGTACTGGGCGGTGCAGACAGAACAAAAGACGCGACCGGTTTGGAAGAATTGCTATTCTTTATAGGTTCAACTCCGTTTATAGGTTCAACCCAGTCATAAACGGAGGTTGAGTTGAAACTGGGTCCACCACTCAACCCAACTCAGCACTCCTACCTGAGTTGAGTAGATTGTTCGCCTCATATACGCTGCATAGTAGAACAAATTGCCAAAAAGCCGGCCAAAACATCAAAAAGTCGACATTATTCTTTCAAAAAACAAGATGGCGGATCCAATATGTCGTTGAAAAACTACTCCTCTTTCCGATGAGTCTTTTTCCATAAAGAACGCAATTTGTACATGACGTATTTAAAATTTTTCTTTACTTCTTCAGTCATGAAGTATGCGAATCCCGATTTGAGCGTCATGTGCTTCTCAATAGTGAGAGCTAATTCGCCAGCAGATTCAGTAGAAAGAGCATTTTTAATTAAGCAGAAGATCTATTTTCGTGTTAATTGAAGTACTCTTTGGGTTCCTGAAAACATAAAAAAACGTTAAATTTTGTCGCTTCGACTAAAATTGAATAACAAATGAAAGCATTAAAACGCAGGAAAAAACCGATACTCGACATGACCCGGAAAATACAATAAAATTTAAAAAATAATATTTAATTCGTGATCAGCGACCTCGAAAACCCCCGAGTACCGAATGTCATCCGCGAATATGATTTTTTTCATATGGTCGTCCGCCATATTGGATCCGCCATTTTGTTTTTTGAAAAAATAATGTCAAATTCGTAATCAGCGACCTCAAAAACCCCCTGTTATATAGTTTCCAAGAGATTCCTTGCCATTTCGGAACTTTTTGTCGGTTTCATTACCCCTGCTGTGCAACGATTTTTTCGCGATTCCAGAAAAAAAATTGTATCTCCAAATTCGCACAAATTCGCAATTCATAAGGTGTTTACATAAGAAAGTAAGAAACACTCAATTATAGTAATAAGGGTTGTAGTGGGGGTAGTTTCCGATCAAGTTAAAGGGTTGACTTTATTTTTATTGAATTTGCCACACCCAAATTAGTAAAAGGCGGCATTATCAGCGGTAGGGATCAGCTTCGCGGTTTTTTTATATTTCGTTCATTGAACTTTCAGCTTTCAAGTACCGAAAATATTTTATTTCAATATGATCCCAATGTTGTCCCATCCTAAATTTTGGCTTTATATGTGCGTGAAGAGTGTATTAACAAAATATAATTTTTTAAAAAAATTGAAAAAATATTATTTTGAGATATTTCAAAAAGAAAATTTTCAAAATGCCGGAAAAATTTTCATTCTTACTAATAATAATCAAATTAAAGCCTCATTAAAGCAGAAGAAATTGGTGCTACTGCTACTCTCTGAACTAGAGCAATTCAAAGATTTCACAAATCAAAATTTTGCGATTTTCGGTTTTTTGAAATTTTATAACTAAAAAAGTAGAATGCCGAAAAATCTGAAAAATTGTTTTCTTCTTAGTTTCCACCAGAAGAACAAATTTAAAAAAAATTACTTGATTTGAAGCCCATGAGGTCCAAAATTAATTTAAAATTGGTTGATTTGACATGGAATGACCCCTATGATAAGTGGCAAAAAAATGGACGACTAATAAACTTTAAGTTCCCGATTAAAAATAATTTCATGGTTAATTTCCTTACTAGCACGCACGCGCCCGCAGCTAGCACGCATAGCGAACAAACAGGCACGCCACAAAAGTACGTACTCTCCCGCCACAGGTACGCACGCTCCCGCTACAGGGATACACGCTCCCGCCACTAGCACGAAAATCTAAAAATTTGTTCGCTAGAGGGAAGCACTCTCCCGCCACAGGTATCCACTCTCCCGCCACACGCACGAAAATCTCAAAATGTGCCTGCTTAAGATATGTAGGATCTGGCCACAAGCATGCACTCTCCCGCCACAGGGATGCACGCTCCCGCCACAGGGATGCACGCTCCCGCCACACGCATGCACTCTCCCGCCACAGGGATGCACGCTCCCGCCACAAGGATGCACGCGGTCAGAAAATCCACAATTTTTCCGCTTTAGAGGTTTCCACGTTGAAAACTGTGTCGAATTGTATAAAAATTAAACGAGGCGATAGTGAAAATTTTGGATTTGTGGAAAAATTCGTAAAAATATGTTATTGTTCTGAGTGTTGTCGAAAAAAATGCACTACATCAAGCTATTATGCTTTATTTAGAAAAGTAGAGGTTCAATTTCCTTTTTCAGTGTCATTGAAAATGAATATTCAGCAGCCAAATATTAATTTTAATGATGAACGAATTTCTATACCATACCTATATATGTAAAATAATGAGTGAAGAATCAGATGTAAATCTTATTGACATTGAATGTATTATTTCACTATGTTTTTTTATAAAGAACCTGTTTGAGCTGGGGCGAACCTTGTGGTGATGCTCGGCGGGGTGCGAACGTGTGAAAAAAACCATGAGGTTGAGCTCGTTGCGGATCTTCAACAGGTGAGATGATTATTTATTTGCAGGCCATTTATTTGCAGGCCGTCCGGAATTATTAATTTATTATTAACACATTTTCCACGTTATAAAATTCTACTTTATTTGGTTACTCAAAGGTAATTTGGAATGAAAAAATATTTGTTGCCCAGTAGCTGGGTATCTAGAGAGCGAACTTGTTGCCCAGTGGCTGGTTGTCCAGAAAGTGATTCTCCCTTAGATCGGCAGATCGTCATAGAGCCGATCACAGAACTTCTTCTCCCCTCCTGTGTGGGTGACTACTCCAAAATGTGCAGTGGCGTCGATCTTGAACAGAACCTAAGCGATGCATATGTATTAGCGCCTAGTAATAAGTTTGAGTATGATGAATAATTGTTTTTGATTCATTAAATGTATTCTCTAATTAAATATGAAAAATTCCTATTTGTTTTTAATGCAGATACTTGAAAAAAATTTAATGATAAAGTTCGTTTTCATGACGACTTTACATACATATATAATACTCTTCTCCATCTTTTTTAAGAGGCGTAGAATTTTGATTCTACGAAAAAAAAATTTTTTCTTTAATTTTAAATTTGAGTTTCGTGCGTACCAGCTGCATGCTAGCTGCAGGCTAGTGTTATTTTCACTCAGGCGTGCATGCTAGCTGCGGGCGCCGTGCGGGCTAGTGCATGCCAGCTGCGTGCTAACTGCGGGCGAATTTCAATTTTAATCGGGTTATTTAAAAAATTAGTTTTTCTCTGCGTTTTGCAAAAAAGTTGATTTATTTAAAATCATATCAGTAATTCTGCAATGAATATTTCACGACTTTGGCGTTAGTTTTGTCTTCGGTGTTTTCGCTTGCACAGCAATAAAAAATTATTTCGTTCTGAGAATTTCACACAAAAATTTGAGGTTATATTTTGATTTCCAATCGATTTCCAATTCGGTGGTCGAAATTTCAACTCAACGTCGACTCAATTTATCAACCTAGTCATAAACTGGGTACTTCTAGATATCTTTGCCCTAAGTTACCCGAGTTTCTGTCCTGTCCGAAGTTGTGTTGTAGGTTTCATAGCAAGACCTTAATGCCAGAAAGGGTTGCTAGTCCTTCGCTTGTAGCCGAATATACACATAGTTGGTTATTGATTCGATACGACGGTTGGAATTTAACTCGCCAAAAAACATATTCGTTAAATTGTTTTAAAAATAAATGGGTGTTCGAGGAAAAAATTCAATTTCACCCAAATGTCCGGCGTTTTTGTAGTTTTTGTCCCTAGCCAAAATCAACTGTAGATGCGGTTTTACATCCTCTACCGACTGCAATTAGTTTCAACCGGTTATTTCATTTCCATCACTTCATTTCTACTATCTCCTGCAGAATTTTGCTGCTGTAATTATTGATAAGCAAGACTTTTCTTGCAGTTATTCTTTTTATTGTACATTTAGAAAGCCCAAAGCAAGAACAAGACAAGACAGGACAAAATAAGACTACAAGACCAGATAGCAAGACTTTTTGCTCATCACCAAATGCCTAAAGTCTTGCAGTGATGAGCAAAAAGCCTTCGAAAAGTCTTGCAAAAATTCTTGCAAAAAGTCTTGCAGTCTTGTCTTTGTTCTACTAAATGTGCAAGACAAGACTTTCTGCTCATTACTGGAAAACTTTTGTCACTTAGTGATGAGCAAAACCTTGCTAGAGGTCCCGCCGAAAGAGTTGATGCCGGAGCGCGCAGCTGGGGAAATTAAAGCTGCACACAAATAAAAATTGCGCACATATTGATAAAAAATGATAAGAAATGCGCTTATGTATTTTCAAATTTCCCCTTCGAATTTGTTGCGACTAGGCTAAGGGACGGGAACGGCATGCGGAGATTCTACTGCGCATGGAAAACGTGACTTTCTCGGCATCAACTCTTTTGGCGGGACCTCTATCTTGATCTTGCAGTCTTGACTTGTCCTTGTCCTGTCTTGTCTTGGTCTTGCTAAATGTGCAAGACTAGTTGCTCATCACTAGTTGTAATGATATTTTTATCGTTTACCTTGGACATATTTGCGAAATAAAGCGTAAATATATTTTTACCTTTTATAAATCCAGGAATAATTTCGCCGTCTAAAACGATTTCTCCTCTTTAAAAATACTTAAACATGACACTCTTTAAATGTTAAATGCCTAAATTCCAATACTCTAATTTCTAATACAAACAGCAATTTCTCCAATACTTTCAAGCCACAAAATTAGATAACAAGAATTATTTCTTCTTTTCGTCGCAAGGAGGAACGTGCTCTAAACGTAATTTATCCCTCCCTGGGGCAAAATTTGCCTTCAGACATATTGTGGGAACCGCCGAAATTTTTTTATATTGCTTCAGCACCTGCCTACGGGAACGTATCATAACTCTTATCCGATAATGGACTTAGTGCAACCGTCGTTTGTAAGCTTCTTACTCCACGTTTCAGTCTTGGGGCTTCAGCTTCTCCAGGCCGCCCTTCATTCATTTACTTTGCAGCCTTGGTTTTTGTATACAAATTGAGACAAATCGACTTTGACCCCGGGTTTTCTATTGCTGCCCTGTTATTATTGGAAAGCAGCTTTGATTTGCTTTTAGTGAACCCACGAGCACCTCCATTTTCTCCTAATTAGAAAAACAGTGAGCCGCCGTGCAATATGTGGGAGTCGTTATGTAGCAGTTTTCTGGGAGTTATTATGTAGCAGTGTTGTTTTTGGAATTTATTTCTGCAGTTTGCGCACAGTTAAGTTCCATCTTCTGTTAGTAGACAAGAATGGTCTTGAAATCATTTCATTGCGGCTAAGGTAGCATCAAGTTAAACATCAGTTACTACTCGCCATGCTAGGGAAGTACATTGGTTTCAGTATCAACCCTCAGACAAATTAATTTTAATCCCATTGCGGAAATACAATATTTATAAAGGAACAAATAATGTTCTAACACAAAGGCAGGCGGCGTACATAGGAGTTTTCGGGCCCAAAACAAGGTCAAAATTATTTTAAGCATTTTTTGGCAAATTAAAAACTAATTATAATTAGATATACAGGGTGTATCAGTGGAAATGCCGAAACGCCTGGCTGTGGATAAGTCTTGGATATACCAAAAAAGATGGTTAATTGGAGGGGAGGCGTAACGGTTTAGCAGGTAGGGCGTTTTGAAATTTTTTTGGTAGAGGTTTACGTATTTTTGTTAACCCTATTAAATATTTTCTTGAATTGAATTTTGACTTTGACGACTCTTAACTCTGGACTTTGATGGGTTGAAACCTTGACTTTTACATTTTTAGATGAGTGGAAGCATTCTACGTAGATTTCTGCCTTATTCATGATAATATCTGCTAGGGTTAAAAATACAAGGTAATATGTGAACTTCTACCAAAAAAAATCAAAAAGCCCTAAACCGTTACGATTTCCAAACCGCCCCCCCTTCCCACCCATACGATTTTTGTTCATCTTTCCAGGACCTGTTGGACTGTCGGACTGTCAGAGAGTTGCTCCCGAGCACGGTTAAAATTTAACTACATTATGGTTAACCACGGGAGCTTTTGAACGCCAATGAGTTATGCTCGTGGTTATGTGTAGTCGACCACGGAGTTTGTGAATGACAATGGTTTACCATAGTTAACCATGGTTAACCATAGCAAGATTTTTGAATGCGTTCCTGGTAATCTGTAGCTTGTTTCTGTAATTTGAGTAGATAAATATTTCAATCCCAAGACGGCACACAAATTCTCAACTGAGAACGCTACTGGTTGAGTTTGATTGTTTCTGCACATTGCAGTTGAGAATGATGCGGTGAAATGTGTGTGGAGAAATGGAACGTTGATATTTGAAACAGAAATTGAGAAATTGAAATATCAAAATTACTTTCGTGCGGATATTTGCCCATTTTCATTTTATCAATTTTCATTGCGGTAATTTTTATTGTTAAAGAAAGTTTAAGTGTTCTTATAAGTAAGAATAATAATAAAATAAGTGTGTGAATATTGAAAATAACAATATGACAGATATATACATGTTATAATACGGTAATATTTATGACTTTCAAAACAGGAGTTACAGAAACGAGCTACAGCAGTCTTAAGGCTAAATCTGAATAAAACCGAGGAAGTGGGGATAAATACAAGCACCCTTAAATGAACAGCGTTGACATGGAACTAGTAGATAAATTCTGCTTATTACCGAAAATGGCGGGCAGGAGAAGACGTCAGTTCCCGAATAAATTAGTGCGAAGCGCATATGCATGCCTGTTTCGCATGTGGAGGTCAACTAGGGTTGCCACCCGTACTATATTATATAGTATTGTACTATATTTTGGTCATTTGTACTATATACTGTTGAAAAAAAAATATAGTACGGAAAAATACTATATTTTTAATGATTGCGGTAAAGTGAAACACACTCGAATCTCAAACAAAACACTGACAAAAATATTGGGATTTGAAAATCTATTATCAACACAAGGTAGGGAAGCAACCAAAATAATAGGCTTACCGACATCAGCGACATTCATGCTTATTACTTTACATCGAAAGAGACTATGCAGACGCAGCTGCTACTTGCACACACATCGCTCAAACACACATGTTAGTGAGTAAGTGAGTTAGTATTTGCGACATAATAGTGGAAGAGAGGGAACGAAAAATAAAGCGAAAAAATAAAATGGTATTTAAAGTTACAAATTACGATTTACCAAATATGTTAAAAGGCGTTTCCTTTCTTCTATCCATTCCAGCAACATCAGCTTTCACAGAAAGAATGTTTTCTATCATGAACATAAAATGGAGAGATGAGAGAAATAGAGCTTCTATAAAATTAAGAAAAAATGAGCTTTTAATTTATATTAATATGCAGTTGATAATATATATTAATATGAAGTAATGATAAATATACTTGGAAAAATAAATAATATTGAAAAACGAGCTTGTACTATTTATTTCTGCAAAATTTCTAAAAGTACTATATTTTTTAAAGTTTTAGAGAAAAAATACTATATTTAAATGTAAAAAAGGTGGCAACCCTAAGGTCAACGCAGATCTCAACTAACACCAGATTTCGGCTGTTCTAACCCAACCTTAAGGCAGTTCTTTTGTACTGTTGTCAAACATGGAAAGTCACCCAACTCATCAAATGAAGAGCTATGGCGACGGCGCGAGCCAATAAAGGATAGAATCGAACGAAAGAATGGAATTGGATTGGCCACAACTTGCGACGCGAAAGCGAGAATCTACACTGATAAAAAAAATTCTTGGCTTAAGAGACTTTTTCTTGAACCAAGCAAATAATGTTTTGGATATAACGAAAACAAAAATGTCTTCGGATAAGCAAAACTCAAAGTCTTAGTTTTATTGTCTTGGATGAAGACAAAAGTTGACTAGAAGTAAGAAAAAAAAATTCTTGGTTTGAGATACTCATTTTCTTAATTTAAGCAACTAAGGTAATAAAATAGTGAATTGCCTTAATAAATATTCTCGAATTCAAACTTCATCGTGTCTTTATTTACTACAAATTTTGTTTTGAATAAAAAATATTTAGTTTCTTGAGTAAAAAATTAAACTAGTTGCGATAGTAGTGGAGCTAGGCGGGTTCTAAGCCACCTCGGAGGTGGCTTAGAACCCGCCTAGGATTTGGGGGGGTCTGAAAGCTCTTTATGTACGTGTACGAGGTGTTTTAGGTTTGTGTCTTGGATAAGGTGGCTTAGAGTTGGTGTGTGGAGATGGGTGAAAGCTCTTTATGTGCGTGTATGAGGTGTTTTAGGTTTGTGTCTTGGATAAGGTGGCTTGAAAGCTCTTGATGTGGGTGTATGAGGTATTTTTTGGTGTGAGTCCTGGATAAGGTGGCTTACAGTTGGTGGTTGGAGATGGGTGAAAGTTCTGGTCTTGGATGTGGTGTAGAACCGGCATGGGATTTGGGGTGTGACTGAAAGCTCTGGATGTAGGTTTGTGTCTTGGATGGGGTGGCCCAGAGCAGGCATGGGATTTGAAGGTGGTGCAGAAATGGCATGGGATATGACCCAGAGCAGGATTTGAAGGTGGCGCAGAACGGGCATGGAATTTGGCCCAGAGCAGGAATTGAAGGTGGCGCAGAAATGTCATGGGATATGGCCCAGAGCTGGAACGGGATTTGGGGATGTGACTTAAAGCTCTGGATGTATGTTTGCATCTTGGATAAGGTGGCGCAGAACCGGCATGGGGTGGGAAGTTTGTGCGAGATGTGAGCGCCAGCTGTGAGAAGCTAGTTGAACTAAGAATTAAAGAAGCTCTTGAGGGATCTTTTGTAATGATCTTTGATTCAATTATTATGTATATAAATCCTTGAAGGGGGAATGTTAGGTTAGTTTTCTTCCGGTTGCGGTGATGAACAGTTATAAGGATTCTACCAGATTGCTTGAGGAAAAGTGTGATAAAGGAAGCAAAGTAAAAGAATTAAAATATCAGCTGAATTCTCTATCAATTAAATCGAAGCAATCATCATCATCATCATCTGAGAGTAAAGATACTTCTTCATCCATAAGATATCAGCAGATAAAGGATAGGTAAATATGAGCATCCCAAAATTTCTCGAAGAATACTCTAGTATTCTGTTGGAGGAGCATAAGGGTAAAATAGAACAACTCTATAGATATGTCCAAGAATATGAAAATGCTGGAAAAGTTAATTCTATACATGGAGCACATTACAAGAACTGCCCATGGTCAAGCGATAAAACAACTTGCGGACCAGATACGTGTGGATGCTGTTTTGTGGAGCGGTACAAACGGGAAGTTCAACGCCTAGTAAATTTTTATGTGCGGATCACCAAAAGCAGCTGTAGAGAATGCAGAAAAGGGTTCGATTTACACTAGCGCCTGAAGTACACATCATGCATGTATGGGATTTTGCTTATAGAGCCAGCCGCCTGGGGCAATGGCACATATGTGCCCTTGATAGATGCAGATTTCAACAGTGAATCATCAATACAAGTAAAATCCTAGAGCCTATATTAAACCAACATCATCGTGAAAAAATATATAGCACAAGATTTGAAAATAAAACAAATTTGTTATAAAAAATGTCTTTTTATTTAATTTATAATACATCATTAGCATTTATCCAAGAATTGTGTTCTCGTGAGAACCCCAGCCATTTAACATAAACTTTATCACCACTCTTTTTCCATATTTTTTCAACAAGGTAGAGATCTGAGTGTTTAACTTTCTGCAATTCCTTTTCATAGAATCCTCCTTTAATGGGGTTGCGCTGGTAGTCCTCAAGTTGATATGTCGGTGGATTAGTCAGTTGAACCTTGGAGATTTTAAAGATTTCAGTTGTCCAGTTTGGTGTGTAGCCTTTTTCAAATAGATGTTTATATTTGCTTATGCGGACGCGGTCTCCTATTTTATATGCAGATGAAGGGGCAATTTTGATGTGATTATAGGCTGTAGCAAGAAGTAGCTTTTCATTTGTCCTATTAACATCACAGGGGCGCATTTTGATTGTTCGATGTTTTTTTGCATTGTATTGTGATAGCAGTTTTTTCACCATAGAAATCCATTTGTAGGATCCATTCATGCTAAATTCCTTCCACATCATGCTCTTTAAAGTTCGGTTGAATCTTTCCACTATTGATGCCCTAAGCGATGTATCTGTTGAGTAGTGGTTGATTTTATACTTGCTCATTAGCTTTTGAAAGTGAGAGTTGTAGAATTCCTTGCCATCATCCGTTTGCAAATTGTTAGGTGTGCGTCCATCCTTAAAAATTGATTGCATCGCTTCTGTGACTTCTGGACCGGTTTTTCTTTTAATTGGCACAGCCCAGGCATATTTAGAAAATGCATCAATTACAGTCAGTAAGTAGCGGAATCCTTTGTTCACATGTTTATATGCATCCATTTCCACCAAGTCAGCCTGCCACAAATCATCCAGACCTTTAATGATAACTCTCCGCCTAGTAAAATTTCGACGAGCAGGTCTGTGGAGCTCATTTACTACTTGTCTCTTACTCAAAGGTACCATTTTCAGCCTTCTTATTAATTACGTGTGTGAATATATAATTTTCAATCTTCGCAATTTCACGATAAATGAACATCATTAGGCTCTCTACTGCTTTGTCAGTACTTTCCCGTATTTCTTCATCGACATAGTTTTTGGTTGCAGCGTCAGCATTTTCTTTTGGATCACCTAGGTTTTTGATTCTTTTCAAGGCAAGATCATAGTCACCATCTGATGTTAAATTGAAACCGTTTCCTTTTGGTCCAGCGGGACCGTCTTTTCCAGGAATTCCGGGTGGGCCACGTTCACCCACTGCTCTAAATTTTTGCCGTTTATAAGATCGACCAAACTTGTCAACGCTCATTTCCGAAATGTTAATAGTTCTATGTGGGTGGGAATATTTATACTATAATGCCAGCTTCCCGCAACTCCTCAATGATTGACACTATTTCATTACTATGGCTATTATTTCCAGCTTGCTGCGATGCTATCAATATTCGGAGCCTATCAACTAGCTCATTGGGGTCATCCCAATATATGTAATCGATATTTTTCTTTGGAATTTGCATTATTCCCGTTCCAGTATGAGGAGTGTGAATCAACTTTTTTATTATGTTTCTATATTTGAAGCTATTTGTTCCTTTTATTTGCTGGTTTTCCTTAAAATCACGTCTGTGGACGCATGTATCATTTATAATTTTTTGATAATTGGACAAGTCTTCTTTTGAGTAGCCTCGAGGCTTTTTCATAAAAATTAAGTCAGCTAGACCTTCAGTTATCTTATACTGCTTACCATCTATAAGAAAGTATTCTTTATCAACTTTTAATCTCGAATTACCAATATTCCACATATCGTTCTTATAATACGCTCCATACGTTTTATCAATTCTCGTGCTATCATTTTCCAGTAGTTTTTTATATTTGTTTAGTATCTGGTCTGCAGACTCTAATTTTGGCTCTTTTGTAGGTGTGACAAACTGATCATCATCATCATCATCATCCTCAGAATAACTCGGTGGCTCTAGCTTTAAGTATTTACGTGGTGGTGGTGGTGTGTATGCTTCTTCATTGCCCTCTTGCTTAATTTCATCTTCTTCTTCTTTTGGTTCAAGTTTCACTGATGCTGCTGTTGTTGTGAGCTTTTTCAGCGTGTTGGTTATAGGTTTAAATGTTTCCTCTAATTGAGCTTCAGATTCAATTTTACCAGTCTTGAGAGCTTTATATTTTCTTCGTATAGCCTCACGAGTCTTTATAATATCCTTCATCAATTTTTCATTCATGTTGCTACACAGGTGGTTACAGCTACAATGATATACAGCTATGCTAATAAGCATTTATATAGATCCTGACAGGTCAGTCAACCAGACAGACCAGCCAGACAGACCAGCCAACCAGACCAGCCAGACAGACCAGCCAGACAGACCAGCTAGACAGACCAGCCAGACAGACAGACCAGCCAGCCAGACAGACCAGCCAGACAGACAGACCAGCCAGACAGACCAGCCAGACAGACAGACCAGCTAGACAGACCAGCCAGACAGACCAGCCAGACAGACAGACCAGCTAGACAGACCAGCCAGACAGACCAGCCAGACAGACCAGCCAGCCAGACAGACTAGCCAGACAGACCAGCCAGACAGAGCTGATAGACCTGGTCAGCTGATTTGGTTGACTCCTTCATAGGCTCATGAAAGCATCAAAGCCTTTTCGATATCGACCTTTACCCATGGGGCTGTCCTTATCAATTACTAAGAATCCATATTTGTCTTTCCAACAGTTTGCACACGCTTTTCTAAACTTTGCGAATTCCATATCACTATTTACATGATCATTGTACACATGCTTCAGGTTCAAATCATCTTGTTTGAATATGATCAGAAAGTTTGCATTATCTCGGATTAGATGCTTTGGTATATGAGTATATGTCTGGCAGAGGTAAAAGCTGTCAACGTCGTTATGCCTCCCCATACAAAAGTAGGCTCTAATATTATTTTGTTTATCGCAGGCTACGTCATCAAAGATGAAAATTGAATTTGGCTTTGCTTCCTCCGGCGGTATAACATCGTGGTTGTTAGAATATGTATAATAGCCCAAACCAGATATGTGAGCTACAACTTCTCCTAAATACTCGTATTTCGGCTGACTTAGCGACTTTGAGTAAATGTATATATTCTCGAATCGCAGACCGTTAGGATGCTCCAGTAAACTT
Source organism: Thereva unica (assembly GCA_949987705.1). Classification (NCBI taxonomy): domain Eukaryota; kingdom Metazoa; phylum Arthropoda; class Insecta; order Diptera; family Therevidae; genus Thereva; species Thereva unica. Next base: position 59,874,217 of record OX465281.1, read on the forward strand.
AGCATAACATTTGTCTTGCCGCAATTTGACGGTCCAACAATAATCCCTCGTATACTGTTTGGCAGCAGCACCCCATGCTTCTTTGATGTACTTGTAATTTCCACATCAGTATTTCTGACTGGTAGACACGCTTGTTGCTTGATAAACTTCATGTTGTACACTAACACAATCCCTATAAATACCCGTACTTTTATAGATTTTTATCAGTCTTGCTGTAAAGCTATAAAATGATTGACCATAGCGAGAAACGCATCATTCATCGAAAAGCTGCCAAGGGGGGAGGACTGTTAAACACTGTTATAAATAAGTTACCGCTTGAGCTTCATCTACCGGGATATCAATACTGTGGTCCAGGAACAAAGTTAGCTAAAAGACTAGCCCGCGGTGATCCTGGTATCAACCCACTAGACGCAGCCTGCAAACAGCTTGATATTGCATATCGAGATCATAAGGACTTAAGCGACCGACATATAGCTGATCGTATTTTAGAAGAAAAAGCCTGGCAACGAGTAATATCTAAAGACACTAGCTTTGCAGAACGTGCTAACGCGCTATTAGTAACAAACGCCATGAAAGCTAAAATAAAAGTTGGGATGGGTGTCAAGGCAAAAATTACCTGCTCGAAGAAGAAGAAGAAGAATACGTTACGTCCATCATTCCGCGAAGCTGTACGTAATGCTAGAAAAGTGTTAAAGCTGAAAAAGCCGAAAGATCTGTTGGAAGCTACTAAAATTGCTCTAAGTGCTGCAAAGAATGTTATTAAGGGGAAGAAAAAATCATACACTACACCTAGAGTGATACCAGTGCCTAAAGTAGGTGGAGTTTTACCGTTCCTCATTCCACTTTTTGCAGGTCTTTCAGCCGTTGGAGCGCTATCTGGAGGTGCAGCAGGCATAGCTAAAGCTGTAAACGCTGCAAGCGGCGCACGTCGGGAGCTTCAGGAAGCGAAACGTCATAATGAGACAATGGAAGCTATAGCGCTAGGAAAACATGGGCAAGGATTATTTCTAAAGCCATATAGGAAAGGACTGGGACTTTTTCTCAACCCCCGACCAAAAAACTAATAAAGTCGCTACCCAAAAGAGCACTCAATGAAAATGATCTGCGTAAATATGCACAGAATATAGCCCACTTTAGAGGAGTATTTATGCGCGATCAATTACCTAGAAAACCATGGAGAAATGAGAGTGGAATTATAAATCTAGATGTTTCATCTGGACCTGGAACGCATTGGGTAGCGTATAAGAAGAATGGAGATATCATAAATTACTTTGATAGTTTTGGAAATCTGCAGCCACCGCGGGAAGTTGTAAATTATTTGGGAGATGCAGTCACAGCTCATCAAAATTTCAACTCAGTGATTTGCGGACACTTATGCTTAGAATTCTTACATAATGTATAAATAACGGTCTTCAAGTGTAAACATAGGCATTTCATATCAAGTAGCCATGTCGATAACACTCTCTCTTACTGGTAATGCATCGGTTCTCACCGCTGAATACTTTCCCCCATTGGAATTAGCTGGAGACTACGTTTGCGGATTAATTGATTTTCAAACATACAATTCTATACCGAATATTGATGACAGCAATAACTTAATGCATGTGGGTGATGCATGTATCGAAAAACCTGTTGGATCATACGAGATTGATGACATAGCAGCTTCAGTGCAGCAAAGCTTAAATAAGAGCAGCAGCAAGGCAACAGTCTTAATAAGGGCAAACAATAATACCTTGAAGAGTGAAATAAAAGCAACTGAAGTTATACATTTTGATAAAGAGCGATCTATCGCACCGCTGTTGGGATTTGGAAAACGTGTTCTGGATGCAAATATATTACATACATCAGATCTACCCGTCAATATTATAAAAGTTAATACTATAAGGGTTGAATGTAACATCATATCAGGCTCATACATCAACAATAAACAGGTGCATATGCTGCATGAATTTGCCCCAACCGTGGGGCCGGGCTATAAAATAGTAGAGGTTCCAGCGAATGTGATCTATTTACCGGTGAACGTCAAACGTGTTAGTTCGCTCACACTAAAGCTAGTTGATCAGGACGGAGATTTAATAAATTTTCGAGGTGAAACGATAACTATCAGGCTACATTTAAAGCCACAGAATGATAGTCTACGGGAGCAACAGCAGCAATAAGCATATAAATAGGATGAACTTCATGGAAAACATTAGTCAACCGGCAACCTTGAAGCGAGCAAGACGTCAACTGAGAGCTGATAATATACAATTTCTAAAATCAATAGGACTAAATTTGAAGCAATGAATAACATCTTGGATATTACTGAAGGCACAAGCCATGATAATAGCATAACAAAAATTGACTACCACACTTACTCATCGTTCGCCTCTTCATTTAAAAATAGTGATGAAACCCGCATTCCAGTGCAAAACCAAGACCTGTATATCCTCCCAGCTGAAAGTTTCATATACATTGAGGGAACAGTAACTAAACCTGACGGAACAATATCCAGCACTGCAGGGCTAGTAAATAATGCTATAGCGTTTCTCTTTGAGGAAATTCGCTATGAAATCAATGGTGAAGAAATTGATAGAACTCGAAATCTTGGAATAGCAACAACACTAAAAAATTACATATCATTAAACCCAAATGAGAGTCGCATGTTATACAACGCTAGTTGGTCGCCAGATAAATCAATTACATCCCCCCATGGATTCTTCAATTTCTGCATCCCTCTAAAAACATTGCTGGGCTTTGCTGAAGATTACAATAAAATTATCGCCAACGCTAAACATGAACTCATATTAATACGAAGCAGGATGGATGAAGATATCACCGACAGATGATGTAAACATCTCAATCTCGAAACTTCAGTGGCGCATTCCCCATATTAATGTTGCCGATCATGAGAAAATTGCTTTATATAAAATCATTGAAAGCGGCCGTGAAATACAAATGCCATTCACGAGCTGGGACATATACGAGTACCCCACGCTACCAGCAACGACTCATCACACGTGGTCTGTCAAAACGTCATCGCAGATGGAGAAGCCCCGATATGTCATACTAGCTCTCCAAACAAATCGTAAAAATGATAGAACAAAGGATGCCAGTAAGTTTGATCACTGCAAGCTGACAGATGTTAAAGTGCACTTGAATTCGGAATCATACCCATATGATGACCTGAACTTGAAATTTGATGCTCATAAATACGCTCTCCTATATGATATGTATATAAAATTCCAAACTTCATACTATGGACGTCAGTTGCAGCCGCTACTCTCAAGGGAAGAGTTTATGTGTGATGCTCCGATCGTAGTCATTGATTGCTCTCGGCAAAACGAAACCATTAAAACAGGTCCTGTGGATATAAGGTTGGAATTCAAAACATCGGAAAACGTCCCCACTAACACAACAGCATACTGTTTATTGCTACATGATCGAATAGTGGAATATACACCTCTAACCAACGAAGTCAGGAAAATTGCTTGAAATGAATATCATTATCATCGACATTCAAGGATTCAAATTACAAAACAATCAATTTATTTTCAAAGAAGTGGCCATATTAAATTGTGAAAATCAAGTGCAGCACTACATATTCCAACCACCATTTGCACATAAACAACTAACTCGACCTGAAAAGAAGCAAATTGAATGGCTCAGACGCAATCATCATGGATTCAGATGGGGTGATGGATACATTCCCTACCGCACACTATATTCAGTTGGAGATCTGCTGCATGATAAAATAATCTATGTTAAAGGAGCTAAAAAGAAACAATGGATTCAGGAATTATTTGGAGAGGAGCTAACCATATATGATGTAGAAGAGGAGGGATGCCCCAAACTATCAACAACAACAACAACAACAAATGGCTTCTTATCCTGCATAATACACGAAGGCCGATGTGCTCTGAAAAATGTTTTTGTAATAAGGGAATTTTTAAATAAAACAAATTTTTTATAAAAAGTTATAATTATTCTATTATTCATACTATTTACATATTGCACTTGTGTGAGTTTTATTCTACATCCATGTCTTCTTGCTGCTGCTGCACTGAAAAATGTCCCCATGGTAGAGTGTCGATCCCGTTGTCCATAATGCAGCGTTTATCATCCTGTGGGTTTAAAGCGATCTTTGCTTGGTTTAAAGTGTACACTTTATGACTATATGAACGAATGCTTTTTTGCTCAGCTATCTTGCTTTTTGAATTTTGCAAACATTCAATATAGTCGCTAATCTGCAAAGTTTTCGCCACAACGTTCTTCTTTACCCCTTTTGCTTTCTTCACTTCATCAACACCATCTATTTCAAGGGAGTACATTTTAGACCTTAAGCCTACAAACAATGTCATTATTCGGCCATTTAATTCATCTTTCATCAATCCAGGAACTTTTTTATTTGCTTGCGGCATATTAAACTGGTTGGTCATAGGATAATCACTAGTATCAAATTTATCTATGTTTTTCTTCATAATATTGTATATGTCAACATTTTTTATTTCATATACTAATGAATCCGTATCCATGTACATTATTTTGCATTTATCAGCATCCAACTCTTTTAGCATAAAGTCATAATGGAATTCGTACAGTGCTATTTTAGAAATATCGAGAATCGCCATACCAATGTATAATGGTTTATCGAATTTAACTACCAGCTTTCGTAATTCAACTGCTACTAAATTTTCATTGAAAATTGCGCGACTATGGAAATTCGGTGCTGCAATGAGGTTTCTAGCGCCATACCGCCCCTCCCACTTTGTACATAGTTTTATGTTTGAATATTTTCGCACATTTTCCATAGTTTTTCCGAAAACAGCATTAATTATTTTCTTATATTGGTTCTTCTCGTAGGCATTTTTGGCTTGTTTCCTTTTATCTGTATTTAAGTCCACATATGGTTTAAGCCATGGTGATTGATCGAACTGCAGAATGCGGTGAATTTTCTTGAGTATTAGTCCATGTGATAAACATTGTTTTAGGTTGCGGTAATGTATAACATATTTTTCTTTGGTGTGTAAAGTGGTTAAAAGTTTGCCTTGTTTTGATCCTGGTGGTGCTGAATGAGTGGGGCAAAATGGAAAATCTTTATGCAAATTATGCAGCTCCTGCGGGTATTCAAGATCTACCTCCAACATATAGCCGATCGGTGAATTATCATCAACACTCATAACATCAACATTATCAATCCATTTAAAGTTTCCGGTTGGAAGTGATTGCGACATGGCCCATCCATATAAATTATTCACGTCATAGTACATCAGATATTTAGTTTCTTCATCCGGTTTAAAGTTTTTCATATATTTATTGTTGGCTTCACTATATCTGCAGCAGCATTGGCTAATTCCACCTCGGCAAGATTGTTCAATAAATAAAAGCATGTCAACATCCATTATCCTTTCTAAGCGCACTCCCGTGTAATACAGCATCGCTGCCCATGTATATCCAGGCAGAGTGAAGACGTGTGCAGGGTCAAGTTTGTAAGTCTCCAGTCCCATAGCTCTAAAATTTGTAAAAATATCCGCCAGCAGAAGAACATCTGTTTTTAAATACAAATCTGAATACTCTCCCAGGCTTTTAATGTTAAATTTTTCCCACACTTTTTGCGCATGTTCATAATCTTTTTCAGTTATCGGCTCATCAATCATTTTATTATAAAAATGCTCCACGCTAGGTAAACTATTACACTCCAATTTATCCCAGCCATCGATGAAGTCATATGGAAAAACTCCTTTGCGCGTGAGAAGGTTGAAGCTTTCATCATCCAGGTTTTGCCATTGAGCTTTTGTTATTTTTAATTTTTCCTTAGGCAGCAGTCCGGCTAGTTTATCCAAAGATTCATCCATAAATCTATAAGAGTCGATGAATCTCAGCTTGATGGAGCTATTGTCAATGTGTTTGGTAAATGAAATATACCGCTCTTTGTTCAACGGTAAAAGATCCGCTCTTCCTGGTATGGTTAATGCTACATCCTTGATTATGAAATGCGCATCATATCCTGATAAATTGTGGAAAATGACTGGGATGTTGCGACAATCATTATAATTGATGTTGCAGCTGTTGTGTGCTGGTCCACGATATTTGCCTGTGAGGTGGCAATGATCCCTCACTCTGGTTTCACCAAGCGCAAAGGGTTTCTCGCATATATGGCAGCATGGTTGGTTTAATTGAATGCACTTCTCCTGCGCTGATAACGGTGCTAGTGGTTTTATATCCTTTATTTTCTCTTCAGCTATATTTGCGATTTCTTGCAGCTGCAATGTAAACCATTGAAGACACGTTTTTCCACGATTCGATCGGTAAAATGATAGAGATTCATCGTAATAGCAGTGAAAATATAATCCAATACTATGAACTTAATGTTCTTGAATTTTCCTTGTTTTATCACCATTACTACCAGCATCGGTAACAGGTATCAATATTGACTCCAAATCTGCATATACTGTAAATGGTACCGGATTCTTGTAATTATAATTTTTAAAAGTGATAAATTTCTCCTTATGAAAAGCAACTTTACAGTCATTCACCTTTTCACACTCAGGCACGTGCGCTGCGAGCTTTTCTTCAGTATTAAAATAAAATACATAAACATCTATCACAGATATATTTTTTGCGCTTATTTTTAGACGTCTGCCTGCTCACCAAACGCGATAAATCTTTAATCCAGCAGAAATGATAAACAATATCACTATCATCATCATCATCATCCTCACTGCAGTCATAATTTGACTTTATCATTAGCAGATTGATATGTTTATCCAATTTTTTCTTCGTTAAGTAAGCTGGAACAGTCATGTATTCACTCGTCTTTTCCTTTTCCAGTGCGAAAACATTAATTGATAATCCGTTGTTTTCTTCGAATGTTTTTATTTGGTTTAGTGTAACTGGAAAAGTAATCCCGCTCAAGTTTAGCACATTGTTGTAGTGCGGGTACTTTGATGTTCTATATGCGTGATCCCTATACTCTACTGGATACAAAGCAGAGACCACTGCCCACGCAAAACATGCATTATCATTATTTCTCACATTTACACATGCATGCTTTGCTGCGATGCTTTGCGGCAATGTTATAAATGATGATCCTCTTAATGGCTCGTATTTGTTTATGTGCACCATTAAGTTCACTATGGTATGTAAGGCCCAGCCGCTATCTTTCTCTTGGAACTCCTCAACCTGGGTCAATAGATCATCCTGCACGTTTTTCAAAAACCACTGTTCCAGATCATCGGAGCTCCCAATGGGCATAGTTTTGGTGTGAAAGTATTTTATATCACTTATCACATCACCATCATTAACACCATGCTTAACATACTCGCAGCTTAAAGTCGTTGACGCCTTGATGAAAGATGTTCTTAACGCGCCGCTCAAACAAAGCATAGCCATCCTTTAAAAATTGCCTCACTTCGACGTGCTTTATATTGATGATGACACCTGTCCTGATTCGTAATGCAAACGCATTATGCAGCTCTTCCCAGCGTACACGAGCACTTCTTTTTTCAGTTCTTCCTCCTTCCTGCACACCTGCTCCATGGTGGTTGCTGCCAGCTTTCAACAATACTTGCAAGCATCTTAGTTGCGCAATACAATTTTGATAGTGTTGTTTGGTCCCATTTCGCTTTTCAGCCCTGCATGCTGCTTTTATTTTTTTAATAAATAAACCACACACCTTTGTAATAATAACACTTTGCGCAGCGTCTCTGTCCCTTAAGCAATCTGCTGCTTGCTTATTTAGTCCACTCATTATACTGCGTGTATCCATTTTAATAGCAAAAACAAAACTTTTCACTTAGCACTTGTTAAATTCACTGGATGTTCACAATTAAAATCACCAGTATTATCAGAGGTCGTAATTAATAACACTTTACTAGTTAACTCGCGGGATGCTCGTTGTAAACTGTGAAAATACTACTGCTACTGCTTCTTTTATAATGCCCGCAATTGCACAACATGAACAAGTTCGATCATGCAAATCTGCCTATGTAGCAAATTCCTGACCCTAAGTGTTGTTTACATAGGTGCATGGAACTCATGGACAAGTACAAAATTTACCAACTTCCGGTATCCGGCTGTCTTAGATGGAATTGCATCACCATAGTCACAGACAGACAGACAAATCCCTACCCCTTCCCCCCCAAAAGTTGTTTACACAGGTGCATGGAATTCAATTTACCAACTTCCGGTCTATAGCTTTCTCACGCAGGTGCAAAAACTGCCGACGTAGCAAATTCCTAGACCCCAAAAGTTGTTTACACAGGTGCATCCCTGTACTTGGACTTCAACTTCCGCCCCAAAGTTGTTTAGACAGGTGCATCTATGTGCTGCGGACTCATGGACAAGTTCAATCATGTTTCTAGATTTAGGGTATATAATGAGAACTGTGAAGGAGAACGCTAGCAGTTCAACCCCAACCACCTGGAGATCAACAGCATCAGCCCCAGAAACATGGATACAGCAACAGAACTCAAAAGCTTGGAATACTCACCATACTTAAGGACGTCCGACATGGAGTTTGGAACTCCATATAAAATAAAATCTGCAAGCAGGCTTGAAACGGTGTATGGTGTTCGGATTCATCTCGAGTTAAAGGAGCATCAGCTTTTGCTACCAGCCAGGTACAGTTCACTTTCTGATGCAGTCTTACAAGACATCAGCAACAAAGGAAATTTCCACGTAATCAATTCTGGACCGCAGGGGAGGACATATATATTAAAATTTGTACAAATTGATGCCGCCCCAGTTAATTATAGTTTTTTTATGCTGATAATTCAAGTGAAATCCCTAATTTTTATAATCCTAACAACAAGAAAAGGAAATTTCCTGTTGAATAATAATAATACTGTGCTGTGTCTGAAATAAATAAATAATTGTGTGATTTATCAGAATAAAAAGCAAAATAATATGTGTTCTAATTAATCGTTTTTTTTATTTGTAGCTATTACAACTACAACAATTCTTTTTAATACCTTAACTTAGTTAAATATTTCAGCAGTTGGCTTGGGTCTAATTAGCACTTAAGGTGATCAGTTTAAATAATAGTATTTATCCAATTCGTTCAGGATCGAATAATTATGGTATAAGGGAATCTTCATTGTTTTGAGTATGTGACTGAGTTTATGTTAAGTATTTTTGTGGCAGCTTATGCCACTTTCTAGTGTTTGCAATATTTGCGGTTTGTGAAGGGTATTTTAGTTTAAAGTATTCAATTTTATTCTTTAAAAATATATCCAGCATGTTCAGGATAATAATAATTACATCATAAGTGTGATGAGAATGGGAATCTTAGCTGTATTGTTGTTGTTGTTATCGGAAATATCTTTTTCAGATATGATTTTCTTGCCCACTTAGTAAATTGCGATTGCTGTAATATCTGCGACTTGAGGTGAGTATTTTCATTAAGAATTCTTTGGAAGGTAATAATGACATATGGTTGCAATCCAGATCTTAGCTTACAGATCGCACCGGGTTGTTGTCCAGACCCAATGCTGGATCTCAGCTAAAGCTTAGTGTTACTTGAAAGTCCAGTTCTTCACTGAATTATATGTATATTTTGCTCTAGAATCCAAGCTCATTCCATAGCCTAAGTTGCTACCAGAATTAATACTTGAAAAATATGCTGAATTTGTTTGCTCCTAAAACTATGCAATATCTTTTTCAGGTATGGCTTTTTTAGTCACTTAGTAATTTCAAGTTGCGGTTGTTGTAATATCTGTGACTTGAGGTGATATACCCAATGCTGGCTCCAGCTAAAGCTTAATTTAATTCTTAGTGTTACTTGCAAGTTCAGTTCTTCACCAAATTATTTGTATATTTTGCTCCAGAATCCAAGCTCATTCCATAGCACAAGTTGCTACCGGAATTAATACTAGAAAAATCATCATCTCGAAACCAAAGCTCAAATCTCCCACAGCTCAGTTCATAGTTCCCCCACTCTGGACCAAATTCCATGCCGGTTCTGCGCCACCTTCAAATCCTGCTCTGGGTCATATCCCATGCCATTTCTGCACCACCTTCAAATCCCATGCCTGCTCTGGGCCACCCCATCCAAGACACAAACTTACATCCAGAGCTTTCAGTCACACCCCAAATCCCATGCCGGTTCTACACCACATCCAAGACCAGAACTTTCACCCATCTCCAACCACCAACTGTAAGCCACCTTATCCAGGACTCACACCAAAAAATACCTCATACACCCACATCAAGAGCTTTCAAGCCACCTTATCCAAGACACAAACCTAAAACACCTCATACACGCACATAAAGAGCTTTCACCCATCTCCACACACCAACTCTAAGCCACCTTATCCAAGACACAAACCTAAAACACCTCGTACACGTACATAAAGAGCTTTCAGACCCCCCCAAATCCTAGGCGGGTTCTAAGCCACCTCCTAGGTGGCTTAGAACCCGCCTAGCTCCACTACTTGCGATGTGGGTTTGACCCTTTCGGTTTTTTTAGTTTTTAAAAGCGTTTATTTGACTTAACAGCTATTCTAATATAAATTTAACTAAACGCTTAAAGTTAATTATTCTAACCTATTCTAATCTATCTAACTTACTGGCCCTCAGCAGGCACTCTAAATTAATCTACGTCTTAATTTAACTTATGCTTTTCGGCTAAAATTTATGTATTTTTTATTTATTTTTATATTATATATTATTTCTAGTCCTAAGAAAAATTTAAAAACTTAGATGCTATATTAATTATTTTGTATAAAACTTAAGCTAACTTAGTCTACTCTACTAACTAACTTAACCCTAACAAACCTATCTGGGCGGGGGCAGCAGAGTCGAATTCTCTCGGGTGACCCCCGTCCAGGCGACGGGCTTCCACGGGCTTGAGCTACAAGAAATACATAACAATAGCTCGTGGAGGCTCGCACCACTAACCTAGACTTACTTAAATCTACCTTCATTACAAAGTAAAAACTAGAACTAAACCCTATCTAAGTACTAAGCTAATCTTTTAAAACTAACTTACATTAAAAAAAAATATATTCTATAACTTTATTAGAGAGGGCAAATACCAAACTAAGGGGGGTCCTCCAGCCACCAGTACAAATTACTGGCATTGGAGGCCTCTTTTTTATCTTTTTCTGAGATTCGCGTGCTGAACCTCAGGAGATGCTGTATTTCTCTGCCTTCTTCAATAGCACGCACTCGTTTATCACATGCATTGCGATACATGTGATATAAGAGGGGCAACCCCGAATCATCCTGAACCATTTTTTTGGAATCAAGGTAAATAAATGCTTCTGGGGGGATAAACCCTCGTTCACAAGCTGCTTTGTGGTATTCAGAATTCGGGTAGAACGCTCCCCGAATAAGAGGATTGTCGCTCTCCGTCGCTTATCATAGAGGATATTGTTGGCGTGATATTTTACGAAGCCCGATTCGGGTGTTCGATACAAGCTTAGGCACGCCCTTAAACATTGTCTTTCAAAAACCCGAAGCTTTTCCATGTAAGAAGGAGATATGTTGAACCATACCGGACAACCATAAATTAACATTGGTCTGACCAAGGCTTGATAGCAGATCACCTTGACCCGTGGGCTTAGGTGTCTGCTGTAAAAAAGTCTTTTGGTCATATGAAACGCCTTGTTTGCCTTGGCAAGAGCAGCACTTACATTTCTATTGAAATATAGGTATTGGTCCATCCAAAGCCCAAGGTATTTCACTTCCAATTTTTTTTCTAATGCTTGTCCGGCATTGTTCGAAATTTTGAGTGTTTTCCAGTTCCTCCGCACATCGCGAGAAGCTTTGTTTAGAGGAGTCCGGAAAAGGATCGATTCACATTTGCTAAAATTGATCTTCAACTTCCAATCATCACTATACCGTTCGATTGTTTCGAAATCACGTTGCAAGAGCGTCTGGATCACTCCAATCTTCGGCCCCGTTCTGTACACGATCAGGTCATCCGCATACGCTAGTGCGTACGGGAGTGAACTTATTAGGTCACTCGTAAAGATATTAAATAAGAGCGGCGAGTTCACTGCACCCTGTTGCAGACCATTTTTAATGTCAAAGACCCTACTTGATGTGAAGTTGCCACTTTTGACGACGAACTTCTTCTTTGAAATCATATTATAAATCATGTATAGCTGAGGTCTCGTCATATCGAGTCTGACCAGTTTGTAGAGAAGACCTTCGATCCATACTGTATCGAATGCCTTCTCAAAATCAATCAGGCATGCTCCTGTACACTGGCCTTTCATGAAGTTCCAGTGTATGTCTGATACCAGTTTGGACGCGGCATGAATGGTGTCATGTCCCGCCCTAAAACCGAACTGGTTATCGGGAATTATCTTTTTTTCCTCAACCCATTTGGCCAATGATCTATTAATGACTGTTTCAAAAACCTTGCTGATATTCGGCAGCAGACTTATTGACCGGAGATTGGCAGGGTTAGTTTTGTCTTTACCTTTTTTAGGTATAGGATACACCACCGCCGTTTTCCAGTGACCTGGAAAATGGGCGTTGTTTAATGCATTAATTATTAAACAAAGTGGTGTATATGTCTACAGCCACCAGGGGCAGATGTTTCAGAACTATGTTTGGGATACCATCTACTCCAGCCGATTTCTTATTGTTCAGACGACGGAATGTTAGCAGGAGGTCGATTTTTCCAATGAACGTCGAGTTTACTTGGGCCTCGGGAATATCGTTCGCTGGGCAGTCTTCATTGAATTCGATAATTGCTCGATTCTCAGATTTCCAAGATTCGATTTCATTAGATAATCTCGAGTGGTTCAGCGAGGCCCTACTCTCGAGGTCAGAATTCGTACGAACACAAGTGTTCACCGAATAAATTTCCTGATAGTAGGCCCCCACTAAATCCACCTTCTCCTGCTCGTCCTCTATGCAATAATTATCACTGACATGGCAGGTTTCTTCCGGATCTATGTTCACAGACCTCAGCAGTACCTGGTTAGTTGAAGTCCTAGGGATACCTAACTTGTCCAATCGGTTATGTGTTTTACTCCTAAAAATTTTATTTATCTGTGGGAACATGCTCGCGCTATTATTTTGAATAGCGCGAATCTTTCTGTTCCAGTACAGATTCACCGACTGTGAAAATTGTTGCCTTAATAGTTGTTGGAGATTTTTCATAACCGATTTAAGAGTTACAATCTCCGGACTTCGTCTATCCCGAAACTGACGGTGTAGGGCTTTTAGTCTTGTTAGTATTCGACTTTTATGTTTTAGTAGTGCGTCGATTGTAGCGTTTCTGTAACAGTCTGTACTGTTTTTTTTCTTTGTCCTGGGTATAGTTTTGTCCATCGTCTGTATAATGAGATTGTCCATATTTTTCAGATATTCATCAATCTCATTGTTTGTCAAGTTTCTAGTTGTTGGTGGTAAAGGTCCTGTGTTTTGTATTGCCCTTTCCATTGCTCTTTCGAATCTTGGCCAGTGCGTCTTCTGGTAGACAAAAGGCTGCACTTCGCAATATTCAAGAAGTTCTATGGAGTCGTTAGGGACTTGTATTGTTATCTCGAGTCCGTAATGGTCACTGTCGTATGGTACTGTGGCTAGACAGTTTGTTTCGTTCGTATTTAGTCCTGGTAGACCCATCCGTGAGTCTAGCAAGCACAGATCTAAAAAAGACCCACCGCGTGGATATGATGGTATATCCGTAGCGAGGAGATTAACTTTCCGCTGAATTCTGTTCTGGCCCAACCAGTCATTCAGTTGGTTGCCCCTGGTGTTAGCCGTTTGATTTCCCCATGCCGCATGGCGTGCGTTTAAATCTCCGGCCAACAAATAAAAATTTTGCTCCGACTCCAGGCGAAGAGTTTGAAAGAGCGAGTTCATTTCCTCTATAAATAATCTTGGTTGAGTTGTTTGGGGTGCGTACGCCGCGATTAAGTACAGTCTTCTGCCACTAGACAGGGGAATGTATATAACACACGCTTCCAACACCCGAAACTTTTCTATGTCCCTACTATACATGATTTTATGTTTCAGGGAGGTCTTTATTAATATTAATAGGCCTCCGCCTCGTATGGAATTAGGTCGATCGCGCCTAATTACCACATTAATCCTTGTAATCCATTTTGTGCCTCTCGTTTAGTTTAGTTTCACTAGCGAAAAGCACATCCGGATTTTGGTTCTGCAAGAGGGTTAGTAGATTCGCCCTTCTCTCATTTCGTATCAACGAGTTGACGTTCACCGAAATGACTTTGATCGTGTCCACTCCGAATAGTGCCATTAAAGCAATTTACCCGGAAATGGTTTCTGTCGATAACAGAGCATTATATACAAAATCTAAACGAGCTGTCTGCTCGCTTAATTGTTGATGGAGCTGCGCGATCTGCCCTTGTATGGACAAGAGGACCGCCTTCAGCTCACTATCTCCAGGACTCGCTGCCGTGGCAGCTTTTGGAGCTTGTTGTTTTGTAGGCTGGGCTCCCGCTGCCATTTGGGCAAAGGACGTTCCAGGCCTTACAAAATTGTTTATCAATTTGCTCTTTTGCGCTTTTTGAGTCTGAATTTCCTCTTTACGCATTTGTATTCTTTTTTTGAACTCTGCATATTTTGGGCATCCTCTATAACTAGCAGGATGTCCATTTGATCTGCAGAGTACACAGAACAGCTTGCTTTTATCAGCTACTTTTTCTTTACCTAGAGCACATTCACCAGGTTTGTGATTGTTATCGCACTTCACGCATCTAAATGCCATTTGGCAGTTAGCTGCGGCGTGCCCAAATCTTTGACATCGCAGGCATTGAAGGATGTCTTTTTTGTTTAGTTTCTCCCACGACACTACATGGAAGCTTAGATATTTAATTGTTTTTAAATTATCTAGCTTGCTCTCGGGAGTCAATTGGACCAAGAAAATAGGCAGTTGCCTCTCTAAGCTTCGCGAGTGTGCGGTAGTAAATTTTTTTACCGCAGTGAATTTAAGGTCATTAACCTTAAGGGATTCTAGTTCATCTAAAATCTCCTGAGGATCAAAACCGGGATCAAGTCCCTTAAGTAACACGCTTTGGGTTTTTTCGCCCTTAGCGGTAAACGTGAAATATTGGGTATTTGCTCTCTCCAAAAAAGTTTTAATTTTCTTATGATCTAATAAGTTATTTAAAATTAGAGCATGCTTATTACCACTAAATCTTCTAATGTAGAAATTGGTATGTTTAAGTACCTGTTTTGCCAATCTAATAGTATCCACCGGTTTCTGGTGGAAAATATTAATGGGAGGTACCTTCTCCTTTTGATGATTTTTGTCTGCCCGCTGCTGCGGCTGTGGTTGCTGCTGCTGTTGCTGCTGGGGTTTGATCTTAGCTTGTTGCTGCTGCTGTTGTTGTGCCGGCATCGGCTTCGTAGCTTTCGGTGTGGGGAGCTTAGGGAAATTTTTTTCCTTCAGCTCCTCTATCAATTTTTCAAGCCTGGCTTCGTCTGCTTCAGTTTCGGTAGCCAGGATTCCGAAACTGTTCCCCTGGCCTTTATATTTGCCAGAGGCGGAAATATTGCACGATTCCTCTTCCGAATCGGCAGTCATTGTTACGGTTGCGGGTGGAACCGTAGATCCAGTTGCTGTTTCTTGGCTGGCGTTTATGATTTTCGCCTTTCTTTGGCCCTGGTTGGGTTGGGCTCTTAATTTTCTGCGGCGTTTGTTACCACTACGCCGTTCAGTGTTATCGTCGCTTGCAGATGTTAAGGATGTTTCACTTAAATCAATTGTTTTATTCTCACTTGCACCGCACTTCTTAGTGTCTGTTTTATGTTCGGTGTCCGTTTGAGACATGCCACTTATATTGTGTGCATGCTCTGCACCACTGTCTTTTTTTTCTTTTTGTTTATTAATTATGTTTTTTTTTTTCTTTAAAAATTTTAATTTAATTTAGGAAAAATAAAACTTAAAGGTCGCGGTACCGCACGGGATTCGAACTTCAGTTACTTTATATAAACACGGGATTTTCGCACGAGGTCTACTCTAATCGCAAAGTCTGTCTTCTCTTGACAAGAGTTCAAACAAGACACTCTTGACCCTTTCGGTCCACACGATCAAATTCCCAGTATGATGGAAGGAAGCTCTTTGAAATAACGATAAGAATGGTAAATCCTCAAGGCTTTTCTAAAGAACTTTTTTTTTGTTGAACAGTAGCAAACAAACATGTCCCTGGCACTTCGTTCACTACACTATAAAGCGAATTCATTTTGAGCGTGTTGACGCGCTGATGATAAACTGCAATGGTAAAAACTTCATTTTCAATTCGAACGATTTCAGGAAATAGTACCAAAAATAATCAATGTAAAAGATTTGTCAAACTTGTCCGAAAAGGCCAAACTGTAATCACTGGAAATCCCGCGATGAACTCAATTCCCAAAACTGTAGGACATGGAAAGCAATCCGCCGTTCAAACAGTTCTGAACTAAAGTTTGAAAATTTCGTCATGTTTGTAATGGTTAACGTATTTGTTGAATGGTTTCTAAAGAAAACTCGGATTTTGACGAGTGATGACTCTTTGGGAAGCTATTGCTCGGCTGAATCTATAAAAGTGAACTTCATTTTGAACGGGTGTCATTCCAACGCTTCGATCGGCACCTCAATGAAGTAAATATCATTTTTGGTTTGCGTTCTATCGAGCATGTACAAAAATCACTTACGCCCTTTAAACATAGATACCGCTTGATCGAATTTTATGAAAATCTTTTCAAACTGTACTTTCGGTAATACGCTACGATCGGCACCTCAAAGAAGTCGGTATCATGGTTGGTTCGTGCTATATCGTGCATGTACAAAAATCACTTACGTCGCCTAAACAAAAATAACGGCTGGACCGAATTTCATGAAAATCTTTTCAGATCATATTTCGGTTAATACGCTTCGAACGACACCCCAACGAAGTCGATATCAGTTTTGGTTCGCGCGATATCGTGCAGGAAAAAATGACCACATCCGTACGCACACACATACTTCCTCCCAATTTTTGCTTAAAATGCTCCTGGGACCTTGAAAGATGAAAATACGTTGAAATTTTCGATTTCGATTTTCGGACCGATTACAATAACTTCCTATACTGGGAAGTTAAAAATCTTATTTCGAAAAAGACATATCTTGGTCGAAAAGTATAAGTATTGAGCGAAGAAATACAATTGCTTGGCTCAAGAATTTCTAGTGTCTTACTCTGAGACAACATTCTCATGTTAAGACTGAAAAATTTTTCTACTCAAGACAACGAAACGAAGACTATGGAATTGCTGGAATCAAGACAATTTTTCTAACAGTGTAGCCAAACAGGCCCTTGACCTCAAGGAACCCGTCGTGTCGGAAGACTTGGAGGAGGGCCCTATTAGCAGCGACCACAAAGACTGGGAGATCCTGGTCAGTGCTGAAAGCTGTCGCGTAAAACAGACTCGGCTGGGGAGCCACTGTTTCCTCCTACATGTCATGACGGATTAAGGGTGCGTTTTGTATATACATATGTATAATACCCCAAACAGGATAAAATCATAATGTTGCTGTTACCAGACCATACCCTCATTTTTTGGCCTTTTTGCTGCACTAGTTATTATTCACAAGAACAAAGAAAAATTGTTGGCTTTTAAAAACCATAAAAAAAAATAATTACTATTTATTTCATACCCATTTTTCCCTCACATCGAGCCATGTTGTTCTTCTATTCTGTCCCATGACAAGGATGTTTTTTTCTCATTGATTTAAATAGAAAAACTTTTCCACTTTCCAAGTACTGTATGGAAATAGTAACGCTCTGTAGTAGCCAACATCGGTACACTATGGTTGAACTTTCACAATTCTACACGCCCTTCATTTGAAAAATTTCCACTTCCGTTGAAATTACGTTATTCATGCGGGGGGTTGAAACTTTTACTTCGTCGGCTCTCAAACCTTTCCAAACTTCGCTTACCACTTGTATGGTGTATTTTTTTTTTGTGATGTCGGATAAATGTTTTGAAAAAAGAAAACGATCCTCGTTTTAAACAGTATCCCAAAAAAAACTCTGTCCAGCCTCTTTTTGTGGGCTGATTACGAAATGGTGTCGAATTTGTAGAGAAATTTCCGCCCTTTATGCAAAAAGGGGAAAAGAGTTTTGTGCTTTTTTGCCTACACGCAGAGACAAAAATGAAGTTGTGCGGTTTCCGGCAGCGTAACATCTAAATAAACGCGGCAATATACCAATTTAAGTTTTGATTTCCCTACTGAGCTCTTGGCGTGCGATTCAAGGACCAAACTTTTTGAATTTCAAATGTGTGAGAATGATTTTAAAGGACATTCAAACTAGGATGAAAATGTTTACTATTAATAGTATGCTAGAATATTTACGGAGTGTTTTTAGGTTTCACACGCTAATTTTATGCTAAATTTACACAGTTGCAGTTAATGGGGCCACAGTGAGAACTATTATAAACAAAGTTGATTGTTAATATAACCAGCAAAATGTGGTATATTAGACCAGTGCCGAGGGTTTTTAAGAAACAAAATTCTTAGCAGTAATGTAAATGTCGGAAAATTTTAAGATAAATGGTACCTAAACGAGGGAAAATCGATCGGATCTCAACAGATATGCTTTTAGGGATGAAACATGTTTTTTTTACGATTTCTGGGAAAGTTAAACCTCCTATTGAAAACAGTTAAATATAAAAGTTGTAGAAAATTATCATCTAAACGATTTTTCGACATAACCTCCAAAAATTGGAAAAATCGCTAGAAACCATGCGCCGATTTTAATGAAATTTAGTGAAAGTGTACATTTTTATGTTTTGAAAATGCTGCAATTTTTGTTAAAGCTATTGAATATACAGTGACCGAAATTGATTTATAGTCCGGGAGCCGGTGACACTAAAAGTCCCGTCATACGGAATTGGAAAATTTCGTCGGTCTAGAACCAGAACAACGTATGTCCAAAAAAAAAATAATTCCTTTTTTGAATTTTCTGGTTGTAGAAGAGTTACTTTATCCGTCTTTATATAAATTCGGCCATAACATTTTATAATAGTAGCAGTTTCCATTTCATCGTATCTCCATTTCACATAACATCTTTTAGAACCATATGAACGTAACGTACATAAGTAAGGCTGAGTTCGAAAACGTAGTAAACCAACATCAATGCACAATATGCAGAATCACAATGTGATTCATGTCAGGAATTTTATATAAGTAGTTCGAAGAAGTTTTTTTAATTTTTTCCTAAATTTTATAATTGTTTTGGGCAGTATACATTTTGTTCTTTAGTTATTTACATTGTTAGATCCAGTGTGTAGGCGTTACTCTATGAAAAATATAAATATCGAAAAATGTTTTAAATAAAACGAAACGTTTTCCTTGCTATCGTTTATTCCAGACTGACTCACATGTTTTGTTTTTAATTAAATTTTCCTAACATTAATCTCAGTAGGCCGAGTGTCAACTCCTAAGCTACAGTAGTTATTACAGTGGTTAGTGGTGAACTTGCCATGCAAATATCCTACAGTTCGGCCGTCCTGACTTATAATCGACTCGATTATTTCCGTCCTGCGCTACTTAACATGAGAGTACAAAATTAACTAAATACATTTAATGCGTGTATATGTTATAAATCTCTAAAGGAAAGGAACTATTAATTAAACATCAAAATTCAAAACTTAATCCTAATTTAAATTTGCTTGCTTTAAATATCATCAATATGATACTTCACTATTTCAGCTAGAGCTAAATCAAATTCATATTACGGAAGCAATTAGTAATTGATGAAATTTTTGCGAATACATAAAATTAAAACATTAACAAACATATTTCCAAACTAACTCTACAAAATTCGTTTACATTTTTCATCATTACTACAACTAGGTTTATACTACATAATATATTATAATATCGTTTACATCAGGCAAAGTAAATTGCTACAAAAATTCTATAACTCTTAATAACAGTGAGTAGACTTCTTTAACCCATCGAAATATAAGGCCTCATGTTAGCTGGAGAACAAACTCCTTTGTAAGGAATTCGTGTTAATTGCAGGCCATCAATATCCCTGACAACATATCTGTCATTATTCAAAACTTCTGTTATCTCAAATGGACCGCGATACTTTGGCGACAATTTTTTGTTGACTCCCGCTGTGGTAGCAACGTTTTTGATCAATACAAAATCTCCTTTGCTATATTTCCGAGGAATTTTATGCTTGTTATCAAAATAATTCTTATTGTAGGCTTGGTTCTTTTCTATGGTACTGGAAGCTTGATCTCGGATTTTTTTCAGATCCCGGATATCCCTTTTCGGGGCAGTTTCCTGTAAACGTTCTAATATTTTATCACATAACTCACCCTTTTGACTCACACCAAATAAAAGCATGCTAGGAGCGTAGCCCGTACTACGGTTAACAGTATTGTTTAATGCAAATTCTACTTTAGTCAAGTTTTTATACCAATTCCCCGTTGTTCCTAACTCAGCTTCCTTAGACAACATAGGAGTTATGATGCGATTGATTCGCTCAACTTGGCCGTTAGATTGAGGGGAAGCAGTGGCTATTTTGACGTGGCGAATGTTATTGTTTGTCAAGAAGTCAGTGAACTCGTTAGAAACAAAACAAGTTCCGCGGTCTGACACGATCTTGTTGGGTCTACTATATGTGCGGAAATAAGATTCAAGACAGGGTAAGACCTCTCGTGTTTGTGTACTACCAACGGCATATAACTTAGTAAACTTCGTAAACCCGTCAACTACCAGAAAAATATACTTCCGTTGGTTCCGGGTAGTTCCTAAGGGACCATAGTGATCAATGTGGAGAACGTCGAATGGAATATTGCCTTTCGGAATATTATGTAATATACCTTCAACCTTCCCAGAGTTTGGCGAAAAATAAACGCACTTCAAACAACTATTTATATACTCTTTGATTTTATTTTTCATATCTGGAAACCAGTATGACTTCCTTAAGTGTTCGTAGCATTTACTACATCCTAGGTGGCACATGGAATCATGATGCGTTTGAATGACCCGCTGCTCCATCTGCTTCGGAACATAAAATAAGACGTCATCATTTACCTTCCGATACACTAACCCATTGGACAGCGCATACATAGAGCTTTCGGTCTTCTCTAATTCCGCAGAGATTTTAGCGATTACTGGATCGCGATGTTGAGCAGCTGCCAAAGCATACTCAAATGAATCTTCTTCAATCACTAGGATCGACGTACATCGGCTTAGAGCGTCTACATGAGCCATTCTGTTACCTGCACGATGTTCAATTTTGTAGTTGTAATTTTGAAGCTCCAATGCCCAACGAGAAATCCTCGGATTTAATAGCTTTTTATTTAAAGTGAGGGTTAGGGACTGGCAGTCAGTCACAATTTTAAACTCTATCCCCAAAAGGTAAACTCTAAATCTTCTCAAAGCATAAATTATTGAGAGCGTCTCAAGCTCGTAGCTATGATATCGTGACTCGGTATCGGTGGTCCTTTTTGAAAAGTAAAAAACCGGGTGAAATTTACAATCACTCTGTCGTTGAAGCAAAATAGCTCCAAATCCAACACTACTTGCGTCACAGTGGAGTTCTGTTTCGTTCAGAGGGCTATAAATTGATAAAATAGGTGACGCTAATAGCTTAGTCTTTAAAATATCAAACGCTTCCAGTTCCTGCGGTCCAAACACAAAGGCGGCATCCTTTCTAAGTAGGTCATAAAGTGGCTTAGCTATAATTGAAAAATTCCTTATGAACTTTCGAAAATATGAGCACAGCCCAAGAAAACTATGTATACCCTTTATACATTTAGGAATTGGAAAGTCTTTGACCGCACGCAGGTTTTCTGGATTAGGACGTATTCCCAAAATGCTGACTGAATACCCCAAGTATTCTATTTCTTCATAAAGAAATTTGCATTTATCATATCTTAGTTGTAAGGAGTTTCTCTTTACCAACGAAATGACCTGTTCTAAGATAGCTAAATGGTCTTCAATTGTGTCGCTAGCGATCAATATATCATCCATGTACACTAAAAGTTTGTCAGTGATGATGAGGTCTTTAAAAATATGTGTTATATACCTTTGGAATACAGATGGTGCATTTTTGAGGCCAAATGGCATCCTTAGGTACTCGTACTGGCCTAAAGGAGTCACAAAGGATGTATATTTAATGGACTCCTCCGACACTTTTACATGATGAAACCCATTGCGCAAGTCTAAAATAGTAAAATATCTTTTTTCTCGCAACCTATCCAACAAATCCTCTATCAGTGGCAAGGGAAAATTGTCCCGTACAGTATATTTATTCAGTTCGCGATAGTCCACACACATTCGCAGTTCGCCATTTTTTTTCTTTACCAGCACAATTGGCGATGCATAGGGAGAGTTACTATCACGGATTATATTCTTCTGTAAGAGATCGTCAATTAGTTTTTGTAATTCAGCTCTATGAGCGTACGGAAGCCTACGAGGTGTACAATAGAAAGGTTCATTTTTGCTCAATTTAATACTAATTTCAACATTGGAGTTCGACTCTGTTCCAGCAGAGTTTGGACAAGCTTCCATTACCATATCCCTAACTTTACTTTTTATATTCCACGGCAAATTATTATTTATATTTAAATATGTTTCCGGAATATCGTCAACGGTATTGATATTTAAAATTTCCTGTAAGAAATTACTAAGGGAACTATTATCAAGGTCTGAAGTCTTCTCACAGTTATCTAATGCACCACATCTTTTAGGACTTGCTAGTGTAAAGTCTAAGTTTCCTGCCTTTAGAAAATCTCGGCCTAAAATCGCAGGATGCGACATACTAAAATTTTTTACTACAATTAAACATAAACTTACACTAATATTCTCATATTGGATGTTACATGACGTCTTGCCCACAATTTTGAGTGGACTGTTATTAATGCCATAATAACGGTATTCGTCTGCCCTGCTACTCGTTACAACCCAGGAAGGTAGAAAGCGTTCTTGTATCAAACTAATGGCACTACCTGAATCCAACAGCGTAGGTAAGGAACAGTCGAAGGTCTTCTCTCCATCAGCATCAGCGAAGTTGAACCTAAAATTATGTATAAAATTATTAGTAGGAAGTACCTCTTCCCGCTGTTCACTCCGTATAGTGTCCTCAACCACGGATACGGCTTGCTCATAGCTGGGACCATAAATGTTCAAAACTGCAGCCTGATGCGGACATTCTTGGACACCATGTCCGAGTTTTCCACATTTAAAGCAGGAGCCCTTCACTCGTTTCGGCTTAAGACAAGCTATGCTCAAATGCCCCATCTCATTACAATTGTAGCACTTAAACTTTTGTTTCGAATTCTGCTGACGGGTTCTTGAACCAGATGACAGCTGTGGTTTAACGTTCTCCATCGTAGTAGACTGATTAATTTTCATTTTCTCATACTTTCGCAATAATTGCTTCAATTCCTCAATGGAATCGGCTCCATATAGCAACATTTTATTGGGCTGGGAGTCCGAGATTCCATTAATCACATAGTGGATCACATCAGCTTCACTTATGCCACTCTTCAAGCCAATCTCTTGCATTGCGAACAAGTACTGCTGCACGGATTCTTCTCGTTTCTTCCGGCGATTCCTCATTTCATCGTGTACTTCGGCACTTGAAACTGACCTTCGAAATTCACACAGCAATAAACTTTTAAACTCGTCCCACGATTTTATTGATACCGTCCGTAGATACATCTTCGCGGTCCCCGTCATGAGCCTTTTCGCGTATATGAATCGCATCCTGGCATCCCAATTAAAAACATTGGCTGACTCCTCAAAATTCTGCAACCACATATCCACTTGATAGTTGTCGTCTCCACTGAAGGTTTGTAAGGATTCCTCTACATCTCGAAAATTAAAAGTGCTTGATGACGGACCAGCGACAGTGGCTTCTTCTGCAATCGTCAGCTCAGAAATTTGTTTTTTCAGTTCTGCAATTCTTCGCATTTTTTCCAAGTTCTGCTGAAGGCTTTCGATCTCGGCGTCAATATTTTCGCCTCTATTGGGTTCTTCAGGCTCCGGAATGGTGGGAAACTGCCACAAGTTAGTCGGGAAATATTCCTCCAGCTCTTCTTCATTAAGATCCTTCACAGCTTCCTCCAGCCTTGACTTTAGGGCAGGTTTTAGTCCCGCTATTGACAGTCCCAACTGTCCTAACACTTCCTTTAACTGCGCAACCGTAGCATTTTCAACAAATGAACCAACACGAGCTGCGGTCGCCATAATTATTTGGATAATTTCCAATATCTAAAATGTTCGTTACTTATATCGTTTGCTTTTCCTTTTTTCACGTGAGTTACTTATAACTCTAACTTAAAATCAGGAACTACATATAGTTCCACACTTCACCGAAATTGGAATAAGCAAACAAACAATAATACTTTCCGAACTTTAGCACACGGATAATAAATTTTTATCCCGAACTCGCGGATTTTCTTTATTTTTTTAATTAGACGCGCAGATCCTTGATCCCACTTCTGAAATTATTGTAGGCGTTACTCTATGAAAAATATAAATATCGAAAAATGTTTTAAATAAAACGAAACGTTTTCCTTGCTATCGTTTATTCCAGACTGACTCACATGTTTTGTTTTTAATTAAATTTTCCTAACATTAATCTCAGTAGGCCGAGTGTCAACTCCTAAGCTACAGTAGTTATTACAGTGGTTAGTGGTGAACTTGCCATGCAAATATCCTACAAGTGTGAAGTACGAGTATGGTATTTTTTGAATTTCGCGGAGTTGCAAAAACAATTCATTAAAAATAGAACTTTAGATTGTGATGGCGAGCGAATCAAGTGGTTAAAAATAGTATATCTTCAATACAGGAAAAATGAGAACTCTAAGGCCGGTATTCTTAGTCAGTGCTTATTCAAAGTTAATGCTTAAGCAATTGCTTAAGGTGTCGTTTCGATTCACAGTCGCTCCTTAAGCATTTCCTTAAGCAAATGCTCAAGCATGAACTTAATAAAGCAAATGCTTAAGCAAATGCTTAAGCAAATGCTTAAGACGATCTTATTTACCCTAAAAATGAATTTATTTTTCAAGTAGTCGTCAAGGGTGCCTTAAGCAATTGCTTATATTTGATTTTTCAATATAGTCCAGTGCAATTAGTAAAATGTAATTGAATTTTACGATGTACGACATTTTTTTTTGGAAATTGTTCGGGTACATCTGACAATGAAAAAATCAAGTTAGTTGAGTCGATAATTCCGAGCATTATATAAAATTCTAATTCATCCGACACGCGAAACTGTCTGGAAGCGAGTTATTCGATGAGAAGTGTCGTAACCTTCGAGGTTGACTTTTCATCATGACGATGATGACGCCAACCTCATTTCGTTATTTTTCTCTGGGATGAGTGTTGATGAAGATTATAGCATGAAAGAAGTGGAGATAGAAGAGATAGAGATAAAAAAAAATATTTCATACCTTAGCTAAGCATGAAAATCTATATATACATACACATACATATATATATATATATATATATATATATATATATATATATATATATATACGAGGTGTGGCTATTAAATAACGAGACTGACGCTGTAAAACATTTTATTTTTATTTCACACATTTTTACTTGTTATCACCTTCAATATACACCCCTCCTCTATCCCTACAACGCTCCATGCGAATCTTCCATTGTTCGAAACAGTGCTGGAAGTCTTTTTCTGTCAGCTCCTTCAGGACGCGTGCCGCTTTCTCTTTCACAGCTTCAACAGACTCAAATCTTGTTCCTTATAATGCAGATTTCACCTTAGGAAACAGATAGAAGTCGAACGGCGCAAGATCCGGCGAATAAGGCGGATGGTCTAACACTGGGATGCTGAATTTGGCTAGAAACCTCTTATCAGACAATGCGGAATGTTTTGCGACAATGCGTTGCTCTACTGTTACACTTAACATTTTTCCGGCGAAACAAAAAAACAACTCTAATGCGAACGAAGGCTACGGCTGTACTGATTTGTTTACAGAAGCGAGAGGCACTACATTCGAAAGAGAAGGCTTCACGATAACAGCTGTTGGTTGCTGGCGTTTGGCGCATGCGCACTTCTTCTGTAACAGCGTCAGTCTCGTTATTTAATAGCCACACCTCGTATATATATATATATATATATATATATATATATATATATATATATATATATATATATGTATATATATACATATATAGAGTTTCCCTTCTAAGACAGAAGGCACACTTCCCAGCAGGGCTGAGAAATATTTACCACTGCCGTGGCTCAGCTGAGACATGCAAACATAAAATATTAAAAACATAAAAGATCAAAAACATTAAACAGAGGAGCATGCAAAACTAAAAAGGAAGTGGAGCACGTAGAGAGTCACGCCACATTGAGAAGGGTCCTTTTAAGGACAACTTCACTGGTTAGCAAGCTAAACACACTCCTATTGTTGTTAGTATTTATAAGCATGCGATTAACGGGTTCGAACATGCCATAATTGGTGTTAGAGGAATTAATGTGCAAAAGAGGTTCACCTCTCAGGTTGTAGTTATTCACTCTAAATGACGCGCGGTTTCTTAAGAAACCAGAGTCCACCTTGTCATTCATCAGTCGATGAACGAATATAACGTCAGCGACCTCGCGGCGCTTATGAAGGGAGCTTAAGTTGAGCAATTTAAGTCTGTTCTCATAAGGCGGAAGAGCGAGTGGGTCATCCCATGGGAGGTGGCTTAGTGCAAACCGGACGAACTTCCTTTGAACCGATTCGATTCTACTAACATGGGAGGAGTAGTAAGGAGACCATACCTGGGAAGCGTAGTCAAGCAAAGGCCTAACCAAAGATACGTATAGGTGTTTAGTGACGAGGGGGTTGTTGAACTCTTTGGACCATCTTTTTATAAATCCCAGGACTGAATTGCCCTTGGAGGAGATATAATTGATGTGGGTGGAGAAATCCAACTTACTTTCTAACCTAACCCCAAGATCGATTACAGATTCAGTACGGGAGACCTTGTTGTCAAGGAAAGTATAGTCATAAGTTATAACACCACGTTTCCTACAGAAAGTCATGATCTCGCATTTACTAATATTAAGCACAAGGTTGTTGTTGGAACACCAAGAATAGAAGGTGTTTAGATCTGCTTGCAGAAGTTTGCAATCCTCTATACTCCTTATGTGGCGATACAGTTTGATGTCATCAGCGTAAACAAGGATTTTACAGTGCTTTAGCAGTGTAACAATATCGTCAATTGATAAAATAAAAAGAAGAGGGCCAATATGGCTGCCTTGCGGGACTCCAGAGGACGCTTCGATATTCTTCGATTTGACTCCGCGGAATAGAACCTGGTAGGTTCTATCGGCTAAGTACGACTGGAACCAATCCACAAGGGCATGCGGAAAGCCTAATTTCTTTAGTTTAAGAACTATAATAGAGTGGGAAAGCTTGTCGAAAGCCTTACTAAAATCTGTATAGACACAGTCAGTTTGGCAGCCAGTGACAAAGCCTCTAATTGTGTGTGAAGAGAACTCCAGTAAATTAGTAGTAGTGGAACGGGCTGCAAGAAAACCATGTTGGTTTGTTGAGATAAGCCTCTTGCAGATAGGGGCGATAGCAGAATAAATAATAGATTCGAAGAGTTTTGGTGTAGACGATAACTTCGCAATTGGCCTATAATTAGATATTTCGTTTTTACAGCCTTTCTTATGGACGGGTATTATAAAAGAGTTCTTCCATAAGGTTGGGAAGCGCCCTTTATTTAGGGATTTTTGAAATAAACATAGAAGAGGAGACAGTAGGGCCCCTGCACAGGATTTTAGAACAGCTGGAGGGACTCCATCAGGGCCGGACGAAAAGTCTTGTGGAAGTTCATTTATATGCTTCGAGATATCATCCCTGGTTATAGACAGGGAAAAGTTTTGAGCCGCTTGGATTGCATTGATATGTCGAAAATTGTCTTCATCTGGTTGGAATACAGGGGACGAGAAAGATTTGAGGAAGAACGATGCAAAATTGTCACAAATTTCTGCTGAATTAGAACTAAGGGAGTTCTCGTATTTCATGGTGTAAGGGTAATTATCAACTTTTTTCTTTGTGTTGATAAATTGAAAGAATGCTCTGGAATTACCAAACACTTTACCTTCCATGTTTCTGAGGTACTCTTTATAGAGGGTTTCGGAGAGAGCATGAAATTGGTCATAGCAATTGAGAAATGCATCGAAACTCGCAGTGTCTTTCTTCTTCAGGTAGTTTTTCCAGAGTTTATTCTTCAGGTTTTTGGTACGTCTCAACTCGTTGTTGTACCACGGTGGGGATGATCTGGATGATTTTAACGGCTCGATAGGTACACAGGATGCGAAAGTTTCATACAGGACGGAGTAAAATCTGGCTACATCGACATCCAACTCATTAGGTAAGAGCAACCAATTGAAATCGACCGAAGTGAGCTTGGATGACAGTTCCTCAAGGTTGGCTTTTTTAAAGTTAAAGGTAAAAGTTGGCTCCTCTGGGATTGGCTTATTGTTAAAGACAGAACAATAGCTCAGTAGGAGAGGAGGGTGATAATTATCGACAGGTGACAAGACAATTGAGCTAGGCTCAACATTCATGTTGTCTGAGTCGGAAAAGAATACAAGATCTAGCCGCCTTCCTAAAATATTATTCACACCGCTCATTTGGCACAAGCCGCAGGAAAATAAGGAATTCAGAAAGCTGGATTCCTTAGAGTTAAGGTTGTTTCCAGGAAGGTAGTTATCGTCATCATCGCACGATACCCATTTAACATTGGGTAAGTTAAAATCACCTACAAGTAGGAGTTCATCTTTGGAATCCATCATATCTTGGATATGATTTATGCAAGCGATTAGAATATCATAGAGATTTTGACCTCTATCGTCAAGAGTGCTGAACATATCTGGTGGGATGTAA
Organism: Thereva unica; assembly: GCA_949987705.1. Lineage (NCBI taxonomy): Eukaryota > Metazoa > Arthropoda > Insecta > Diptera > Therevidae > Thereva > Thereva unica. The sequence continues at coordinate 59,903,029 of OX465281.1, forward strand.
CAGCAGATTAAGAATAAGTTGTTATGAACAAGGGAGACTTTGAGAGCGAGGACCTCAATGTCTAAAGTGTTGGAAAAATCAGGAAGCGTTATTAAGCAACAGTTGAGAAGGTTACTACATGCAAGTAGTACACCACCTCCACGAGCCTCCGAGTCAATATATCTATCCCTCCGAAAAACTTGGAAGGAAGAGTCGAAAAGTTCGGCATTAAGAATCCCACTGTATAGCCATGTTTCTGTAAAAGCGATTATATCGAAATCACTGGCCGAAGTCGACAGAAACACATCTTGGGTTTTAGATCTGATTCCCCTCACATTTTGGTAATAGAGGGAAAGCGTCTTAAGTTTTTTGAAACTTGTAGAGTATCAGGAGTGCGCTGCTCGCGCGTGCGGGGGACAAAACATTTTGAAAAGGCACCAGGAGGCCAGAACGTGGGGTCTAAAAGCTTTTCAGCGGTATTGGGCGGTGCAGTCAAGATGAAAGACGCAACCGGTTTGGAGACATTGCTGATCTTCCTGCAGGAGACTGTAGCAGGATTAATAGTTTTCCCCATTAGGTATTCTTTAATTGCCTCGCACGTAGTTTCTGGGGAGAAACGCGAAATGAAAATAGTTCGTGGCCTGGGTACCGTTGTCAGATTAGTGCAGGTTACCGGAGACTCAGCATCTCCAGTGCCCGACGGTCCAATGATACTAATAGAAGAGGTTGATGCCGCAACCGGTTCTGGGATATAGTTTGAGCCCATTGGAAGTGAGGGTGCGCGGATAGACGAGCTTAGATAGGGGTTTGCAGTGACAGCATCCGTAACGTTAACTTTACGACTGCGTTTGCGTTTTCCATTCCTACGGACTAGGGATTCCATGTAAAAACGCTGCTTGCATTATACTTCCAAGGTGGTGCGGAAAAGAGTGCAGCGCCCGAGTTTTCCCAGCCCCATATCTCAAAAACTATTGGTTTTACGTAAATTTCTTATAAGACATTTTTTTGCAGATTCATCTCACGAACAATCTTTACTTAGCCAAAAATTGCATAAAAATGATAGTTTACGAGATATTTGAGAAAAATTGATTTTCGTTAACTTTGACCCTCCATAACTCGAGTAGCCGGTCAGCTGGCTTTATGGACTTTTGGGAAATTATTTGTGACCCCAAAATAAAAGAGGATCCCGCTGATAAATCTCCAGTTGCATTATTTCAGAGGTCTGCTCTTTTTTTGTATAAAGTGACTGGGCTAAATATATTTTTTCACACTTTAATTAAAAAATCAAATATAAGCAATTGCTTAAGTTACCTTGGAGACGACATAAATAGTGGAATTACTGGAAAATAACAAGGGAAATGCTTAAGCAATTGCTTAATAAAGTTCACCTTAAGGCATGACTGTGAATACATGATTTCTTAAGAACGCCTTATTCAAATAAGGCGAACTTATTTAAGAAATTCTTAAGTCCATGCTTAAGAATCGACTGTGAATACCGGCCTAAAATATTTTTTAAGTATGATCATAATACTGAATTGAAATATTTTGATATTACCATAAAACAAACGCGATCCGGACTCCTTAAGCACCAATTAAACCCTGCGTATACGGCTCCATTAAAAGCAACCGAGGCTAAAGCAAAAGATTTGCTTAACTTGTGTGAGTCTGGTTTGATAACAGAACATTATAAGGGTTTTTATAGAAATTTGATTGAATCCGAGCAGGAATACAGGGCGGACACCGACTCTCCAATGGTATGACGAATGAATTAATATTGAACGAATTATAGATTTACTCGCTATTTCTTTCGTAATGGTTTTTTGTTTTTGCTTATTTTTTGAACGAAAACTAGATTCATTATGTTATCTGTCTTTTGGATATGAATAAAATATTTTGCTAAAATAGCATAGGTACCGCACATTTTTACTGATCTCAAATATCTAAATACCTTAGGGTGACTTCGTAAATGCCAATAAACTGTGTCAGAAAACAGTATTAATGCAGTCAAGTCAAAGTTCAGTAAAAGCTTAGACAAAGTTGTGCAGTTTTAAATTTGGCATTTATGAAGTGTGCCTTTTTTACATTTTTACAAAATGGATAAAAAAGTTATTGTACAGTTAATTTTAAAACATTTAATACCAAATATAGAACCGCTAAATTTAATAAAAAAAAGCAGTGGGTGTGTATACTTATGTACGCACATTAGAAGTTATACTTCTTTGGCGTGATTACAATAGAGTTTCATACTGAGGGCATTAACCTATCGGCCAAATACAGCATCAATGGTGGTGTCGTGTCGTGTTTTTGAAACCAATGGATCATTATTCATGATTAGATTTACATGATCTTGAAGAAAGTTAATAGGTGGACCCGAATCTTCGCCTAGGCTAAGAAATTCTCCTCAGTCTTTTGTGTATGGCCATAATACTTATTTCAAAATTTAGATTTTTGCTTTGGAGTAATATATACTGCTATCACAAATTGAATCTGGAGTCCCCCAAAGGCTCCATTCTAGGCCCCAAGCTTTTCAATATATATGTATTTATACACGACTTCCCCACAAAATTCCCCTCCTTAACGAAATTTGTTGTAAGTAAATATTATACATAATAAGTTTGCTCATACTGAAGTCCTTCATTCAAAAAGAAACCAATCCACAAAAGTATTTTATGTATTTGTAGGTGGGTAATTCCATGCCAACTCAGCATGAGTGTCCACCCGCCCATCACGGATTTTAAATTCAACTTCACTGGCGTGTTCTACACTTAAAAACAACAGATTTTGCCAAAAATAAAATTGTTTCATTGATTCTATTGATTTTTATAATCGATTTTTTATTTCATGTTTCTATCGAAGTCAGAAGTCACAATAATTGAATTTTCTTCTAAATTTGCAAATAGTGAACAGTAAAAAATGTAAAAATGTACTATTCTGATAGGAAATTTTCTGACGAATCGATTAATGGCATTGTCGAAGCGAAATTTTTAGATCTAATGGTCCAAAATGGCGTTTTTTTGAAAAAAATCACCTTTTTTTCAACTTAAAATATCTCAAAAAGGGATATCTCAAAAAATTTTGTTTTACATGAAATCGCAAGGGTTTTAATTGAACTTTACGAATATATCATGGTCTTTTGTACTTTTGGCCAACCAAGTTGATTTTCAGGCTATTTTAGTTCAAACTCTGAATTTTCACCAAATGAAGTGATTTTTAATATGTTCTATCGCTATATTTTGCAAATACCGGGAAAAAAGGCTAATAACAAACATTTTCACCGAACACACAGTTTTTCAGCATATCTTAATCAATCAAAAAATTATGTGTAATGCTGAGTTTAAGTTCGCTCAGATTTGTTCGGAATTGCCCGGTCAACGAAACAGAAATCAACCACCCATTATTCTCAAAGCACATTTAAAAGTGCGTATCAAGGATTAGACCTCGAGTGCCTAAAACGCCCGTTGGGTTAGTTAAGCTTGAAATTTTGAACGTTAAAGTTTTCGTCGCCTTATCGCACAGGCATTTGGAGTTTCAATTCAATAATTGTAAAATTGTTAAGCATTTAATTTAACGACATTTAAACTTGAATTAAATGAAATTTCACCTATTTAGTGGTTTTAGGAAATAATTAGGGGTCGTCCATAAATTACGTGAGGTGATTTTTGCGATTTTTCGACCCCCCCTCCCCCTTGGTGAGATATCGTGAGATTTTTCCCGACCCCTCCCCCCCTAATCTCACTGAGATTTTTCAAATTTTATAAAATCCATAGTATTTACATTAAAAATACGAAATTACGGTCGTAACCACAGAGTTTGAATGTAGAACTGCAGGAAAGGCCCTCGCGTATAAAATCCGTGTACGTAACCGAAGTGAAATCTAGTGAAAGGTGTGTAAAAAGTTCATCTGCGTGAATGGGGGGTTTGGGTGCAAGATTTTATTTGAGATAATTGATAATGCGGACTGCTTGCCCTTCTCGTTTTTCTGCTTGTGGTGGACACACAACTACCAAAACGTGAGCACTCACCCAACTTTTCATTACGCTAAAATTCGGCATGTGCTTTCTTGTAGCACTAAATTCAAATGGCCTTTTCGCGGCTCAGTATTACTTGGCTCGTACTCTGCAGCATTCGACGAGTCGCGCGTTTGACTAGCCTTTACAGGCTAAACAATCGAGTAATTTTTTTGTGTGTCCTACCTTACCCACATCTTAAGGGCCCAATTTACACACAGTTCGCCGGCAGGCCGTGGCCTGAAAGTTTTAGCCTTGAGGCCAAGTATTACCATACACTCACCGGCCGCCAACTGTATGGCCTGAAGTTCAAGAATGCCTACAGCTCAAGAAAGCTGACAAAAATCGGATTTATCGTCAGTTCGGGTCTGAAGATCTGAGCTTCTATTCACTCTCGAGCCGTGAATTGAGGGGAAGAATTCACTCTGTATCCACTCGCAACAGAAAGCAAGGCGCGAGCTAAGCGTGAAAACCATCCACACTCGCGTTTGTGCTTGTTTGCGGGTGTTTCACGGCGCGGCGTGAACTGGAGCCGCCTTGAAGCTTTCGTTGAGGCCATGAACATTTTTGCGCTTGAATTAATAACCTGCTATGTTAAGCAGTTGTTTTCACCTATGTGTCTGTAGGGAATCATGATTTCATCTGCATGCCACGGCCTGTCTGGCGGGTACCTGAAGTATCATCCCTCAGTTAGACTGAGTCAAGCTTAGTCGTGCTGGTCGACCTGGTCTGACAGGCCACTGCTTACCGGCGGCCTGTAAGTGAATGGAGGTCTTTAGTGGAGAAACATGTTTTACTTAATTTAACCCAGTTTTCTCGGCATTTTACACTGTTTCTTTAAAACAAAAAAAATTACGTGATATTTTCCGAGACCCCCCCTCTCCCTCACGTGAGATTTGGTGAGATTCGGCTCGACCCCCTCCCTCCCCTAAACGCCTCACGTAATTTATGGATGACCCCTTATTTGGAAGGTCGGTGACAACTTTATCACAACTTAGCCATCATGGATACAGGATAGTTTTAGCAATGGCATGTTAACATTTTAAATATTTTGTTTCTTTTATAAATATAATTATTACTATGATTAAAACTATAATTATTTAAGTTTATTCAAAACTAATTCTACTTTTTTTAAGAAGAAAGATGCAAAATCGGCCCAAGCAGAAATAAAACGTGTGACTTGCAAGGATGTTTGACATTTGAGAACTTTACAGTTGAAGAACAAGATTACTGCGTTTTACTCACATTTTGTGAAAACATATTTGCACTTTTTATTAAAAACTAATGTAAATTTTGCGTTATTTTTTAGGTTTGAGTGATTTCAAACTCTCTTCCAAGGTGTGCGTGGTTCATACGGATGAATTTCTCTGCAGATATTCGTTTTGTTATCATAAAATTCAGAAAATTCAGAGTTTGAACTAAAATAGCCTGAAAATCAACTTGGTTGGCCAAAAGTACAAAAGACCATGATATATTCGTAAAGTTCAATTAAAACCCTTGCGATTTCATGTAAAACAAAATTTTTTGAGATATCCCTTTTTGAGATATTTTAAGTTGAAAAAAGGGTGATTTTTTTCAAAAAAACGCCATTTTGGACCATTAGATCTAAAAATTTCGCTTCGACAATGCCATTAATCGATTCGTCAGAAAATTTCCTATCAGAATAGTACATTTTTACATTTTTTACTGTTCACTATTTGCAAATTTAGAAGAAAATTCAATTATTGTGACTTCTGACTTCGATAGAAACATGAAATAAAAAATCGATTATAAAAATCAATAGAATCAATGAAACAATTTTATTTTTGGCAAAATCTGTTGTTTTTAAGTGTAGAACACGCCAGTGAAGTTGAATTTAAAATCCGTGATGGGCGGGTGGACACTCATGCTGAGTTGGCATGGAATTACCCAGGTGTTAAAGACTCTTAAAAAATGTGAAAACGGGCGCCCTTCAACCTCAGTTGAAAGTAGCCTATACCTTACATTGTAGAAGTTGCCTAATCAAAATAATTTTCGTAAAATATGCGATCGTTTTAATGTGGCACAAGGAACAGCACACAAATTTTTTGGAAAATTTGTAAAACTAATCACTTTGCATCATAACTATTCATGATGCCGAAATTCCCATTTCAATGCAAAGATTTGACGTTTTCGATGCAATTATGAACACAGTGCTTTAAAACTGTGGCATTTATGAAGTATTGACTTAAACCGACTGCTTAAATTTTACATTTACGAAGTCACCCTTACTCGATGTACTGAAAGTACGGAAATGACGTTGATTATTAAGACCAGAATAACGTATGTGCAATTCATCATATAAAATTTAAATACTCGATATAGAAATAAAAGCTGCATCTTACAAAGTTATTTTTTTTTTTTTTTTGCACAGAATAGATGATATTTTTAACAAGAAATACTTGTATATAGATTTCGTGAACAGTTTTTTTTTTAAAAATTAAAATGGAAATTCGATAATGCATAAAATTCACCTTTTAATAGCTCTCCTGTAAAATTTCAAAATTGGTGGTTACGTTCTTCTGGTTCTAGACCGACGATTTTTTGGTAATCGAAAGTACGAAGTTAGACGAGCAAGAAAAGTTTGGTAAGCACGGATTTAATAAGCCGGAAAGGTCGGATATACCTCTTTGAAAGTTGTGATAAGGGGTAAAAATTTACCGTTTACCGTCAAAAACTGCCGGAAGTATCCGGCATACCAAATTTTATTTCTTATCAGCTGATTGGTTGGAAGTTCAGTAAGAAAATATAAAGAAGTTCAGTAAGAAAATATAAAGAAAAAAGTGTTCTTATTTTTATAAATTAGCTTTATTTAGTAATTGGTCAATCCTCCATTATGGCATAAAAATTTTTTTTTCTCATACTCGCCTATTTTTGCTGTTTGTCGTTTTTTCTGCACGCGCAAAGATTCCAATTTGTTGGATAAGTAGCCGAATGTGATCTGCCCACTACATTTCACTTTTGGACGACGTTTTAGTGTCATTTGGAGAGGATGCACTTGGCGATAATTGGGCCTTTCAATAGGATAGTTCATCTATCCATAAAGCAAGAGTTACTATGTGGTTTGAGGAGCAAAAGATTCCAGTTTTGAATTGATCGGCACGCTCTACTTATCTAAGTCCAACACAAAATTTATGGGGCAATGCAATCAGAGAGGTGTTATGATGAAGTGTTATGCACTTTGGAAATATAGTATCGCTCAGAATAAGCATTTAACAATCTTGGAATTAAATTCCAGAGAAAATGGTACGCAAATCAGTGGCGAGTGTGAGAACTAGTTGGGATGTGGGTTTGACCCCTTCGGTCCACACGATTAACTTCACAGAATGACCAACGAAGACGGAATAAACTGACTTCTTACAAAATAGTTATACGTTTAGCACTAGTGGAAAATTGGCTAGTATCAGAACTGATGACAAAGCAGTCCCGAGAGAAGCTAGTTCAAATAACTATAATACACTCGTCACAACAATTAGCGGCTCACCTAAAATTTTCGAAAAATTTGGCATTCTTCAATTGCCCATAACTTGAGCAAATTCCACTCCAAGAAATCAAACCAAATACCAAATTAAAGATTGGATCCTCTACTTTTTTTATGTCTGATTAAAAAAATGTTTTTTTTCGATGCAGATGGCGCTGCTGTCGATCAAAGAAAGTAGGTACTAAAATTCGTAAATTTTTTTTTCTTATTTAACAGGCGCAAACTTTTTTTTGCGCTATGAAACATGCTAATCTGAGTTCAAAAACATAAAATTCAAAGTTTTTCCAACAAAATAGACTGTAATAAAGTTCAATTTCAATGGAAATTCGCGAAGTTATAGGGTTTTCAAAAAAAGGCAATTTTCGCGTTTTAAGCCAGAATTTCAACAAATTGCGATCAAAATCAATTTGGTTCAGCGTAAAAAAAGTTTTCGATTACATTGTTGAAATTCTGACCTGAGAAATCTTAATTTCGAGTTGTAAATCTTTTTTGATTCGAAAAAGCGATCGTTTAATCGGTTAAAGTAAACTTGTATCAAAAAACTTTGCTTTTTTCTTTTAACCGCCGGCGTTTGCATTACCCAGAGTGTACCACGAGGAGGTCGCACGGTCGGATTTACACTCCAAAAGTTTTTTTTTTGTTTTTTTGTGTTTTTTTGTAGTTTTTTAAAATTTTGTTGTTTTCTTTTTTAATTTTTCCAGAATTAAGGCTTAAAACGCGAAAATTGCCTTTTTTTTGAAAACCCTATAACTTCGCGAATTTCCATTGAAATTGAACTTTATTACAGTCTATTTTGTTGGAAAAACTTTGAATTTTATGTTTATGAACTCAGATTAGCATGTTTTATAGCGCAAAAAAAAGTTTGCGCCTGTTAAATAAGAAAAAAAAATATACGAATTTTAGTACTTTTTTTGATCGACAGCAGCGCCATCTGCATCGAAAAAAAAAAACATTTTTTTAATCAGACATAAAAAAAGTAGAGGATCCAATCTTTAATTTGGTGTTTGGTTTGATTTTTGGAGTGGAATTTTTCCAAGTTATGGGCAATTGAAGAATGCCAAATTTTTCGAAAATTTTAGGTGAGCCGCTAATTGTTGTGACGAGTGTAGTAGTAAATCCACAAGATTTTTCTAGAGAATTTGTTTTTCCTGAACGTTAGCAAACACACATTTCCTCCGTATTTCGTTCGCTGCACTAAAGCGGGTATTCAAATTCGTATTGAGCGGGCTGAAGCGCCATTGGCAAACTGAGAAGCGAATGACTTCATTTGGAAATTCCAAAGCTTTCCGAAGATATTAGCAAAACTGTAACTGTTAAGTACTTGTCAGACTTGACCAAAAAAACAAATTTTGCGGTAATTACTGGAAATCCCGGGATGAACCGCAATTTTCTGAAACTGTATCACGCGTACAAAACAATTCCTCGTCAAAAAGTGCTAATCCAAGGTTTGAAAAATTCGCGCTGTTTGTAAAGGGTAACGAAATTTTTGCACGATTTTGAAAGATTTTTGACAAGTGATGTTTTGTTCGAAGGCTATCGCTGTGCAGAAACCAAAAAAGATCACTTTGTTTAGAACGGGTCTCATTCCATTGAGTTTATTAGATACTAGCATAAAACCCGCGTGCCTTGCAACGCCTTTAAAAACTGTTTATTATGTGCAATGTTTTCCTTACAAAAAAACCAACAAAAAAGTCAGCTGTTATTATCCCTAAAAAGGATTTATTATAGTGCATTTTTTTAATAAATATGGTAAACAAATTGCTGCGAATATCACCTCTGCTCAACAAATCTGCAAGTTTTAAAGTAGATTGGCATGTATATGTCATCAAGAAAAGTGACATTTTAGGGTTTGACGAACGTTCGTTAAGTTTGTTCGCCTATTTACGTGGATGTAAGCAATTATGAAGCAATCACAAATGAATATTAAATAAAGTGAATTTCGAGTCATTCATTTCTACGTGATTATAGGGATGCACTGTCAAAATTTCAGCCCTTCGGCTTCAGAGGTTTGGGTTAACCCCATTTCATCCCCTTAGGGGATGAATTTCGAGTAATCGCCTCTTAGTAGATGTCCATGTCATTATAAGGATGCACTGTCCAAATTTCAACCCTGTAGCTCCAGTAGTTTGGTGAACCAAATTTTACCCCTTTAGGGGATGAATTTCGAAAAATCGCTTCTTAGTAAATGTCCACGTCATTATAGAGATGCACTGTCAAAATCTCAGCCATTTAGCTCCAGCGGTTTGGCTTAACCCCATTTAACCCCCTTAGGGGATAAATTTCAATCGCCCCTAAGTGGATGCCCACGTCATTACAGCGATGCACGGTCAAAATTAGAGCCCTCCAGCTTCAGCGGTGTGGGTTAACCCCATTTCACCCCATTAGGGGATGAATTTCGAAAAATCGCTTCTTAGTGGATGTCCACGTCATTAAAGGGATGCACTGTCAAAATTTCAGCCCTATAGCTCCAGCGGTTTGGGTAAATCCCATTTCACCCCCTTAGGGGATAAATTTCGAAAAATCGCCTTATAGTGGATGTCCACGCCATTATAGGGATGCACTGTTAAAATTTCAGCCCTATAACTTTAGTGGTTTGGATAAACCCCGTTTCACCTCCTTAGGGTATGAATTTTGAAAAATCGCTTCTTAGTGGATGTCCACGCCATTATAGGGATGCACTATCAAAATTTCAGCCCTACAGCTGCAGCGGTTTGGGTAAACCCCATTTCACCCCCTTAGGGGATGAATTTCGAAAAATCGCTTCTTAGTGGATGTCCACGCCATTATAGGGATGCACTGTCAAAATTTCAGCCCTATAGCTGCAGCGGTTTGGGTAAACCTCATTTCACCCCCTTAGGGGATTAATTTCGAAAAATCGCTTCTTAGTGGATGTCCACGCCATTATAGGGATGCACTGTCCAAATTTCAGCCGAATAGCTTTAGCGGTTTGTAAAAACCCCATTTCACACCCTTAGGGGATGAATTTCGAAAAATCGCTCTTTAGTGGATGTAAACGTCATTATAGGGATGCACTGTTAAAATTTCAACCCTATAGCTCCAGCGGTTTGGATAAACCCCATTTCACCCCCTTAAGGGATGAATTTCGAAAAATTGCTTTATAGTGGATGTCCACGCCATTATAGGGATGCACTGTCAAAATTTCAGCCCTATATCTCCAACGGTTTGGATAAACCCCATTTCACCTCCTTAGGGGATGAATTTCGAAAAATCGCTTTTTAGTGGATGTAAACGTCATTATAGGGATGCACTGTCAAAATTTCAGCCCTATAGCTCCAGCGGTTTGGGTAAACCCCATTTCACCCCCTTAGGGGATGAATTTTGAAAAATCGCTTCTTAGTGGATGTCCACGCCATTATAGGGATGCACTGTCAAAATTTCAGCCCTATAGCTCCAACGGTTTGGATAAACCCCTTTTCACCCCCTTAGGGGATGAATTTCGAAAAATTGCTTTATAGTGGATGTCCACTCTATTACAGGGATGCACTGTCCAAATTTCAGCCCTATAGCTCCAGCGGTTTGGATAAACCCCATTTCACCCCCTTAGGGGATGAATTTCGAAAAATCGCTTTATAGTGGATGTCCACGCCATTATAGGGATGCAGTGTCCAAATTTCAACCCTATAGCTCCAGCGGTTTGGGTAAACCGCAATTCACCCCCTTAGGGGATAAATTTCGAAAAATCGCCTTATAGTGGATGTCCACGCCATTATAGGGATGCACTGTTAAAATTTCAGCCCTATAACTTTAGTGGTTTGGATAAACCCCGTTTCACCTCCTTAGGGTATGAATTTTGAAAAATCGCTTCTTAGTGGATGTCCACGCCATTATAGGGATGCACTATCAAAATTTCAGCCCTATAGCTGCAGCGGTTTGGGTAAACCCCATTTCACCCCCGTAGGGGATGAATTTCGAAAAATCGCTTCTTAGTGGATGTCCACGCCATTATAGGGATGCACTGTCAAAATTTCAGCCCTATAGCTGCAGCGGTTTGGGTAAACCTCATTTCACCCCCTTAGGGGATGAATTTCGAAAAATCGCTTCTTAGTGGATGTCCACGCCATTATAGGGATGCACTGTCCAAATTTCAGCCGAATAGCTTTAGCGGTTTGTAAAAACCCCATTTCACCCTTAGGGGATGAATTTTGAAAAATCGCTCTTTAGTGGATGTAAACGTCATTATAGGGATGCACTGTCAAAATTTCAGCCCTATAGCTCCAGCGGTTTGGGTAAACCTCATTTCACCCCCTTAGGGGATGAATTTCGAAAAATCGCTTCTTAGTGGATGTCCACGCCATTATAGGGATGCACTGTCCAAATTTCAGCCGAATAGCTTTAGCGGTTTTTAAAAACCCCATTTCACACCCTTAGGGGATGAATTTCGAAAAATCGCTCTTTAGTGGATGTAAACGTCATTATAGGGATGCACTGTTAAAATTTCAACCCTATAGCTCCAGCGGTTTGGATAAACCCCATTTCACCCCCTTAAGGGATGAATTTCGAAAAATTGCTTTATAGTGGATGTCCACGCCATTATAGAGATGCACTGTCAAAATTTCAGCCCTATAGCTCCAACGGTTTGGATAAACCCCATTTCACCCCCTTAGGGGATGAATTTCGAAAAATCGCTTTTTAGTGGATGTAAACGTCATTATAGGGATGCACTGTCAAAATTTCAGCCCTAAAGCTCCAGCGGTTTGGGTAAACCCCATTTCACCCCCTTAGGGGATGAATTTCGAAAAATCGCTTCTTAGTGGATGTCCACGCCATTATAGGGATGCACTGTCAAAATTTCAGCCCTATAGCTCCAACGGTTTGGATAAACCCCTTTTCACCCCCTTAGGGGATGAATTTCGAAAAATTGCTTTATAGTGGATCTCCACGCTATTACAGGGATGCACTGTCCAAATTTCAGCCCTATAGCTCCAGCGGTTTGGATAAACCCCATTTCACCCCCTTAGGGGATGAATTTCGAAAAATCGCTTTATAGTGGATGTCCACGCCATTATAGGGATGCAGTGTCCAAATTTCAACCCTAAAGCTCCAGCGGTTTGGGTAAACCGCAATTCACCCCCTTAGGGGATGAATTTCGAAAAATCGCTTCTTAGTGGATGTCCACGCCATTATAGGGATGCACTGTCAAAATTTCAGCCCTATAGCTCCAACGGTTTGGATAAACCCCATTTCACCCCCTTAGGGGATGAATTTCGAAAAATCGCTTTTTAGTGGATGTAAACGTCATTATAGGGATGCACTGTCAAAATTTCAGCCCTATAGCTCCAGCGGTTTGGGTTAACCCCATTTCACCCCCTTAGGGGATGAATTTCGAAAAATCGCTTCTTAGTGGATGTCCACGCCATTATAGGGATGCACTGTCAAAATTTCAGCCCTATAGCTCCAACGGTTTGGATTATAGTGGATGCCCACTCCATTATAGGGATGCACTGTCCAAATTTCAGCCCTATAGCTCCAGCGGTTTGGATAAACCCCATTTCACTCCCTTAGGGGATGAATTTCGAAAAATCGCTTTATAGTGGATGTCCACGCCATTATAGGGATGCAGTGTCCAAATTTCAACCCTAAAGCTCCAGCGGTTTGGGTAAACCGCAATTCACCCCCTTAGGGGATGAATTTCGAAAAATCGCTTTTTAGTGGATGTCCACGCCATTATAGGGATGCACTGTCAAAATTTCAGCCCTATAGCTCCAACGGTTTGGATAAACCCCATTTCACCCCCTTAGGGGATGAATTTCGAAAAATCGCTTTTTAGTGGATGTCCACGCCATTATAGGGATGCACTGTCAAAATTTCAGCCCTATGGCTCCAGCGGTTTGGGTTAACCCCATTTCACCCCCTTAGGGGATGAATTTCGAAAAATCGCTTCTTAGTGGATGTCCACGCCATTATAGGGATGCACTGTCAAAATTTCAGCCCTATAGCTCCAACGGTTTGGATAAACCCCTTTTCACCCCCTTACGGGATGAATTTCGAAAAATTGCTTTATAGTGGATGTCCACTCCATTATAGGGATGCACTGTCCAAATTTCAGCCCTATAGCTCCAGCGGTTTGGATAAACCCCATTTCACTCCCTTAGGGGATGAATTTCGAAAAATCGCTTTATAGTGGATGTCCACGCCATTATAGGGATGCAGTGTCCAAATTTCAACCCTAAAGCTCCAGCGGTTTGGGTAAACCGCAATTCACCCCCTTAGGGGATGAATTTCGAAAAATCGCTTTTTAGTGGATGTCCACGCCATTATAGGGATGCACAGTCAAAATTTCAGCCCTTTAGCTCTAGCGGTTTAGGTTGTGCGTTGTCTGTCAGTCAGTTACTTTTTATACAATAGAAAAAAATCCCCTTACAACTTATTGAAACCCATTTCACCCCCTTCAACCCTTTTGTTCTCCATAAAAAGTAGCCTATATGTCCGTCTCCAAGGTCTAAACTATGCCTGTTGAAAATTTCATCAAAATCGGTTTAGTGGTTTAGGCGTGAAAGCGTAACAGACAGACAGACAGACAGACAGAGTTACTTTCGCATTTATAATATTAGTAAGGATTAGCAAAACTTGTCAATTTAAGGTCTCTCGGACAATTAGCCGAAGTTTTTCTATTTAAACAAAAAAGGCCCGACAGAATATTATGAAATTTTTTTCAGAGCATTTCTTCGTGAATATTTTTTTTTCGGCGCCTCAATGAAGTCGATATAGTTTTTAGTTTGGGCGGTATCGTGCAGGTACAAAAATCATAAACGTCGTTTAAACAAAAAAAAACGGTTCGACTGAATTTTATGAAAATCTTTTCAGATCATATTTTGATTAATACTCTTCGAAAGGCACACCAACTAAGTCGATATCTTTTATAGTTCAAGCGATATCGTGCAGGTGCAAAAATCACTTATGTCATTTAAACCAAAAAACCGCTCGTCCGAATATTATAAAAATCTTTTCAGATTATATTGTTGCTAATACGCTTCGAACGGCGCCTCAAGTAAGTCAATATCTTTCGTGGTTCGGGCAGGAAAAAATGACCACATACATACGCACACACACACACATACTTCCTTCAAATTGTTTGCTTAAAATGCTCCTGGGACCTTGAAAGATGAAAATACGTCGAAAATTTCGATTTCGATTTTCGGACCGATTACAATAACTTCCTATACTGGGAAGTTAAAAAGAATTTTTATGCCATAAAATACCATGAAGGATCGACCAATTACTAAATAAAGCTAATTTATAAAAAGCGTATAATAAAAAAAAATTTAAAAACCGACTTCAGAAAAAAACCATTCCCGCTTCGGTGCTAACACATGTGGGTGATATATTAAGGGCATAAGCCTAACAAAGAAACGAAAACAATTGCCGAAGCAAGAGTTAAGCTTAGCGCCCAATGATACCGTCAACGCCAACGACATCCGCCACCGTCAAAAATGTGAAAATAAATTCAAAGTAATCTCATACAACTTCGCCCAATGGCAACGTCACCATCTCGTGACGAAAAAATAGATTTGATTCTATTTTTGATGGTGGCGGCACAGGAATACTTCCAATTTTCCACTGTACGTTCCAATAATTGAATTTGGCAACAGGAAAACTTCCAACTTTTTATTGAAATTTCCAAGTATTTCATTTGTCAAAACTTTTTTGTACAATGTGTAAATAAAATGATTAAAAACTTTTCTCAAGCTGGCGTTGCAAATTTCTACCGGCTGTGATGGATTCATTGGGCGAGCATGTCCGTCATGACGTTACTGGAAAATTTTGATTATGATGTTGACGGTATCATTGGGCGCTATGCTTTAGTGCAATCAAAGTCAACTACTACCTGGCACCGTCTTCAAAAGTGATTCTTCTTTCTAGATCCATTCTGATTGGATGGATGTTGTTAAGAATTACAAACAATTATTTCATCCTTTTTTGTGCATCGCGGGAATGGTTTTTTTCTGAAGTCGGTTTTTAAAATTTTTTTTTCATTTCGTGCTTTTTAGTCCATTCATTTTTTAATATTGCCTGTCATTGCAAGGAGCCTACGTTTTTACGACGCCACATAGCGAAGTGTATTCTACTTGTCACACCTTTTCATTTCATACCCATGTCTGGGGTCGGCGAGCGCAATTGCAAAATTTGATTGCAGATTGTATTGTCATGCGAACTATACGTATGTGCAAAATTTGCAGTTGATCGGTTATATTGAACTGGGTCTAAATCAAGTTGCAAGATTTGTTTACACTACACACACATCCAGATTAAGATAATATAAGGCATATAAAAAGTTAAGTTGCCATTGATATCGGGGAAATTAAATGTAAACAATAAAATTCTTTGAGTCTTCATCCACGTCATGGTATATTTATTTATTCGATATAAACAATAGTTTTTTGAGCTGCAAATTTCGCCATAATTTCGTTCTCATCGGCTTTTGTTCTGGAAGCAAATTTACAGACGCATTCACGTCGAAAACTTGTTTAATATGGAACAAAATTCCCCGAAGGAAATTAAAAAATAATTATTTTGTCGATATATAGAAAAAAAAAAAACACCGCGAGCCCAAGGATCGAACTCGCACCCCACAGACAAGAATACTTGTCTCTAGCCCTTTGCGCTATGTCAAGTACTATCGGCTGCTGACCAATTTGTTAATAAATCATTTCAGAAAGAAGAAAAAGAGAAAAAGAAAAAACCGGCCGCCCCGACCACGAATCGAACCGGCAAACGTCACACTACGCTGAACCGAGGATCCGACGCTCTACCCACTCGCCCATCGGCCTGCTGCCAGATTTACAACAATAAAGTAATTTGTTCGGTGCCTATGAAGGTGCGTATCCACCAAGAGTTTTGTCTCCGCACTATCTCCATACATTATCCGCCAAAGTGTCTCCACCAAATTCAATGTTCGGAGATAAAAAATGTGCGGAGATTAAAAGTGCGGAGACTACACACGCACACCGATATTCCAGTGGATACACAACGTATCCACTGAAAAATCTTCTGGGTCGGTGCGGAGAACTTTTGCGGAGACTGTGCGCGGATATGTAAATTCAGTGGATACTTGAAAAAAGACTTCGAAAAGTCTTGAAGTAGCTTCTTGAGACGTATCTTTTGTTTTCCAGTGAATATGGAAAACACGAAATATCTTAAGACAGACAAGGGGATTATTTTGAAGAAATAGTTTTCGAACGCGGTTTTTTTATGTGGCATGGTCAAACTCAAGAATCACCCTTTGTACCACTAGACCGTCATGTCGTTCAACTCATGGTGCAATGTCTATTAGTAAGCTTGACCTGAAAATGTAAAAAGAATAGGAAAGGTTAAGGGTAGTCTGGTGGATGCATAAGGAGAAGGCGGTGAGCCTCGCGTTTGCACTACTGGGTGTTATATTTTGCATCCATTTTTTAACAGTCGCGTGGGGTGAAGCCGGGGAATTACTGTCTAACAAATTAATGGCGAGTTTCACATGGGCCAACCAACAAAAATTGGATGTATTCGGTAATTCCCTTTTGAAATTTGATGAAGAATAGCCCGGGTTTTCACAACAGCCAACTTTTCCAACAAACTATACGCTAGAAAGCTATACCCAAGCTGGATTCCGAAATTGTTTTATTAAAAAGTCATAAGGAAACTGTGTACCAATTTTCAGCCATTTTGGAATTTTGTCTCGGGACTAAACAGGTGTTTTGGGAAAAAACATGGCTTTTTAACAAAATTCAAAAACTCATAAAAAATAGCAGTTAACAAATTTTTACTAGTCTGGCGGGCGTTACATATTCTTTACATGTTTTTCATAAAATCTCACTTTATTGTTTTGAGGTGTTCGATGGGGCACCTTTTATGTCATGGGAGCTTAGACTATAATGTGAAATAATGAATATTCCTTCTCTTATTCCGTGAGTGCTTGTCTTTTCCTTCGTCTTTCATTGCGTTCAAAAATGAACAGCTTATGGGGCGCAATATGGCATAGTGCACCGGGCGCAAATCCCCAAGCGCCGGCCCTGATTGTGGGATGTCGAATTCAAAGAATATAAAAATAAATGATTGGGCGTCTTTAACAACTCCTCCTTATCCACAATGATAGACAAAAAGACAGTCTTGCGGATGAAATTTGTAATTTCGGAATGTGCCTTCCAGCGAAAAATTTTAAATACGGCATAGCAAACCATTTCGATTTGTACATAGTATCTGCGTAAATAGTATTAATAAATTTTCGTCCTCCAAGCTCATTTTTTATATCGCCGAACTGAAGCGAGGTAATATATCTAGACTTAAATCGGAAAACATAAAACATTGTGCGCAAACAAGAATTTTATCATTCAAGGTCGTATCCACCTAAAGTCTTGTCTCTATAGAGTGCGCGCACAGTCTTTTAAAACATATTTTGAGACTTTTCATATGCTTCCTGCAATATTTTAGTGGAGACGCAATGAATACTTTGTCTCCGCACAGTTTGAAATTTTTCGTTTTTTGCTCTATTTTTGTGGATTTTTATGTGCGCGCACTGTCTGCAGACCGCAGTGGAAACGCACCTTGAAATGTTTAGGTTGAACTTTAACAGGTTGAATTTTAACAGTTACTACGTTTCCATGACAGCTTGAGTACTCAAAGGCTTGAAAATCTCAAGAACTCGAGCGCGTATATGCTCTGCCTACTTGAAGCGGCATATTAGCTTAAACTGAGCTTGAGTTCTTTAGCTGTCATTTGAAGTTACTATTATATTTCTTTTATTTCTTCCTTTTATTGTGCTTTTATTTCTTCATTAATATTTTTGTCTCCGCATATTCCCACACATTACCTTTAGACACATTTCCAGGCCTAACTTTTGCAATTTCGAGCACTCAAGCTTTCAAGCTCGGTTTACATGACAAGCACTCGAGCCGATCACAAAAATCTTTTTGATCGACTCCAGTCGAGCTGCTTGCGTTTACATTTGTACTTGAAGTACGCTTCAAGTAAGCTTCAAGCTGTCATGGAAACGCACTAAGTTTTTTTCTGCCTAACTTCGAACTCCGTTATCAGAATTTAGAAAAAATTTAACGGGACCACCGTGGGAAGCTCCCCCTTCAAATGAACCAAAAAAAGCAAAAAAGTTATTGGGTTACAAAGTTATGCGTGAACAGGACCACAAAATACCTACACGTCGAATTGAGTAACCTATTTTTTAATTAGTTTTAAAAAATTAGCTTCGTACTTACTTAGGGTTATGTAAGTTCTAGATTTTACTTTGTAATCAAGCTAGATTTAAGTAAGTCTAGGTTAGTGGTGCGAGCTTCAACGAGCTATTGTTATTGTCTTGTAGCTCAAGCCTGTGGAAGCCGTCGCCCGGACGGGGTTCACCCGAGAGAATTCAACTCTGCTGCCCCCGCCCAGATAGGTTTCTTAGAGTTAAGTTAGTTAGTAGAGTAGACTAAGTTAGCTTAAGTTTTATACAAAATAATTATTATAGCACCTAAGTTTTTGTTTTTTCAAATTTTTCTTAGGATTAGAAATAATATATAATATAAAAATAAAATAAAAATACATAAGTTTTAGCCTAAAGGCATAAGCTAAATTAAGATATACATAGATTAATTTAGAGTGCCTGCTGAGGGCCAGTAAGTAAGATAGATTAGAATAGGTTAGAATAATTAACTTTAAGCGTTTAGTTAATTTTATATCAGGATAGCTGTTAAGTCAAATAAACGCTTAAAAAAAAAAAAAAAATTGCTATAAAATTAAAAATTTGGTCTTGATTCCACAATTTTTCACAGCAGTAGTCTGCGTACTAGTACAAAGAGTGTAAAAAACCGACACATACTATATTATTCAGATAAGATCAAAAGCGACTGCTAAACTTAAGCAATCTTGAGAAGAATTTGTGCTGTTTTAACATCTCGCTAGTATTTACAAAATGTATAGTATTTCAATAGAACAATTGTGCATTGTTTTGTGAGTGTCAATGTTTTACGAGCTAAGGTGTGAATTTGACAACTTGATTGTTTTATCCTTGAAGTAGTAAAGCAGCTAAAGGACTCTGACAAACAAAGTAAAAAGGATGCCAGTGCTCTTACAAAAATAAACACATTTTTCAGGGTCACTAAGCTTCCTTTCAGCTGACAGTATTGATATGAAAGCACAGCGCACCCCATTGAGAGAAGTTCTTCCTTGATATCATCACCCCTTACTTCAGCCATTATATTGCACAAACATGTAAACAAGCAATGTCAAATATGAGTGACACATTTAAATAAATCGTTAAACGTTGATATGTACATTTGAATTGTTTGCAAATCTTTACTAAGAAAAATACCCTTAAGACTCCCCGCGCTCTAACACGACTCCTGGCTTCCTACATTTCAGCGTGAGAATTTATTCATACTTACGAATTATTCAACGATGCATGCATATATAAAACTGGTGTTCATGTTTCCATGAATTTTCCTCCCTTTTGCAAAGAGTCCTTTGTACTGGCAGTTTCTGACAATAAGAATAAGTAATCCTTTATGTGGCTGAAGTACCTTTACTTAACATTATCTAGAAAAAAACGTAGTCCTCAATTGCGCACTTTGTATTCAAAACTAAACTTGAAGAAAGTTCATGGAATGTAAGTTTAGATTCTACTTAGATTTTCTATGTCGCTTTTAGAATATTTTTATTTGGTGAGTGGTAAGAGAGGTAAATTACATCTATAAACGTCCAATTCATGTTGGTGTACATAATAGGCCGGTTCACGTACTTATTCGCCAATGCAATTCCGTAAAAAAAACACACTATCTTTCTTCAAATTAAGTGTTCTACACGCCCATATTTTTTTTCCTGCCTTCGATTGTCTGGAGAATTCCCGTAGAATGATTGAACTACAAGGTCACGAAACTGTTGCGTACGCAACTGGGATTGCAAATCAGTCGATTTGTGTGCGGAGGGCCTAAAGCCTCAATTAAACTGAACGCAACGGACCGGATTGAAATGTCAAAATGAGTTTCATTATATACAGAGATATTGTATTGTTGTGATTATACTGGACGCAACGGAACCGGCCGGATTAAAGTTTCAAAAATTTGGAACTTGAAGGAACCGACGAATTGAAGTGTTAAAAGCAGAATTAAAAACAGCTGATTTTGTCATTTATTATTTAACCCAAAATATCGTCAGAGTTTATTGAAAAATTAATAAATGAAGTGGAAGATAATGAAATTCATTATAATAAAAAATGCATCGACTTAAAAAATTTAAGCATAAGTCCAAAATTTGGCTAACCCTAGCTGAAAAAAGTGACATTTGCGTACCTTCGATTCCGGCAGTATAACCAAAATTCCATTCCGTTGACTCTCCATTCCGCTGCGTCCAGTATAATGGACGCCTAAGAATTTAAAATGTCTAGAGATAATAAGGCTGTTCTCCCAATTATAACCCAGTTACTGGCCACTGTTAATGACGTTAATAAACTACACCATATTGTACTGGTGTGCCGCAAGATTGCACTGGTAATCACAAAAAACGAATGATTGGAGGCAGAAACAGTACGGCGTCGATTCAAGTTGTCTTTAGCACTGGCCAGCCATAATAAGAGACTGGTGTTTTTGACATTTGAAATAAGCGTCCACGCCGGGAGGTAAAACATTGTGCACCTTGTCTTCTCTGCACATTGTGAATATAAACTTTTATTAAATAGTAGTTTAGAGTCGAAAAATAATGAAATAAAAAACTTGCAGTACAAAAACTTGTCTTTTTTGCGGCAAAAAAACTTGTCTTTTTTGCGGTGGAGTTTTTTGTACATAAAATTGACAAAACTCCAATTTTAACTTATAGTGCATGATAGTCCAACTCTTAACGAAGAAAAAGAACTTCGAAAAAATGTCCTACGAGGTCGAGGAGCTGTGGACGAAGGATTTTACGAAAACGCTTTTTTTTACATAAATCGAAATTTCACCCATATTTTGCAAAATTTCGAGCCAAAAAAAATAATGAGTTTTCAGATTGCCAAAAGCAACATTTTTACCAAATAAAAAGTTTCTAGGTCGCATCAATAAAAAGAAAAAATAAATGAAAAAGAAGCGATTTTTAGCGGTTTTTAGCATTTTTCTCCATGTATAAGACACTAACCAATATTTTGTACCACATCAATTGAAAGATAATTTTAATACCTATAACTTTCTAATTTAACTTTTTCGGATCCGAGCTCAACTTTTTGTTTTATTGGCGAAAACCCGGTTTTTTGACTTTTGCGAATTTTTTAGGTTAAGTTCGCCAATGCAGTTCCGTAAAAAAAACGCTATCATTCTTCAAATTAAGTGTTCTACACGCCCATATTTTTTTCCTGCCTTCAATTGTCTGGAGAATTTCCGTAGATTGATTGGACTAATAAATATAATTGGAGTGTCTGTCTGTGATTTCAAAATAATTGCGTTTTTTTAATTTTATATGGTTATTTACATGATTTTAAAACGAAATCACGCATTTTTAAAATTTTTGTCTATCTGTGTGTCTGTATGTCTGTCTGTCTGTTTGTTCGGGCTAATCTCGGAAACGACTAATCCGATTGGGATGGGACTTTCACTGGAAGATTCAGTATTTTGGCGGGCATGTTTTAGGCTATTTATATGCACTATATTAACTCTACCTGTATGTATGTATGGCTGTATGTATGTCGACAAATCTTGAAAATTATTTTTGACCCACTTCCATATAACCGATCAGCTTCAAATTTTGAACACATGTACAGTTCAAGGACGATGCAATCTGACCATTTTATAAAAAAACAAGATGGCCGTTTCACGCCCATGGCGTGAAAGATGGCGCACAGTGGGCTGAAACGCCGAAAACGTGGCCATAATTCAAAAAATGAAGTTTTTTCCCGGGGTTTTCAGTCTCGGAAATACTTGTAGTGGTACCCCTAGCATCTGAAAAGACCGTTAATAGGGGTCGCCACAGCTACCTAGTTCAGGAATTCATTCCTTTTGTGAGCTTCGAGCGCGTAGCTTCATCAGTTGTCGCGCCGAAAAAAACACGTCTTATTTACACGCGGATAAAAACTCGTAGAGTGTAGATATTTTAGTTCTGCAAAATGGATTCTCCTCCTCAAAGTAAGTAGAAAAAATATATGTTAGTCATTTTGAACGTTCTTATTACGTGCATTAGCAAAGATTTGTAGTGACCGCGTAAAGTTTAATTACCAAACTTTACGCAATGTCACACAACAACTTCCGACACGATCAAAACGATCAGTCGTAACACTCAATCGATCACCGAACGCAAAGTTCAGTGATCTTGCCGTTTTCCCCCGTTTATCGAGTATTCATTCAATTTCCGGCATCACTTGTGCTTCTTCCCTCGTGTCCTAAGAGTGCGGTTTCCCAAAGTTAAAAGCTAAAAGTTAATATATATATATATATATATATATATATATATATATATATATATATATATATATATATATATATATATATATATATATATATTCAAACCACTTATAATATACTAAAAGTTACGCATAATATAACCAAGTGATGTTCAATTGCAAAGTATATAAATAACAATATAGTGATCTAAAAATAAAACAAAAGTGTTTTATTGTATGGAACCAAACGGCATCCATATTGGTGACTCCGATAAAGCAACACGCTACGAAATTTAAACGTGTTTTAATAATTAATAGAGAAATAAAAACCAACAAACTATTGGAGAAAAGAAAGTAAGCAGACAAAAACAGATAATTATATTCACATTTTTTTTTTACTCATCAAAATATAATATATACGTTATATACTACCCAAACGAAGAATAGTTCGCCCATCTTATGTTATTTCAAAACTCTAGAAACAACGCATTTTTTCATTATTAATTGCATTAAAGACAACCAAAACAGAAATAAAATTATAATCTTTATTAAATATAATCCTTAAAATTGAAAACAAAGTAAAGTAAAAGTATTCCAAATTGTTTAAAAATAAAAAATTTGAAATAAAAATAAGATGGGCGAACTATTTTGCGTTTGGGTAGTAGTACAGAATAAATTTTTGGAAAAAAGTGGGGGTAGAATTAAAAAAAAATATATAGCTGGGAAAATTCCTGATCCAACGAGCCCAAAATCATTATCCTACTACAACTATTTCAGAAGTGTTCGCATTTTGTTTGAAAGTGTTTTTAAAAAAAATATTATTTAGTAAAAATCTCTAATTGAAAAGTGGGGGGGGGGGTACACTTCATCCAAAATATATAGTTTCTTTGCAAAAAATACTTGAAATAACACGAATTTTAAGATTTTCGCTGAAATGGACCCAAAAAATATTTGACCCACCCAAATATATATATACATATATATATTCTGTTTCTAGAGTTTTGAAATAAAAATAAGATGGGCGAACTATTCTTCGTTTGGGTAGTATATACAGGGTGTCCCACATAAACTTACAAAGCGGGCGGCTGTGGATAGGTCTTGGATAGACGAACAAAAAATCGTATGGGTGGGGGGGGGGGGAAATCGTAACGGTTTAGCCGCTAGGGCGTTTTGAAGTTTGTTAGCTAAAGTTTTACATATCACCCTGTATTTTTGTAACCGTATAACCTATTTTCATGGTTATGGTACCAGTGCACGCAGAATTCCTCCACCTATCTACAACGGTAAAAACAATGGTCCTTACCAACTTTTGGAGGTATGAATCGCCAAAGTCAAAAGTTTGTTATTTTTACACTAAAATTTCAACTAAAACCACCTTTTTCTTCAAAAAATACGTGATAAACCAATATTTTTTTTAAAAAAATTGGAAAGCTTGGACAATTTCCTATGAATAATGTAATACAACTTATACGCTACGGCCTCCAGTTTTGAAGTTATAAGCATTTTTAATGTTGAAATTTTCTGTATTTCGTCCTTCTTTAGTACTTTTCCATCTGAGCTTTATCGAAAAGTACCAAATAGCACCAAATTAGGCAAATTTTAACATTAAAATTGCTTACAACTTCAAAAGTAAAGGCCCTAGCGTAAAAGTTATTATACATTATTCATAGGAAATTGTCCAAACTTTCCAATTTTTTTTAAAAAAAATATTGGTTTATCACGTATTTTTTGGAGAAAAGGGTGGTTTTAGTTGAAATTTTAGTGAACAAATAACAAAATTTTGACTTTGGCGATTCATAACTCCAAAAGTTGGACTATTATTGGATAGGACTATTGTTTTTACCGTTGTAGATAGGTGGAGGAATTCTGCGTGCACTGGTGCCATAACCATGAAAATAGGTTATACGGTTACAAAAATACAGGGTGATATGTAAAACTTTAGCAAAAAAACTTCAAAACGCCCTAGCGGCTAAACCGTTACGATTTCCCCCCACCCATACGATTTTTTGTTCGTCTATCCAAGACCTATCCACAGCCGGCCGCTTTGTAAGTTTATGTGGGACACCCTGTATAAATAACATTACATCTGCAGTTGAAAAGGAAAGAAAGTAAAATTTCCTCAGAGCGTTATTTTAATTTACGCTGGAATAATATATAATAAATTTACAACGTCATTGCATTGACAAAATTATCACATTGACAACGTCATTAACAAATCAGGCTGAAAAGAAACCGATATTGGCGACACGAATTTCCCCTATTGTTTCCAAATAATAAAGGACAAAGAGGTCCAAATATTAACAGCAATTCACCAGAGGATTTTAAAATAATTTAAATTAAGAATAAAATATCGAAGAATATTTTGATTATAAATTGAATTAAAAATTTTTTTACCTATATAATTTCGGTTACATATCAATATATACAATTTTTTTAGATATAAGTTCTTTTACATACTCAAAATTTTGATTATAATTTGAATTATATTTTTTTACATAAATAATTTCGGTGACATATCCACACATACATATATATACATTTTTTTTAGATATATATTTTATATACATATATATAAATATTTTATATTTATAAACATATAATATCTCTTTCAGACATATACATATATATATATATATACCTACACACAATATCATTTGTAGATATAATTCCTTTTTTACATACATTCTATATTTTTACATATATTTTAGTTAGATACATTATTGTTTGTTGCACATACATTTTTTCTCTAGCTCTAGGTATTTTCTTTTACACAAAATTTGTGGTAAATACAAATTAATTAGAAAGTTACACATAAGATTGAATATTATATACATATACCGGCGACGTAGGTGATTTTTTTTTTAAAGATTTTTTTTTATATTATGTCAAGGACCGGGGGTTCATCCAGTGAACAAGACGTTCACATGGAAACGCCACAAGTAGCTGAGCCAAAGCCCGGTACTTCGGGAGTCTATGCCGCTTCGGTATCGAAGCTCGACATCCCGAAGTTCTGGACACACCAACCTGCCTCTTGGTTTTACCAGGCAGAGATAATGTTCAGGTTGGCGGGTTTGAGATCAAACAGTGGAAAGGTATACAACGTCATGGCAGCACTGCCGGAAGAGGCGGTGACGGCAGTGCGCCATGGCACAGTACAGTGTACTGCCACATACGAAGAAGTGAAGGAGCATCTGCTCGAGAAGTACGGCTCTTCGGAGAAGCGCCGACTTGAGCAGCTGCTATCAGTGCAAGAGCCTGGAGATCGGAAACCTTCCGAGTTCCTCCAGGCTCTCAAGGCACTAGAGGGCGGGTCGTCGGCGGTCAATGATGATCTGATCCGGAACCTGTGGGAGCGGAGGCTTCCACAGGCCATCCAGATCACATTGGCCACCGCTGCTGACCAAACCCTAGCCGGGCTGGCTGCCACGGCGGACAAGGTATGGGAGGTGCTTCCACACGGAGGCGCCTCATACGCGTCCGCCGTCAGCGCAGCTCCAGCCAACGCGGAGCCCACATTGGTGGCGCTGCAAAGCGCCATCAATAGACTGACGGCCCGGCTAGACAAGCTCGATCGTGGCCCGCGCAATCAGAGAAGCCGAACACCTGTCAATCGGCAGGGCGGCCCTCGACAGCCCTCGGCCAATCGGCCACAAGGGGCCAATCAAGCCAGGGGTAGCTTGTGCTATTTTCACTACCGTTATGGTAGCGAAGCTCGTACATGCAAGCTTCCCTGCAGTTTTGGTGGTGGACAAGCCAAGTCGGCGAAGAAACCACCCACCCACCCTAAAAAAAACTAAAGGGGCAGGGGGTCGACATGAGCGTGCATACAACCGGCCGCTCATATCGTTTATTCGTCAGAGACACCAACAATCGGATGGACTTTCTGATTGATTCGGGCTCTGACGTTTCAATTGTTCCCGCCAAGGCGTTCCCGGCCCATAACGGTAGCCCGAACGTCCTTCTGTATGCGGCCAACGGATCACTGATTCGAACTTTCGGCACAAAGTTGCTTGAACTTGAACTCGGCTTACGCCGACGATATGTTCACAACTTTATTATAGCCGACACCACTAAAGTCATTATCGGGGCGGACTTCTTAACGAAGTTCAAATTGTCCGTCGATTTTGAATATCGGCATTTAGTCGACAAGCGCACGAAGTTTCAAATTAACGTGTGCGCTACCGTCGACTACAACCCCGAAACATTTCCATGCCGAGTTATTGGCATATACAAAGAGCTATTAAGGAAGTACGCTTCGTTAACAAAACCGCCCAATTTTAACCTTCCGGTTAAACACAATGTGCAACACCACCACATTGTAACTAAAGGGCAATTACCATTTGTCAGGTGGCAAAGTTGGAGTTTGACCACATGGTTCAATTGGGGATTTGTCAACCTTCATCGTCCCCCGCAGCATCTCCGCTTCATCTGGTCCCTAAACGGGACTCTCATGATTGGAGGCCATGCGGCGACTACCGTCGCCTTAATGCTGTCACTGTGCCGGATAGATATCCGATCCCGCACATACAGAATTTCTCCGTGAATCTTCACGGCTGCACTATTTTTTCGAAGGTTGACTTGGTACGTGCATATCATCACATACCAATCGCCCCAGAAGACGTGCATAAGACTGCACTCATTACGCCATTCGGCCTATATAAGTTTACCCGTATGCCAATCGGCTTACGGAATGCAGCACAAACCTTTCAAAGGTTCATAAATGAAGTTACGAGAGATCTCGACTTCGTTGATGTATACTTGGACGATATACTTATCGCCAGTAAAACCGAGGATGAGCATATCGTTCACCTTGAAGAGCTCTTTAAACGCCTCGATAGCTTCGGTTTAACCATTTAGCTAGAGAAATGTGTTTTTGGTGCAACAGAGATTAAGTTTCTAAGCCACCGCATCACAAAGGATGGAATACTTCCATCCTCCGATCGGGTTCAGGCTATCGTTGATCTCGCACCTCCAACTTCTGTCAAATCGATCCAGAAGTTTTTGGGAATGGTGAATTTCTATCACCCATTTATCCCAAAATTGGCTGAACAGTTGGTGCCTATAAACGAGCATTTGAGAGACCTTCTCAAACGTTCACGTGCCAATAAAGTTTTTGACTGGCCAGCAGAATGTCAGGCGGCATTCCTCAAGGTGAAAACCTCGATGGCTGAAGCAACTCTGCTGAACCATCCAATCGAGGATGCAAAATACAGTCTTACGACTGACGCCTCTGATTATGCAATCGGAGGCATATTTGTTCCGGCTACACTGAAAACCAAAAAAAAAAAAAACAAGTAAAAAAGGATAAATAAATAAAAACACCAAATTTACTATTTCTTCTATTTTATTAATCAAAAAACCAAAACTACATGAATCTACATAAAAATACAAACAGAAACACACAAGTTAGAGGACAGCACTACACAAAAAAAACTACAAGAAATTTTAACCTGGAAATAGAAAATAGTTAGTAAAATACAAATATTGAAATATATAAGTTCTTACCTTTTTTCAAAGCCCAAAGCGATGAAAATCCAACAAGAAAATCCATTCAAGAAAATGCCAAAAAGCCGTCGGCAAATCGAAATAAACTAAAATTAGAATAAAATACTTACCAAAACAAACAACTCCATTTGACGTCTACGAGTCAGAGGAGAACAGCTGATCGGACATCGCACGCAAATCTAGTACATAAACCCGAAATTATGTACTTCGAGAACGAAGCCCCCTGCCAAAGGATAGCCGCAGCTATTGTTCGAGTAGAAATAAATACCGACGCACAGACGGCGTTAAATCAGATTACTTTTAATCTTTCTAGAGTCTTGAACTAGAATATAAAATCTGTATTGAGGTTTTAGCAATAAAGCAATTTCAAAGCCTAAGTATCGAACTTAGCATTCTGAAAAGACAGAATTTAGGTCTTTTCCCAGTAAAGCCCGAATTAAAGACAGTTTTGAAGTCTTTAATACAGCAGTAACTTAATCACCAGAATTGATTTCAGCAGTTACTCTAACCAACCACAGAGGGACGAATTTGCGAAGAAACAAGGCAAAGCAGTCCAGCAAGCAGCAACCAGGCAGCAAGCAGCAAGCAAATCCCAAGCGATTCCCAAGAAACGAGACCGGAGTGCAGCACCACAAAGGTTATTCCTGGCTGTTCTAATTGCAGAACACATCAGGTGAAACATCAATCGTCATCTGACAGATAGGTGACGTTATCAATTTAAGCTATCAGAACAAGCAATATTTTGGTAATTCTTATTTACAAAACAAATAAAGAACAATTTACGAATTTCAAGTAATAAATCACGAATTAATAACAAATTGAAGATTGAATTGAAATATTTTTGGCAATTTGTAAATCTATGGTTGAATTTTATTGAATTTGTATTAGAGAAAATCTAATAATTGATTGCAAATAAATAGTAATTTGATTAGTGGAAAAAGTTATCTTTTTATTGAATCACACCTTTCCGGTACCTTTTTTATTGAGTCAGAAATTAAATTGCTAATTCTGAACATTGGTCCTTCGAGCCGGATAGTGATTCAATAAGATAACTCAAGCCGCAATACAGATATGGATGCATTAATAATTCAACAGAGCGAAGTACGAGAGAGACTCGAAAGGTCTTTCAGAAACTATCTCAAGGATGGCCCATCTAGGAAGACAGAGCAGTATTTTCAAAAAAGGCTCAAGATGCTCGACGATGACTGGACGGAATTCAAGAACAATCATCGACAGATCACATCAATCAAGACGAAGAAGGATGAGAAAGAGCAGCTATACTTCAAGGAGGAGTGGTATGCCAATACAGAAACCACCTACATATGTATATCGATATGTACTGCAAAATCGATGAAGACTATCACAAAACGCTGTCAGTCACAGAACCAGTCGCACGAACGGAGCAGTCATCAGCTGAACTAAACAACAGCTGCATTACGCAGCCCAACAACAATGTGAAACTCCCAAGGATCTCGATACCCACATTTGCAGGGGATTACGAGTCATGGCCATCATTCCTAAATTTATTTTCCAGCCTTGTGCATAACAAAATATCGTTAACAGGAGCACAAAAACTCCAATATCTAAAGGCTCATCTTTCTGGAGAAGCTGCATGACTACTCAGTAACACGCTCATTAGTGACGCCAATTACGAACCAGCATGGAGGCTTCTCGTCGAAAATTACGACAACAAGAGAGCATTGTTGAAAACCCAGCTCGACATTCTGCTCAATCAACCAAAACTAACCCGAGAAACAGCTCAAGGCATCAAGGAGCTAAAAACGAGGACACACAAATGCCTCACTGCCATTGAAAATCTGCAGGTCTCAATACAAAATTGGGATCCCATTCTCATCCACTTGCTGGTCCAAAAACTACCAAGCGAAACTCACGAACATTGGGAACAGTCGCAGAGCACCAAATCAAGGCAATCGATTCCAACATGGGTGGAAATACGCGAATTCTTGGAAACCAGGT
Organism: Thereva unica; assembly: GCA_949987705.1. Classification (NCBI taxonomy): domain Eukaryota; kingdom Metazoa; phylum Arthropoda; class Insecta; order Diptera; family Therevidae; genus Thereva; species Thereva unica. Next base: position 59,933,324 of record OX465281.1, read on the forward strand.
TCAGAACCTTGGAGCTGTCAGCAAACCAACAAGCAACAAGAATGAACCTCACGAAAGCAAGTCCAGAGAGCACCCAAGAAGAAGAAGCCAAGCCTTCCACGTCGCAAATCAAAGCGTATGCATCCTGTGCAAAGGCGCACATGCCATAGGGAAATGCCCCAAATATTTGCAGTTCAGCATTGATGAGAGATATAAAACAGTCAAATCAAAGTATCTATGCATCAATTGCCTGAGAGCAGGCCATCGCTCATCACAGTGTCCCAGTAAAGGTAGATGTTTCCAATGCGGAAAGACTCACCATACAACCTTACACAGAATCCAGTCAGCGAGTCAAACCAACAGCAGCGTTTCACCGCCTGTTAGGGCTTAGAATGCCTAAAACTCAGTGGACTACAGGGCAGCTTGAGAAATAAACCTTGTTTGACGATTCGAACTTTTATTTAACAAACTTCAATTCTTTAACAACTTTAAAATTCAATATAATTTCACTAATTCAAATAAACATTAAGTTAACTATTAAAATTCAAGAAAGTTCACTAGATAATAACTTCAAGCTATTTAGTAAAACATTTATCAGGTTTAGTTCGGATAAAATAACAATTCAAGTTTATTTATATTTCACTTAATTAAATCAATACACTTAAAATTAATATTAATAGTCACCCTTGGTTAAATTGCTTTATTAGGCTTTACTTGGTTCTTCTTAATTTCCAGCAATGTTGCCGTTGCTGAATCTGAGACTGGATGTCCTGGAGCTGCTGTTGTGGGTTCGTTTAGATACTCGTATTAGATGCTGCCTCTAAGTACGCCAATATTGGGAGGGCTGAAATTCAATGTTAGTTAGAAATATTTTAATGTAAACGCCACTTAATATTTCAGGTTAACGTGATTTGTACATTAACTCGTTGCGTAAAATGTACAAGTTGGATTTTGGTTAATTTACACCAGCTCGATACGTTAGATGTAAATTATTATTTGATATTACATGAACTCGAGACGTTCCATGTACCTTGGGTTGAGATCACTTGTTTATTAGAATTTCTTCGAGCTCGAGTCGCAACGAAGATCAATTGTGATCTGAAATTCCCGACCGACTGGCTGCGTTATTTATTTCGTTCCTGACAATGGCAATTTTTTGGAAGGCAATATGGGGGGGGCCATTGGAATTGGAATTTTGCTTCAATTATTGTGTATATGTCCCTTCTTGTTATGTATATCAATTTTACATAGCAGCTGATTTATGTGTTTTGTTGTGACATTTGGCTAATATGGATGCGAATCGGTGAGTTTGTCTTATTTGATTAATTATTTTAATATTTATAAATTTACTTCTCTCTTTTTTATGTTTTGGTGGATGCGGAGCCAAATATGCTGGAATGGAGTTTGTATTGCCTGTAGGGTAGTCAGGTTAGTAGGTTTTTTATATAGAATGTTTTTCTTGGTGATAAATTTGTTTGTTTACAGGAATATGATAGCTGCAAGACGTCGGTGGAGTATAAACTTGGTTTCCTTAAGATTGTTCATGGTAAGTATATTGATCAAAGATTGTTTACGATATTAATTATTTATTTTTAGGATATTACGACTGAACATCCTCCCGGGCCTTGAAGCGTTAGCTTCAATATCTTCTAGGTGTTGTTGTTTTTAATATTATTGTTGTTGGAAGGGTATTGTTAATAAAAAAAATTTTTACATGCTTATATGAATATAGGTTTATTAATTAAATTTCCCTCTTTCTTTGGATTCCCGGAAGTTGTTCAGTGTTGTGCCGTTTTTCTTTGATTGTAGGGTGATGCGGCATCGTCTATCTTTAAGGAAGGTGAATCGTAATGTTCCCTCCTTACTTTTGTGCCGGTAGGATCGCTTGGCTGCCCAAATTTTACTCCATGGCAAAGATAGATTTTTAATTTTTCGCCACAATGCTGGTTCCACAATGATGTTGGGTGGAGGTTGACGTGCCCTATACTCGTCCAGCGATATTCGTTTTTTGGGTGGTGTGACACTAGGTGCTTGGGCAGTGCGGTGGGTGGATGTCGGCACTTTATGCGGTTGAGTGCGCCTACGAATTTCCGGGCCGCACGGTATAGCCTCAAAAGGTCTTTTAAGACGTGGTGGCTGTGGTGATGCTGGCCTGGCTAATTTGGTCTTAATTGACGCTGACTCCGCTCTTGGTGGTGTGGACAATTGTGGTAGATCGTCGATCCACAAATAATCCATGATTTTTTTTTTTTAAAAATAAAACACTTTGACTTTCAGCACGGTTGATATACTAATGATAGAGATGATCTTGCAGAAAACTTTGTAGAAAATTTAACGGGTTTTCTTAGACGTTATTGTTGTAGTATTTCGGAATTTTGTTCGACATGGTTTTGATCCTTGCTATATGATATAGAATCTGAAGCTTGGGTTTCATTGACATGGTTGCGTATTATTTGGTTATCGCTGTCGTTAATAGGAAGTAGGGCTACCTTTGCGATTGGTCTGCGAATTATAGAGTTCTTTGTTTTAATATCAACTACCCGAATTAGGTTATCGGTGCCTGGATAAACTTTTACAATGCGTCCTAAAGCCCATTGTAGTGGAGGTAAGCGATCGTCTTTAACTAATACTAAGTCTCCTGTTTTTAAATTGGGTTGTGACTGAAGCCATTTAGGACGTTGCTGAAGTCGAGCGACATATTCAGAGGACCATCTCTGCCAGAAATGCTGTGTAAGTTGCTGACAAAGTTGCCATCGATTCAAATAATTGGGTTTACTCTCTAATAGATCTTGTTGTGGTGGTGCTAATAAGGCATCGCCGATAAGAAAATGGCCTGGAGTTAAAGCACTCAGATCTGTTGAATCTTCGGTCAGTGGGCATAACGGCCGTGAATTCAAGCATGCCTCAATTTGACTTAGCGTTGTGGCCATTTCTTCGAATGTTAATGTGGCGTTTCCGAGGATTCTTCTGAGGTGATACTTTGTCGATTTAACCCCTGCCTCCCAGAGGCCACCGAAATGGGGTGTATGTGGTGGATTAAAGTGCCAATTGATGCCTTCATGAGATACGTGGTCAGCGACTTGATTCTGTTGTTTGTGAACTTCTTTGAGGAATGAATTTGCACCAATAAAGTTGGTGCCGCAGTCACTGTACATGTGTTGACATTTTCCTCTTCTTGAGATAAAGCGATAAAGTGCTGCTAGAAAGGCTTGCGTGGTAAGTTCACTGACGAGTTCGAGGTGTATGGCTTTTACTGACAAGCAGATAAATACCGCAATGTATCCTTTGGTTGCCGGAGCTCCTCGTCTCTTACTGGTTTTGATACTGATTGGTCCGCAAAAATCCACACCCGTATGCGTAAAAGGCCTTGACATCGTGACTCTTTGAGCTGGCAGATTTCCCATTAGTTGACTATTGATTTGCGCTTTGAATCGAAAACATGTCATACACTTGAGTAATAACCGTCGCACAGTATTACGCCCGTCTAGTATCCAGTACCTTTTTCGTAGTAGTGATAAGGTTAGTTGAGTTCCGCCGTGCATGCATGAATGGTGATACTGGACAATTAGGAGAAAGCTTAAGTGACATGAATTGTTTAAAATTATGGGATGACGTTCGTTATGGCTTATGGGAGCGTTTTGTAGACGTCCGCCGACTCTTAAAATTTTATCGTTGTCTAAATATGGGTTTAAATTTTTTAGTTTGCTTTTTGGATGTACAGTTTTGTGTAATTCTAGATGACGGAGATCATTGGGAAAGTGTAGTCGTTGATGAAACTTCACCCAAAGGTTCGTGGCTCGTTCAAGTTCTTGTGTTGATAGCCAAAGTTGCCTTGGTCCGGGGCGTTTGATTGTACGGAGACAATATGCCGTGACGCGAATTAATTTTGAAAAAGAGGAGAACCCTTTTAGTAGCTCTAACATAAATGGATTTTCATCATACATGGTATGTAACCCGTGAATATGTTTCCTGGTTTCTAGTTCTGTTTCCTCGAAACTCGGTGAATGAGGCCAGTGGCTGGGATCTTGAATTAGCCAATGAGGTCCGCTCCACCACTGTGTTGTAGTGATCAGTTCGTTTGGTAGAACTCCTCTGGAAGCGAGGTCAGCTGGATTGTCTTTCGATGAGACATGATGCCATGGTGCATTCCCTATTAATGTGAAGATTTCGCTTGTGCGATTTGCCACGAAAGTGGTCCACTTTCTTGGTTGTCCTTTTAGCCATGAGAGGACAATTGATGAGTCTGTCCACATGTGTGCTTCGATGTTGTCAAGCTGTAAGATATTGCGAGTATGCCGTATTAATTTTGCGGCTAATACTGCACCACAAAGTTCCAATCTTGGTATAGAGATTTGTTTTATTGGAGCGACTTTAGTTTTGGAGGTGATGATCTGGATCTTCACGTTGTGGTCCGGGGTAGAGATTCGACAGTAGATCACGGCTGCATAGGCGTTTTGCGAGGCGTCACTAAAGGCGTGGAGTTGAATGTCCTGAGAGTTCTGAGTAGTTCCTAACCATCGTGGAATGCGAAGCTGTTCAAGTAGGGGGAGTTGAGCCTTTATCATGGACCATGAATGTTGTATTTTCGAAGGCACGGGCTCATCCCAGGTACTGCCAAGGATCCACAATGATTGCATCAGAATTTTTGCAGTAATTATCACTGGTGAAATCCAGCCTAATGGATCATAAAGTTTGGCAATCTCTGATAGAAGCTCTCGTTTGCTCAGCATATGATGATCTTGAGTTATCTTTATTCGGTAGCTGAATGTGTCAGAGGAAGGGTACCACATAACACCTAAAGATTTAATGCCTTGATCTGGGTTGATGTCAATAGGCTCAGACACTGCTCTATCCTCTTCTGGGATGGTGGCTAGAATGGAATTGTCATTTGTAAGCCACTTTTTGAGCTTGAAACCGCCGCGGAGGAGAAGTTCGTTTAAGTCCTTGTGGATTGTTATTGCCTCATTGATCGAATCTGCACCCGTGAGTAGATCATCAACGTAGAAATCGTTAAGAATTATTTCGGAAGCACGTGGATAGGAGTTACGTTCGTCGGTGGCTAGCTGCTGTAGTGTACGAATTGCTAGAAATGGAGCGCAAGTGACTCCAAATGTTACCGTGGTTAAACAATATTCTTGCAAGGGATCTGATGGGGATTCTCGCCATATGATTCTTTGGTAAGTCACATCATCTGGATGCACCAATACTTGGCGATACATTTTAACAATGTCTGATACCAGCACGAATTTGAATTTCCTCCAACGAGTAAGGACCGCTATGAGTTCATTCTGTAGTGTAGGACCGGTCAGCAACACGTCGTTGAGAGAATGTCCGGAACTGGTTTGTCTCGATGCATCGAACACAATTCGTAACTTTGTGGAAGTACTCTCCTTGTAGACTGCATGATGCGGTAAGTAGAAACTTTTGTAAAAAATGGAATTGCCTTGTTGTACTTTGGTCTCGTCTTCTGAAGTTGCTGCTGGAATCATGTGTTTTAGTTGAATGTACTCATTGATGCACTGAGTGTACTCGCCCTTTAAATCTGGATTTGACAAAAAACGTCTTTCGAGGTTCAAGAAACTTCCAATGGCGGCTGCCCGCGACCGTCCTAGTGATTGTTGGTGTTGTTCGCTGATGAAAGGTAACCGCACACAATATCTACCATTCTTTAGGCGTTGATGTGATTCCTGATAGATTGTTTCGCATTTTTGATCATCTGGATTTAATGATGATGTAGTGGGAACTTCTTCAATCGTCCAAAATTGTTGTAGCTGTTGACTGAGAGTTGTTAGTGATGTAATAGACGTAAAGGTGTTGGGTGAAGAGAATTCACTGGTATTACTTGATGTTTTCCCGCATAATATCCAGCCTAATAGAGTCTCTTGTGCGATTGGTTGGTCTGGAAGTCCTTTTCGAATGTTGGGTAATATTAAGGATCCGTAAATATCAGCTCCTAATATTACATCAATTCGTCCTGGTTGATTAAAGGTGGGGTCAGCCAACTGTATCCCTTCAATATGTTTCCAGTTGATGGGTACAAAGGGTCTTGATGGTAAGAAGGACGTTAAAGTTTTTAAGACAAGGGCTTGTAGATTCAACTGATAACCCCCGGGTTGAATAACCAGGGCCGTTTCCACCATTGACCGGGAGATTCCAGCGTCGGATTGTTGTACACCCAAGATGTTCACAAGGACTGGCTTCTTTTGTAGTGAAAGTGATTGGGCGGCATATTCTGTCAGAAAGGATGTTTGCGAGCCTGGATCTATGAGTGCTCGAAAAGTTTTGCGTACTTTCCGGGCTCCTTCTAAGGTTATGATTGCAGTAGAGAGAAGAACTTCTTTATACATTGCTGAGTGTAGAGAATTAAGCGTGGTTGTGGTTTGCATAGATCGTGGCGGAGATGCTTCGTTCTCTGGTTTCGTTGCGGTATTTTGCGGGGGACCTCTATCGGCGTTGTGCAATAGAGTATGATGACGTTTCTTGCAATGTCGACATGTAAACTTGCTCGGACAGTTTGCTCCCATATGTCCTCGTCCCAAACAATTGATGCACAGACCATTTTTGCGTGTTATGTGATTTCTCTCTTCTATTGTTGAATTCATAAACTTGGAACAATTTCTCAAGGGGTGATCTTCTCCACATGTTTCGCAAGCATGATGATGTCCTGTGACGAATGACTGAATCCTTGGTGGTGTTGAGAGATGTCGTTGGGTTTTACTTAATGATGGCCCCTTTTTTCCTATGGCTTCTAGCGTTCGGAAGCGTGCCTCCAAGAATTCGCGTAGCATCGTCCATGATGGTACCTCAGTGCTCTTACTATTGCCGTGTTCCCATAGCTGGAGCGTTTCGGTTGGTAGCTTTTGTCCTATTATGTAGACTATCATCGCGTCCCACTTGTCCACTGCCACTCCGAGATTGTTTAGCGCTTGTAGACATTCTGTTGTTACGTCCATTAAACTCCTGATTCCTTGTGCCGATTCAGAAGATACGGAAGATTGATTGAGTAGGAGTTTCAGTTGTGCGTTGACTAACACTCTCTTGTTGTTATACCTCTCTTTTAGGAGATCCCAGGCTGGAATGTAGTTATCGTTAGTTACTTGTACCTGTCGCAAGAGACCTTCAGCTTCTCCACTTAGATGTAACTTCAAGTATTGAAGTTTCTGTGCGTCAGACAGATTATGATTCTCATGGATCAGGCTTGTGTAGAGATCATGAAAAGTTGTCCATTTCCGATAATCTCCAGAGAATTTTTCCAATGAGATTCGTGGAAGCTTGATAAGATGCTCCTTACTTGACATAGCTATCTCCCTTTCCTGTACTCTGGGAGACTGACTGCCTGCTGCTATTGGTGGATACTCGGTATCATACCGAGATTCTATTGCTGCGTAGTGTGCGTAGAAGAATGACTCCATTGCTTCGTATAGTTCGTCCTGGAAATATTTGTGGTTTAATATTTCCGAATCGACAGGTTCGTTGTTTTTTGCCACGAGAATCTGGATATGTGCTCGCTTTATTTCGTTGAATTGCTCTTGGAAATCCTGCAGTCGTTTTTTGTAATATGGTTCCGTTCGCCTTGCGGAGCCATCCTTTTTGTAATTCTTGATGAAATTTTCCAAGAGATCCTTTCGTGCTATTTGCAATTTGATTTCAGCTTCCATCTTTTAATTTGATGTCACTTGGTTAAATTTCTAAGCTACGCTGCGACCACTGAGTACTTTTATACCGTTTATCCGGCTCGAAGGACCAAAATGTTAGGGCTTAGAATGCCTAAAACTCAGTGGACTACAGGGCAGCTTGAGAAATAAACCTTGTTTGACGATTCGAACTTTTATTTAACAAACTTCAATTCTTTAACAACTTTAAAATTCAATATAATTTCACTAATTCAAATAAACATTAAGTTAACTATTAAAATTCAAGAAAGTTCACTAGATAATAACTTCAAGCTATTTAGTAAAACATTTATCAGGTTTAGTTCGGATAAAATAACAATTCAAGTTTATTTATATTTCACTTAATTAAATCAATACACTTAAAATTAATATTAATAGTCACCCTTGGTTAAATTGCTTTATTAGGCTTTACTTGGTTCTTCTTAATTTCCAGCAATGTTGCCGTTGCTGAATCTGAGACTGGATGTCCTGGAGCTGCTGTTGTGGGTTCGTTTAGATACTCGTATTAGATGCTGCCTCTAAGTACGCCAATATTGGGAGGGCTGAAATTCAATGTTAGTTAGAAATATTTTAATGTAAACGCCACTTAATATTTCAGGTTAACGTGATTTGTACATTAACTCGTTGCGTAAAATGTACAAGTTGGATTTTGGTTAATTTACACCAGCTCGATACGTTAGATGTAAATTATTATTTGATATTACATGAACTCGAGACGTTCCATGTACCTTGGGTTGAGATCACTTGTTTATTAGAATTTCTTCGAGCTCGAGTCGCAACGAAGATCAATTGTGATCTGAAATTCCCGACCGACTGGCTGCGTTATTTATTTCGTTCCTGACAATGGCAATTTTTTGGAAGGCAATATGGGGGGGGCCATTGGAATTGGAATTTTGCTTCAATTATTGTGTATATGTCCCTTCTTGTTATGTATATCAATTTTACATAGCAGCTGATTTATGTGTTTTGTTGTGACATTTGGCTAATATGGATGCGAATCGGTGAGTTTGTCTTATTTGATTAATTATTTTAATATTTATAAATTTACTTCTCTCTTTTTTATGTTTTGGTGGATGCGGAGCCAAATATGCTGGAATGGAGTTTGTATTGCCTGTAGGGTAGTCAGGTTAGTAGGTTTTTTATATAGAATGTTTTTCTTGGTGATAAATTTGTTTGTTTACAGGAATATGATAGCTGCAAGACGTCGGTGGAGTATAAACTTGGTTTCCTTAAGATTGTTCATGGTAAGTATATTGATCAAAGATTGTTTACGATATTAATTATTTATTTTTAGGATATTACGACTGAACACCGCCCTCAAGTTCAAACGATGAATTACCATCCAACCAAACACAAACATACTTCGCTCAGGCAGCACCTTACGACTGCCGACAAGTACTATTAGCCACAGCCCTGGTCACCGTAGTATCTCCAACTGGACGAGAGCAGGTCTGCAGAGCACTCATTGATCCCGGATCTCAATCCTCATTCGTACGTGAGGCAGTGGTTCAAAATCTACAACTCAAAAAGGAGCCAATACAAACAGCATTAACCGTGATCGGTAATATGCCAGCGGGGAAAATCACAAAATGGGCCTCGCTGCAACTAAAGACACGAAACCAACAGGCGAAGAACATCCAGGTCCAGGCAATGGTAATTAACAAAATAACTAATTCATTACCAAATAGTGAATGTTCTAGCAGGGCGCACTTAAAGGGTCTCGAATTAGCGGATCCAACGTTCCACAAGCCGGGTCACATCGACATCCTTTTGGGAGCAGATGTGTTCCCCATGATCATCTTGGCCGGCCTAAGGAAAGGCAACGAGGGAGCCCCAGTTGGCCAAAACACGGTGTTTGGATGGATCATCTCTGGGAAGACCACTCCAGCTGCACAAACAAGCTCACATATAGAAACATTCTTCACTCAGGTGACTCCTAACGATGAGCTAAAGAGATTCTGGGAACTGGAAGAGCTTCCACCAAGATCCAAGTGGACAACCGAAGAAACCCGCTGTGAAAACCATTTAGACAACAACGTCACTAGATGCAGCAACGGACGTTACCAAGTCCGGCTTCCATTTGTAGCTGATAAAGTACAACTTGGCGCATCAAGACACATCGCGGTTCGAACATTGATGCAAATGGAGAAACGATTCCAACAAGATCCTGATTTGAAAGCAGACTACGTCAAATGCATACAGGAATGTTTGACGTTAGGTCACATGGTGCCTACCACCACCCCAGAATCAGCACTGCAAAACCAATTGCCCAACGACACAGCAACATATCGATGCTGTTACTTACCTCACCATGCTGTCATCAAACCGAGCAGCACGACCACGAAACTGAGAGTAGTGTTCGACGCATCTCGTCCAACTGCCAATGGAAATTCATTAAATAGCGTATTACTGAATGGACCAGTAATACAAGACTCGTTAATGTCTACTCTCATGCGATGGAGAAAATATCGAATTGCTTACATGGCCTACATCGAGAAGATGTACCGGCAGATACGAGTTCATCCAGACGATGCCGATTACCAACGGATTGTTTGGAGGGAATCACCAGATCAGCCTATATGAGACTACAAACTCTTGACCGTGACGTTCGGAACAAAGAGCGCTCCTTTCCTTGCCATCCGAACCATGCACCAATTGGCGAAAGATGAAGCAGAAATGTTCCAAATCGGCTCCAACGCTGTACTCAACGATTTCTACGTTGACGATTTGATGACTGGCGCAGATAACATAGAAAAAGCAAGACAGAAACAAAAGCAATTAATTCAGCTTCTCCGAGCTGGAGGGCTAGAGCTCCGAAAATGGGCCGCGAATCACAATACCATCTTGGAAGAAGTTCCGGCAACCGATCGAGAGGTCTCATTTCCACTCGCAGTGAATGCAGAAGAAGTCAAAGCTCTTGGTTTATTATGGAATCCCTCCAGCGATACACTATCTTACAAGGTCAGCATGGAGTCAGCACCAGAGACATATACAAAACGGAAAATACTGTCCGAGATTGCGAAGCTGTTCGACCCCATCGGCTGGCTTACACCAGTAACTATTAACGCCAAAATTTTAATACAAAGTCTTTGGCTGACAAAACTCGACTGGGATGAAACGGTCCCGATCAACATCGATCAACAATGGCGAAGGTTCCGAGCAGACCTCCAAGTCATCCAAACTATTCAAATCCCGCGGTGGATTGAAGCTCACAACAAAATCCAGAACATCGAAATCCATGGATTTTGCGACGCATCCATCAAAGCATATGCAGCAGCCGTATACATCCGGACACAGGACGAAGACGGCAACTGCCATTGCCACTTAATCGCAGCCAAAAGCAAAATGGCACCCATCAAGACCATCTCACTGCCAAAGCTAGAGTTATGCGGAGCACACTTGTTGGCCAAATTACTGGCGCAAGTAAAGGACGACATGAAGTTCAAGAAGGTAACTACACATGCTTGGATTGATTCTACAATTGTACTCGCATGGTTGAGAAAACACCCATCATGGGAAACATTTGTGGCGAACAGAGTCTCACAAATACATCAGCTGCTAGACCAAAGTAGCTGGAATCATGTCAGAACAGAAGACAACCCGGCCGACTGCGCCACAAGAGGATTATCACCAAGTGAATTGAAACAACATAAGTTATGGTGGACAGGTCCCCACTGGCTCCAACAGACAAAGGATCACTGGCCCAAACGGAAGGAAATAGAAGATACCACGATAGGATTACGAAAAACCATCACCAATATGCATGTCGAAGTAGATTCCTCTAATAACGACCTGATCAAAAGCTACTCTTCATGGACGAAATTGCAACGAGTGACAGCATATTGTCGACGATGGCTAAATGCGATCGCCGAGCCCGTGGATCTAACGAGATATTGAGTAAACTATATCGCTGATGGTATTCTACTTATGATACCCTTTCAATTGATACCCATGTCGAGGGGTGGTGAAGAAATGGTAATCCGCCCTCTTTGAGACGGCCGCCATGGATTTTACGTAATAGCTTATTGTATACTACTTATCATACCCTTTCATTTGATACCCATGTCGAGGGGGTGGTGAAGAAAATGCTAATGCGTCCTCTTGAGATGGCCGCGGTGGATCTAACTATTTATTAAGTATACTATATTGCTTATTGTATTCTACTTATCATTCCCTTTAATTTGATAACCATGTCGAAGGAGTTGTGAAGGAAATGGTAATCCAACCTCTTGAGATGACCGCCATGGATCTAAACATACATCGAGTATACTATATCGCTTCTGGTATTCTACTTATGATACCCTTTCAATTGATACCCGTGTTGAGGGGGAGGTGAAGAAGTGGTAATCGTGCCTCTTGAGACCGCCGATATGGATTTAACGACAAAGCTTATTGTATTCTACTCATCATACCCTTTCATTTGATACCCATGTCGAGGGGGTGGTGAAGAAAATGGCAATGCGTCCTCTTGAGATGGCCGCGGTGGATCTAACTATTTATTGAGTATACTATATTGCTTATTGTATTCTAATTATCATTCCATTTCATCTGATACCCATGTCTAAGGGGCTGTCAAGAAAATGGTAATCCGCTCTCTTGAGGTGACCGCCATGGATCTAATCATATATTGAGTTTACTATATCGGTTGAGTCTACTACTCTACTTATGATACCCTATCAATTGATACCCATGTTGATGGTGTGGTGAAGAAGTGGTAATCCGCCCACTTGATACCGCCGATATGGATTTTACGACGTAGCTTAATGTATTCTACTTATCATTCCATTTTTATACCCATGTGGAGGAGGTGGTGAAGAAAATGGTAATGCGTCCTTTTGAGATGGCCGCGGTGGATCTAACTATTTATTAAGTATACTATAGTGCTTATTGTATTCTACTTATCATTCCATTTCATTTGATACCCATGTCGAGGGGGTTGTGAAGAAAATGGTAATCCGTCCTCTTGAGATGACCGCCCTGGATCTTAACCATATATTGAGTATACTATATCGCTTATGGTATTCTACTTCTAATACCTTTTCAATTGACACCCATGTCGATAGAGTGGTGAAGAAATGGTAATCCGCCCTCTTGAGACTCCTACCAGTTTAATATGAACGCTTTTTGTTAATCATCGAAATGATAGGGAATGCTATCTGACATCAACAGTGCTGGATTCGACTAACTTATAACGAATATGTCACATTTTTAGAAATAAAATACAATTACGAACTGTGCAAAAGTAGTAATCGGTATTTCAAAATTTAACTGTACATCTGTATTATGAACTACATATGTTTTTATAGTACCTACCTAATAGTGCGAGTAAACGAGATTGCTGCTTACAGCAATAACTGCCCTGTTCTGATGAGGACGCGTAATAGGAAAACTCCATGGTGGAATAACGAGCTCTCCAAGTTAAGATCCGCTACGAGGAAACTGTTCAACGCAGCTAAGAAGAGCGGCAACTGGGAGAGTTATAAAAGCTCGCTAACCAGCTATAACAGGGCAATCAGACGAGCAAAAAGAAATAGCTGGAGGAATTTTTGCAAGAGTGTCGAAGACATTCGAGACTCAGCAAAAATCTATAAAGCTTTATCAAAGGGCTTGTCGGTAGATCTTGGATCCATCAGGAGAACCGATGGCTCTTTCACACAGTCTAGGGAAGAAACCTTGATAACATTGCTCCAGGCACATTTCCCAGGCACAACCATTTATTCAAACGAGAACATAACTTCTGCTGGGCAGCGTATAGGCCAACTTTCTAAAGTGCCCAAAGCCGCCTGGACAGAAGCAAATACCTTGTTCAACCATGAAGCTATCAGGGAGGCGATTAGATCGTTCAAACCATACAAGTCCCCTGGAGCAGACGGAATCTATCCCATTCTGCTACAGGAGGGCTGCGACCTAGTCACTCCCTTATTATGCAAATTATTTAGGGCTTCCTTCGCACACGGCTACATCCCATCCGTCTGGAGGAACGTCAACATAACATTTATACCTAAGCCAGGGCGTTCGGATTACACCCTGACTAAATCTTTCAGGCCGATAAGTCTCTCGTCTTTTGCCTTGAAGACAATGGAGAAAATTGTCGACCGGGCGATAAGGGAAACTTATCTTCAAAGCCAACCACTAAGCTCCTATCAGCATGCGTACCAGGCGGGCAAGTCTACTGAGACAGCACTGCACAATCTGGTGCTCAGGCTTGAACAGGCAGCTCTAAACAAAGGAGTTGCGCTGACGGCCTTCCTCGATATCGAGGGAGCCTTTGACAACACATCCTTTGATACTATAGCTAGGGCTCTAAGTAGACACAGTCTAAGTAGCACTTTCTGCAACTGGATTGACTCTATGCTGAGAACTCGCAAACTAATTGTTTCTCATGTTGAGGGGTCTCTGGAGGGCACTATAGCAAGAGGCTGCCCGCAGGGAGGAGTTTTATCTCCACTTCTCTGGTGCCTTGTTGTAGATGAACTCCTCGAGCTGCTCAACGGTCGGAACATTTTCGCCCAAGGTTACGCTGACGATGTCGTCATAGTAATTACAGGTGAATCTGAAGACGCCATATCAAGGCGCCTGCAGCAGGCACTTGATCTGGTCTCTAGCTGGTGCGAGAGTGTAGGTCTAAAAGTCAATCCCGACAAAACGATCCTAGTTCCTTTCACCAGGAAACGATCACTACCGGGAATTTGGGAACCTACATTCGCGGGCAGAACTATAGGCTTTTCTCAACAAGCCAAATATTTAGGAGTGACGCTAGATGCCAAACTCAATTGGAAACAGCATATGGACACTGTTATGTGTAGAACGCGCAGATCCCTGTGGGCTTGCCGCAGAGCTTGTGGTTCCACCTGGGGTTTGCAACCGAAAACCATGTACTGGATATACACCACCATCATAAGACCCATGGTAACTTATGGAGCTTTAGTTTGGTGGCACAGAACGAAGCTTAAGGGTTCCATAACCTTTTTAAGCAAAATTCAAAGAATGGCTTGCCTCTCCATCACTGGGGCCATCCGCACTTCCCCAACGGCAGCGCTGGAGACTCTCCTCAATTTGGTACCCCTCCACCTTGAGGTAGAGAAATCCGCCATAAACGCGGCGCTGCGGCTGAAAGCGAATGGTTACTTGGGCGCTGGTCTTGGGCGAGGACATTCTATAATAATCAACATCATAGAAGAGATTCCGGAAGCGGAGATGCTATCGGACGGCATGCCCTATAAATTCTCAAAATTTAAGCAACCTTCTGTACATATACAGGAAAGGCTTACCTGGACTTTTCCTAAAGTTTTGCCGGGCGGGCTAGTATGGTACACGGATGGCTCTAAAACGGAGACAGGTGTAGGCGCAGGAATCTGGAGTGAAAGTCCCAGATTCAGCAAGGCTATAAGTCTAGGCACTCTGGCAACTGTCTTTCAAGCAGAGGTGTACGCTATTCTGGCATGCACTCATGAGAACTTAAGAAGGGCCTACCAAAATAAACGGATTTTTATCTTCTCTGATAGCCAAGCGGCAATTAGAGCGATAAGGTCCCGTAGGACCAAGTCGAAATTAGTTTGGGACTGCCAACGTGCTCTTCATGAGTTGGGCGTTCTCAATCAAATCACACTTGTCTGGGTCCCAGGTCACCGGGGCTTCGAAGGCAATGAAAGTGCGGATGCCCTGGCTAAACAGGGCTCTGATTTAGAATTCATTGGTCCAGAGCCGGCTATTGGGGCACCGTCCAGCTTGCTGCAAAGGGCCCTGGCCGATCGGACCTTGATGAAACATATTGAACGCTGGAGGTCCGCGCCTGGACTGGCCAACTCTAAGCGGTTCCTTCCAGGGCCGTCCCCTAAGACGGCCAAGGAATTATTACGGCGCAGCAGGAGTGATGTTAGGACACTTGTTGGCCTAATTACCGGACACTGTGCCCTAAATTACCACTTATGGAAGATAGGAAGGGCAGAGGACCCTACATGTAGGCTTTGCCTAGAAGAGGATGAGTCTGCCCTCCATGTTCTCTGTGAGTGCCCTGCAATAGCGAGGAGCAGGGTCTCTTTGTTCGGGAAGTCCCTGCTCGAACACTCAAGTCTAAGCGACAAACCACTAGGCAGACTGCTGAACTTGTTCAGGCGGTCTGGCCTACAAATATGAGGTGTAGGGGTTGTAGTACAATAGGCCAACTAAATGGCCGCAGTACCTTTGGACCTAATACCTCACACAGGAAAAAAAAAAAAAAAAAACACTTTTCGACTAACTAGTAGCACCAACTCATGTATTGAGCAATTGAAACAGCTTATAGCGCCATCTGATAGAATAATTTTGAGTACCCACTTTTTTAGACTGAAGTAGAAAAAAAAGTTCGTTTCGAAACGTAAAAAATGTAAAAATAAAGAAAACGAAGAATGATAGGAAAAAAAAACTAATGGAATAATAAATTATTTATCTTGTGGTTATCGGTTACAAATGAAAAATTACTTATATTGCTTACTAGCAAAAACCCGCGTGCGTCGCAATGCTTTTTAATAAAACAGAATTATGTGTGCATAGTCCGGAATAAGAAAAGGGTACAATGAAACAAAGAACAAATCTGCAAGACATGATTTTGGATATATATTTTTTTTTTATGTGAAAGTCTAAGCTCAGGTGTCACCCTTTGTACTACCAGTCCGTCATGTCTTACACGTCAACGTCGGGTGTCTGGTAGTAAGCTTAGCTCGAAGGATAGAGAAAGAATAAAACAGATTAAAGGGAGTCTGGGGGGTACATGAGGAGGTGGAGATGAACCTTGCGTTTAAACTCTTGGGTTGTAACAGCATAATGGCGCGATCTAAATAGTGGGCGCCACTTATGCGAGGTGCTACCCCCTTAGCCAAAAGCCCGGAAGAGCATGGCCAAGGAGCCAACACCATACATAAGAAATAAAAAGAAAATCCGGAACTCCTACGCCGGCCACACGGAGTTGTCTAGCTCGCCGGAGGGGCCGTGGGGTGTGTGGCCGGGGCTTACCGAGGCTGGTTCACCACTCACCTGTGACTATGTAACTTGAATTCCGCCATCATCCTTTTCCGATCATCGTCTGCGACGCGTCACACCCTGAAAAGGAAGTCATCCGTCCCAACCATTCCCAAGAAAAAATCTAACAACTTGAGTTCATTCTTAATAACTTAAAAATTGTTTTCTTTTATTTCAGACACATTAACAAAATACTAGAAACACCAATAGGTAATATCAATATTCAATGGGACACGATTAGAACAATGTCATCCTAGCTCAATACATTTACAGTTACAACATAAAAACATTCACAATTTCCCCGGTAGGGATACTTCCGTATGCTAACTGATTTGCAAAACGTCTCGTATTGGTACCAATTTCGCTTCGTTTTACTCACAAGTGGTATCAACAAATATCGTGTCCAATTATAATTACGAATAAGTTATTGGAAAACAACCAGAAAATTATTTTGCAAATAAAAAAAAATTTAAGCCAATATTTTATAATAAAATTAGAACAAATAAAAAGGAAATTTCGTTTAAATTATTACATAACAATTGTACGGGAACAGTGAAAGAACAACAATTTATAAAGTATTTGCTTAATACCGTTAAAATTATTATTTGAGTAATAAAGTTAAAGTTAATAAATGAAGGTAAAAATTTGTGTTATTTTATTTATTTGTATTGTGTAAATCTATATATGTGTGTATAGCTATTTTAGATATCTTTTCTTTCTTTTGAAACCCAAATTTACTACCACCTTTCCGAATATATTGCAAAAGTAATATACAAAGTAAATGCCATACCGAAAAATCTATACTTCTTTGTTCCTTCGTAAGTTGGCACGATACCTTTATCGCCCTTAGTCCAATCAAATTAGGCCGACTTCACCATCTATATCCGTACTTGAAAAGTGTTCACCAGGCGCAACGCTTCATGACCAAATCTGCCACCAGGCAATTCATTAATAGTACACTGCCGTAAAACACCTCGGTGACCACTAGTGAAATGAAGCCGCAATGCATGTGCCTCTTCTTCTTTTCCTACACCAAGCCAATTGACCAAAAATGTGAATCAACACGGCAGCCAATCACTTCCGTGTTAACGTGACGAAATTCTTGTACTCTCTTGAGAAACGCCGATGATCTCAGGTTGACCAACAGACGTAGAATCCAAGGTACACCACAATTGCACCACCCAAATATTCTCCTTCGAAATTTGCTGCTAGATGAGCAATGACCGCCTTGCTACACATACGATGAAAGCCTTTTTCGTCTGCACGCTGCAAATCGCCAGGAAATGAGAAGCAGGATTCCTTGTCGCTGGTTTCTTGACCCCTTCTGGTTGGTTTTTTGGAAGACTTCTTGGTAGCTTCTTGATTACCATCAGGTTGGGAGAGAACACGGTAGTCGCCACTATTTACTCCGTCATGCAAAAAAGCCAATTGCACAAAAAAACCGATTGAAAAAAAACTGAATCTCCTGACTGATTGCAAAAATATTAGCAAATCATTCCAAACAAACTCTACGAGCTGACTCACACTAACTGAACTCTCAAATTTTTTCTTTTTTTCCTGACTAACTCAATTATTTTTTTGTTCTCGCCTACCTCTTTTTAAATTTTTCCTTTTCCTCAAAAGTGATTTACAATAAATTTCCCATTGCCTACAAGGTGATTTCCCAACTAAATTTCCCCACCCAAATAACTAATAATTCCGACCGTTACAGGGTGTTATATGAGTTTGGGAAAACTGACTGTGGAAGGTTGTTCCACAGTCGAGTTGTTCTCGAAAAGAACGAATTACTAAACTGGTGTGTGCGCGAAAATAAGGGCTGTAGATAGTGAGGATGAGCCGAATGGGCAAGTCTTGTGTTGCGGGAAAAACATCGCCGTGAAGGCAGGAGATTATATATTTCGGTGGAACTGTCGTTATGGTAGATGCGGTAGAATTTTACCAGGGCTGCTACATTCCTGCGGTGACTTAGTGAAGTAGAAAAAAAAGTTCGTTTCGAAACGTAAAAAATGTAAAAATAAAGAAAACGAAGAATGATAGGAAAAAAAAACTAATGGAATAATAAATTATTTATCTTGTGGTTATCGGTTACAAATGAAAAATTACTTATATTGCTTACTAGCAAAAACCCGCGTGCGTCGCAATGCTTTTTAATAAAACAGAATTATGTGTGCATAGTCCGGAATAAGAAAAGGGTACAATGAAACAAAGAACAAATCTGCAAGACATGATTTTGGATATATATTTTTTTTTTATGTGAAAGTCTAAGCTCAGGTGTCACCCTTTGTACTACCAGTCCGTCATGTCTTACACGTCAACGTCGGGTGTCTGGTAGTAAGCTTAGCTCGAAGGATAGAGAAAGAATAAAACAGATTAAAGGGAGTCTGGGGGGTACATGAGGAGGTGGAGATGAACCTTGCGTTTAAACTCTTGGGTTGTAACAGCATAATGGCGCGATCTAAATAGTGGGCGCCACTTATGCGAGGTGCTACCCCCTTAGCCAAAAGCCCGGAAGAGCATGGCCAAGGAGCCAACACCATACATAAGAAATAAAAAGAAAATCCGGAACTCCTACGCCGGCCACACGGAGTTGTCTAGCTCGCCGGAGGGGTCGTGGGGTGTGTGGCCGGGGCTTACCGAGGCTGGTTCACCACTCACCTGTGACTATGTAACTTGAATTCCGCCATCATCCTTTTCCGATCATCGTCTGCGACGCGTCACACCCTGAAAAGGAAGTCATCCGTCCCAACCATTCCCAAGAAAAAATCTAACAACTTGAGTTCATTCTTAATAACTTAAAAATTGTTTTCTTTTATTTCAGACACATTAACAAAATACTAGAAACACCAATAGGTAATATCAATATTCAATGGGACACGATTAGAACAATGTCATCCTAGCTCAATACATTTACAGTTACAACATAAAAACATTCACAATTTCCCCGGTAGGGATACTTCCGTATGCTAACTGATTTGCAAAACGTCTCGTATTGGTACCAATTTCGCTTCGTTTTACTCACAAGTGGTATCAACAAATATCGTGTCCAATTATAATTACGAATAAGTTATTGGAAAACAACCAGAAAATTATTTTGCAAATAAAAAAAAATTTAAGCCAATATTTTATAATAAAATTAGAACAAATAAAAAGGAAATTTCGTTTAAATTATTACATAACAATTGTACGGGAACAGTGAAAGAACAACAATTTATAAAGTATTTGCTTAATACCGTTAAAATTATTATTTGAGTAATAAAGTTAAAGTTAATAAATGAAGGTAAAAATTTGTGTTATTTTATTTATTTGTATTGTGTAAATCTATATATGTGTGTATAGCTATTTTAGATATCTTTTCTTTCTTTTGAAACCCAAATTTACTACCACCTTTCCGAATATATTGCAAAAGTAATATACAAAGTAAATGCCATACCGAAAAATCTATACTTCTTTGTTCCTTCGTAAGTTGGCACGATACCTTTATCGCCCTTAGTCCAATCAAATTAGGCCGACTTCACCATCTATATCCGTACTTGAAAAGTGTTCACCAGGCGCAACGCTTCATGACCAAATCTGCCACCAGGCAATTCATTAATAGTACACTGCCGTAAAACACCTCGGTGACCACTAGTGAAATGAAGCCGCAATGCATGTGCCTCTTCTTCTTTTCCTACACCAAGCCAATTGACCAAAAATGTGAATCAACACGGCAGCCAATCACTTCCGTGTTAACGTGACGAAATTCTTGTACTCTCTTGAGAAACGCCGATGATCTCAGGTTGACCAACAGACGTAGAATCCAAGGTACACCACAATTGCACCACCCAAATATTCTCCTTCGAAATTTGCTGCTAGATGAGCAATGACCGCCTTGCTACACATACGATGAAAGCCTTTTTCGTCTGCACGCTGCAAATCGCCAGGAAATGAGAAGCAGGATTCCTTGTCGCTGGTTTCTTGACCCCTTCTGGTTGGTTTTTTGGAAGACTTCTTGGTAGCTTCTTGATTACCATCAGGTTGGGAGAGAACACGGTAGTCGCCACTATTTACTCCGTCATGCAAAAAAGCCAATTGCACAAAAAAACCGATTGAAAAAAAACTGAATCTCCTGACTGATTGCAAAAATATTAGCAAATCATTCCAAACAAACTCTACGAGCTGACTCACACTAACTGAACTCTCAAATTTTTTCTTTTTTTCCTGACTAACTCAATTATTTTTTTGTTCTCGCCTACCTCTTTTTAAATTTTTCCTTTTCCTCAAAAGTGATTTACAATAAATTTCCCATTGCCTACAAGGTGATTTCCCAACTAAATTTCCCCACCCAAATAACTAATAATTCCGACCGTTACAGGGTGTTATATGAGTTTGGGAAAACTGACTGTGGAAGGTTGTTCCACAGTCGAGTTGTTCTCGAAAAGAACGAATTACTAAACTGGTGTGTGCGCGAAAATAAGGGCTGTAGATAGTGAGGATGAGCCGAATGGGCAAGTCTTGTGTTGCGGGAAAAACATCGCCGTGAAGGCAGGAGATTATATATTTCGGTGGAACTGTCGTTATGGTAGATGCGGTAGAATTTTACCAGGGCTGCTACATTCCTGCGGTGACTTAGTGAATCAATTTTGGAGCAAATGACGTCGTCGCTAATGAGTTGGAGAGCGCGGTTCTGCACCTTGTCCAGCCACGCTAAGGTGGTACTCGGTGCCTCTG
Organism: Thereva unica; assembly: GCA_949987705.1. Classification (NCBI taxonomy): domain Eukaryota; kingdom Metazoa; phylum Arthropoda; class Insecta; order Diptera; family Therevidae; genus Thereva; species Thereva unica. Next base: position 59,954,680 of record OX465281.1, read on the forward strand.
CCCAGAGATATGAGTTGAATTCGAGGCGGGGCCGAATGTAGGATTTGTATATTATAGCCCTGGCCGACGGCGGAAGGAGGAATTTGCATCTTTTAAGGAATCCCAAGCATTGAGATGCTTGTTTAGCGATTTGGAATATGTGATTACTCCATCGCAGATCTTCAGTTAAAGTTATGCCCAGGATATTGAGGGATGGTTCAGCCATCAGTTCTAGACTGTCCACTTTAATGGGAGGGATTGGCGAGCGCGTTTTCATCGAGAAGAGACAGTATTTTGTTTTCTGTGCGTTGAATTCAACTTGATTCATGAGGCCCCAATCAAGAATCAATTTTATGTCCCTGTTGATTGAAGTGGACATAAGTTCACGATCAAGCAGACAAGGTCTGGCCCGTGCTTGTCTTGCTTTATCAAAGCTATACGAGTAACGCAAAGTACTGTCATCAGCGAAGCTGTGAAGGGAGTTGGATGGAATTGAGAGCAGGTCATTTATAAAAACTAGGAAGAGAGCTGGTGATAGAATAGAGCCCTGGGGAACGCCTGCAGAGATGGAGTGGGGATTAGATTCAACGCCGTCCAATACTACCTTGATTGAGCGGTCGGAAAGGAAACTCTCAATCCAATTCTTTAGAAGAAGGTCGATGCCAATAGCATGGAGTTTACTCAATAGAGCAGGGTGCCATACTCTATCAAAGGCCTTGGAGATATCGAGAGCTACCAGGCCGGATTCACCAAAGCGATGAATGTTTTGGTAGAGGTGTTCAGTTAGGCATGCAAGGAGGTCTCCAGTAGATCTTTTCGATCTAAAGCCGTACTGCTTGTCATCCAATATTTGGTTGCGTTCAAGATATTCCATAAGCTTTCTGTTTATTAATGTCTCCATGGTTTTGGAGAGGATAGAAGTGATTGCTATTGGGCGGTAGTTAGAGGGGTCGCTGGAATCACCTTTTTTCGGTGTAGGCTGAACATGAGCCAGTTTCCAGGAGTCAGGGAAAACTCCCGAGAAGTAAGAAAGGCGAAGAGTTTGCGCAGAGGTTTAGCCAAAGGTGAAGCGCATTTTTTAAGAACCATAGGGGGAATTTTATCAGGGCCAGTGGATTTATTGGATCGAGCTCCTTGAGACACTTGAACACTTCACGAGTTCTGAAGAAAACTCTGCCCATTGAGTGAGCAGAACCCTCTACAATGGGGGGTTGCACGGCAGTATCAGGCAAGGAAGAATTGGAGGCAAACAGAGATGCGAGTAAGTCAGCCTTGGATTTGCTTTCTGTTAATACCTTCCATCGTGAATGAAGGGAGGAGACGACGATGAGTTAAAATATTTCCTGATGGAGGTTACCAAGGACCAGAAGTTTTTACTGCCAGCAGAGGTGTTAATGAGTTTGTTTCTTAACCTGTCATCGAAGGAGGCTTGGTTTGCTTGATGGTGGTTTTGCAGGCATTTCTCAACCTGATGTACTCACGTCGGGATGATTCGCTCAGGGAATGCCTAAACTCTCTATAGGCGGTTTCTTTGGCTTTAATCGCGTTCATACATTCTTGATTAAACCATCCATGCGGCCTTGGCTTAATGGATTTGGTAGAATGGGGAATGAATAAACGCATTCCTGCAATATGATTTTTGAGATGCAGAGAGCGGAAAAGTTGGCATCGCGATTCACAAAACACAGGTCCCAGTCAGCGGCTTGGAAGAAGCGAATAAGCCCCAACCAATTGGCTTTCCCATAATGCCACACAGTTCTTCTAGGAGCTGGTATGGTTGAGACGGATGATTGGTATGGGAAGCTTGTGCTGACCAGGCAGTGGTCTGAGCTGCCTAGAGGTGAATTAACTTCGACGGAGTACCGCATAGGGTGGGAGGTGAGAAAAAGATCAAGGAGATGGGCCCCTTGATCTACAGCGTCAGGAATTCGTGTAGGGCACTTAACCAATTGGTGAAGATAATTAGTCTCTGCAAAGAGCTCGGCATCCGGCCAGAAACACTGGTGCCATTTGAATAATTCAGCCAATTTGTGTTGTGAACGTTGAAATCACCCGCAACAATGATTTTGCACTCCGGGTATAAGGATAAGAATTCGGAGATACGTTCAGAGATAGCGTCAAATGCTAAGGAAGAGGCTTCATTATTTATATTAGGGCTCCTGTATAGAAAACAGAAGAAAATGACGTGCTTATGAAGTAAAATTTTGAGGCCGAGGTGGTTAAAGTCAGGCGGTGTACTGTTGTACACCTTCTGAAAAGCTACGTCTTTCCTAATATATATGGCAACTCCCCTATGGGGGGAGAGATTATGCACTAATGAGTACCCGGAAACCTGGTAATTGTCTAAGACATCATTAGGTAAGATTTGGGTCTCACTTAGCGCGAAGATATGGGGTGAATTAGATAAAAGATGGCACGACACAGAGTCGAAATTCGATTGTAGCCCACGGATGTTGGCGAAGGCGATAGAAAATCGCTGCTTCGCAAACGCAAGGTTACAGTCCTCAGTTGAGGTCGGCGAAGCCGGCGTCGCAGTCATCGGGGCAAACGGAATACGCCTTGCTGGAGTGTTATGCCTCCTAAAGCAAGGAGAATTCCATCAGCAACCGATAGTGGCTACGACGCCGACGAGGCCGAGAGCGGGGTGTGGGGAAAGAGTAGGAAAAAAAAGCCTACTTGTGCAGTCTGTCCGTCTATATCACTGTTGTTATTGTTGGAATACTGTTGATGACACTGAAAACTAATTTGCACTTTGCACACACTTGAACACACACGGAAAAAAAGTTTTGTTTTTGTTTTCTTATTTGAACAGGTTTATGGATGTTATTAATTTTATTAATATTTTAATTTATTTATTTATTTATTATTTAATTTAATTTTTTTGGTTTGTTTTAATTGTTGAGGGTTTAAATAAATGCGTGGTTCAGTGGCTGACGGCAGCGCACGCCCGCACACCGAGCTGGTTCAGCCGAGACACACCAATTTTACTGATATAAAAAACTTTAGAGTTGACTATAAAAATATGTTACCTACAACTTTTTTTAAAATTCGAGGTTAATCATCGGAAAACTTTTATACTACGTGCACAACAGATTCCTAGCCAATTTTACTCAGAATAAGTCTTGTGCGCGTAAATTTTGACGTTCTCAGATAATTGGCACCCTGAACTTGCCCCATGACGAACATGTCTTGAGACGAAGATTGCCAACATTTTAAGACGATACTACTGATTTGATCCTAAAAAGGACAGTTGCTGCTTCCCGTTTTCGTGTTTCGTCGTTTCTGGTCATACCGCCCGCACGGCATTGGTTAACAATCCACTGTAACGCTTGTTTATAAACGATGTTAAAAGTTTCACTTGTAAGTATTACAATGTTTTGGCATTACTGAGTTGAGTCGATTAAGTTGAGTTGATATTTTCGAAATCGTCATAAATGTCGCTCATCAAAATTTCCTCGTCTATTACGAACTTTCAAACAACATCCAGCAGCTCACTGGCATCATTCTCATTAATCTCAGAACATTTTCTACGTTGAGGAGAATACTGAATTCTGAGTTTTTCGATTGCGCTCTCATCTTTTGCTTTAAATGACGTTTTCCAATATTTCCCTAAATGAGTGATCATTTCAGACATGCATCAATATCATCGGCCCACATATTTGTCCGGAGAACCGGCACCATTTGCCCGCTATTTATGCCAATAAAACAGTTACTCCCCAAAATAATTGGTTCTTACATCTTAAATCTCACGGTGTTCTGTTAATAGATACTTTATTTGCCATAGTACACTCATCGCATTCCCAGACAGCCATCATGCAGTTTTGTAGATTTCTTCCATGCAGGTTTTTAGATTTGTTCCACGCAGGATTTTCCAAATGATCTTCTTCGATCGGTATCTTAAGCATAGAATGAGCTGTTATTCCTGATGTGAGTAAAGTTGCCGAAATTTCTGCTACGGTCCTGATCTCATATTGGCCAAATAACCTTCCTTTCGAAATGTTAAATACCGTGGGACTTTACCTATATTCTTATTTTATTATTACTGCATCTTTTCGCTAGCGCCCCATATATTATATATGTATATACTGGCTTTAGCAAAAAAGGTTCCATTCAACATAAGTTTTTACTTTGTAGTGCATTTTTGAACAAAAGCATATTTTTAAGTTTTTTAATTCATATTTTTAGTTTTCTACCTTTTAATTTATTTTATGTCTTCGGTTATTTTGTGGTGACCGATATTTAAAATGAGGTCACCCAGCTTACTGTACTCTACTCATCATACACTTTTATTTGGTATCCATACCGAGAGCATTGTAAAAAAATGCAGTCCGTCATTTTGAGTTGGCTGCCATTTTGAATTTGTAATTACGCCATCCAGCTAATAGTATTCTACTTGTAATATCCTTTCATTTGATACCCATACCGATCGTGATGTAAATAAAAAAGTAATCCGCCATCTGTTTTGGCCGTTATTTTGATCCCGCCGCCATTTTGAATTTGTAATGACACCAAATAGGTAATTATATTATACTTATCATTCCCTTTCATTTGATACCCATGTCGGCGGTCAGCGAGCACAAATGCAAAATTCGGCCGCCACACAGTGGGCTGGAACGCCAAAAACGCGGCCATAATTAGAAAAAGCTAATCGATTTCAATGAAAATTTGTGTATGGGGTTTTGGAGGTCGCTGATTATGAATCTGAAATCAGAATTTCCAAAAAACAAAATGGCGGCTGCCAAAATTCGAAAAAATACCCCAAAAGCCGCCAATAATTGTCATATGTGAACAAATTTCTTTGTATGGGGGTTTTTGAAGACGCTGATTATGAATCGGAAATCGGAATTTCCAAAAAACAAAATGGCGGCTGCCAAAATTCAAAAAAATACCCCAAAAGTCGTCAATAATTGTCATATGTGAACAAATTTTCTTATGCGGGGGCTTATGAGATCGCTGATTACGAATAATTCAAAATATTTTTGAAAAAATTAAATTTTATTAAAAGAATATTACAAAATACTTAATCGCTATCAGAATCTGAAACATGGGTATCGCTGTCATCGCTTTCCATACGTTCATCCCGAACAAAACTTTCTTCATCAATTGAACTTTCATCAAGTAGTTCTATTGCGTGTCTCGATAATGGATGTTTTCTTTTCGCTGGAGTTTTTTGCAAAGTCTTCTCGAAATTTTTTAATATACTTATTACAAGATTCTTGCGCTTCTTCCGACATTTGTCCAATAGGAAGCATAAACGATTGTACAATTTGATGTCCGTGAATAAGAATTTTGTGGACAGTCTTGGGCATGTAAAACCATGGATACATCTCAACAAATTTTCGTGCCGTCTCTTCCGCGTATTTCTGAAATTTCTGCACATTGATTTTTTGTCCACTGGAAATAACTTGTAATATTACAAGAAATCTTTTTATTATATCCTCATCAACACCTGTCTTTTCAGATCATTGTACAGATGCAGACGGATTCATTGTACAGATGCAGACGGATGCAGCCAATTCTTTGTATACCGTTGCAGAAATGTTCAATAAACAATTTAGTCGTAATACCAAAGCTAACGGCTGCTAACGAAATAACTTATGTCTTTTTATGTACCAATGCCGAAAATGAAATTAATAAAATTTCGATCGCTTTGTATGCATCTATGGATGCCGTTTGGTTCCATACAATAAAACACTTTTGTTTTATTTTTAGATCACTATATTGTTATTTATATACTTTTAAATTGAACATCACTTGGTTATATTATGCGTAACTTATACGTATATTATAAGTGGTTTGAATATACATATACATATATATATATATATATATATATATATATATATATATATATATATATGTAGGGTTTTAAAAATAAAAGAAATTATAATTTTAAAACACTATAAACTTTATTTCTGTAAATTAATCGCGATCGACCGGCGTCATCCACGTCCACGGCAAGAATTTTTAGTTCTGGTCTCTTGCAGCTGGAAGCTGCGTCCACGGCTACGGTTTTTCGTTCTCTCTCCTCCCACATTCCGGCCACCTCGAGAAATAATTCGTCCCGAATTATTCCATCGCGCTCCCTGACTCCTTCGTGCTTACTTCTTCCTCTAACTCCTGTGTTTCATCCAGTATTTCTTCACTCGTCATGGTTTCATCTTCATCCACTTCTTCGAGTTGTTCATAATGGTCATCTTCGTCCTGTATCCACGGCTTCATTTTGTCTGCGCTGCTTTCGGTTTTATTAGGACCTTCGTGACTACCTTCCTTGTGCACAACGTATCTATCAAAGCCCTTTTCGGCTACTATTCGGTATGGTCCTAGAAATTTCGGTCGTATCTTCAGCCCAGTTCCAAACTGCGTGCGCTGTATAGCTACGAGATTTCCAACATGATATTTTGTCGCTACTTTTCGTCGCTTATCAAAGGTCCCTTTGTTCTCGGCCTGCATCTTCAATATCGCCAACTTCGCGCGTTCTCTGGCTTCATTACGCTCACTCTCGAATTGCTCCGTCCACTCTTCTTCGATTATCTTCATAACTTCGATGTCTTGGTCAGTTTTCATCTTCGTGCCGAACATTATCTGGAACGGTGTCGTCTGTATGGCACGATGAAAACTGCTATTCAAAATCCTCTGCAAATTGTTGACGTGCTTGTACCATTTTTCTGGTTTGCTCAGTGACAACTTCGTTAGAACTGGTATTGTTGTTGCATGCAAACGCTCCACCTGCCCATTACCTCTCGGAACTCCGGCTGTAATAAAGTAGAGTTTAATGTCATGGGATCTACAATACTCACGAAACTGATTTGATGTAAATGCTCCACCCCTGTCCGCAATAACTCGTAATGGATAGCCAAATGTGTTTGCAATCGTTTCACATTTTTTAATAACTTCGTCTGCGTTTAGAGTTTTTGTTGGAAACAACCAGCAAAATTTTGAGAATCCATCTGTGACTGCGAAAATATATTTGTAGTCTTTCCTCGTAGTGCTTAGCGGTCCAAGATGGTCGACGTGGAATGTTTCCAATGGCCTATCTCCCTTCGGTATTGGATTGAGTAGCCCCTCTTGCTTTCCGTACTTTCGCTCTGCTAAAATGCAACGGACACAACTGGCAATGCAGTAATCTATTCTACGTTTTAAGTCTTTGATATAAAACTCGGCCTCAATCTTCTTTTTCATCTTTGAGTGGTGAAAATGACCTTCTTCATGTATCGTTCTAACAAGCGAGCCTTTCATATTGTCCGGAACAACATACAGAGTTTTACCGTTGACTTCCTTACATAAAACGTCGCGATGCAACAAATAATCTTTGTACGGTCCATGCTTCAAAGCTTCGATTATAGCGCTAATCTTTTCATCTTCCTTCTGTGCTTCTTTCAGTCTGCTTAAAATTCCTCGTTCAGCTTGTGCACAAAAAGCAATAGCGTTCCTGCTAAGCGCATCAACGTGTCTTATCTTCGTTCCTGCTCTATGTTCTACCTCAAATTGAAACTCTTCTAGCAAAAGAGACCATCTGGCGATTCGTGTTACTAGGTCCTTTTTATTTAGCGTCATCGTGAATGCCTTGCAATCTGTAACGAGTTTAAATTTCTTACCAAGCAAGTAAGGTCGAAATTTTTCAACCGCTTTCACTACAGCTAGCACTTCTAGTTCATAACTGCTCCACTTCTGTTGCGCTTCGTTCGTCTTTCGGCTCATGAAATGAACAGGATGTAATTCTCCATCGGCTGAACTGCGTTGAAGTACTATGGCTGCTATCCCATGCTTGCTAGCATCGGTATGTAACTCCGTGTAATCATCGTAACTGAAAATTTTTAAGACTGGTGGCGTGGTTAGCATCGTTTTTAGTAACTCGAAAGCTCTTCTTTCTTCTTCTCCAAATTTAAATCGGGCATCCTTCTTAAGCAGGTCAGTTAATGGCTTTGCAACAACGGAGTGACCTGGAATAAATTTTCTAAAATAGCTAGTTAAACCCAAAAAACTCTGAAGCTGCTTCGTCGTTTTCGGTTCCGGAAAATTTTTAACCGCTTTCGTTTTCAACGGGGAGGGTGAGACTGTTCCCCCTTTCACAACGTGGCCGAGGTACTCAACTTCAGTCTGTAAGAATTGGCACTTTTTCCACTTGATTTTTAGTCCACTTTCAGCAGAAACATCTAACACCTTCTTCAATCGTGTGATGGCCTCTTCTTCTGATCGTGCTGGAATGATAAGATCATCAATATATGTAATAACAATATTTTGGTTTATGAGGTCTTTAAATGTAAAATTAATAAACCTCTGAAACACGCTTGGCGAATTGCACAAACCAAATGGTACGCGCAAAAACTCATACTGGCCTTTCTGTGTGACAAAAGCGGTATATTTTATGCTACTTTCTTCAATAGTCACGTGGAAAAATCCGTTTTCCAAATCAAGTGTGGTAAAAATCGAAGCACCTTGTAGTTTATCTAGTTGATCATCAATCACCGGCAGCGGAAAGTGGTCTTTGTGAATCTTGTTATTCACTGCTCTAAAGTCGATACACAAACGATACGATCCATCCTTTTTCTTCGCCAGAACCACAGGGCTTGCGTAATCAGATGCACTTTCTCTGATAATGCCATTCTTCAGCCACTCTTCCACTTGATCGTCAATCACTTTCTGCTCTACGGGAGGAAACCTTCTCGGACTTTGGAATACTGGTTTCTCATCTACGGGTATAATTTTCATTTGAATCGGGGATCGTTTTAACATTTTAGGTGAATAATCCTTAATCATTGTTAGAATCGTATTGACATTTTCCTTTTTCAAGTTATTTAGTTCAACTGGTTCAGTCTTCGAAGATTCTGTATCAATGGTTATATCAGCTAGGAAACATTCTGCTTCTCTTCTTTCAGGTTCAGTCTTCATCGAAGTCTTCTTTTTAAGAGAAGCAATACCGCCATCTATTACCACAAAAGCACGACCTAAAACACTCATTCCAAGAAGCATCGCCTGTTTTATAACATCATCGTTGACTATGTGAATCTCAGTGTTCTCGTAAGTATCTCCGCATATCTCAAGGTTGGTTTTGTAGTATCCTTTCGTGTAGACAACGCCACCCACTCCGTCTACTGAAAGTATAAGATCCCTAAAAATAGAGGAAGGACCAATTAAATTCATAAAGGATTCTTTTATTAGACAAACGTCGCTTCCTGAGTCGACTAAGGCCTCCATCGAAACACCATTTATTTGTAAAGTTATTAACGGACGTCGGTTCACTGTCACGGTGTGTGCACTAGTTGACGGTTGATGTCTATTTGGACAATCTGGCTTCTTATGTCCGAACTGGTTGCATTTAAAACATTTCGGCCCCTTTTCCTTTTGGGGACAACTGTGGAATTCGTGTGCTGCTGAACCGCAATTGAAACAATATTTTGACACCGAGTATTTCCCACTATCATGCTTTTTCAACGCCGCCGTTCTACTTCCGCCGGTACCATATCGATTGGCATCGTCTTTAATTTTTTCGTACACGATCAATTTTTCTTTGAGATCTTGTATCGTTTTCGCGCCGTATAAAATTGATTTACTGTTCGGTGAATCGTCTATACCGTCAATCACATAACTTATTATTGATAGTTCGTCTATTTCTACTTGCGTCGCGATATCTATCATTCTGTACAAATATTCGCGTAAAGATTCGTTATTCTTTCTCCTTCGCGCCCGAAGTTGTTTATGAACTTCTGCACTGCTTACCTTCGGCAAAAATTCTTCATAAAGAGCCTCTTTCAGCGCGCGATACGTAAGAGGTTTCGCTTCACATTCTACGTACAATTTTGCTGCACCTTCCAGCGATCTTTTGCATAATATAAATCGTTGTAGTTCGTTCAGATGGAAAGTTGTAGCATATTGTTCAAATTCCGTAAACCATTTTCGTACACTCATCGTTTCGTCACCCGTGAATTTACGAATCATTGCTTCAATATCTGAAAAGTTGAATTTCATCCTCGAATCGCAATCATCAGTCTCCAATCGAGTACTTTCTAGCCTTTCGCCTTGACCGCTTTGGCGGTTTTCTCTCCGTCTAGAACTCATTTTCACTAGAATTCATAAAATTAGTAAAAAGGAATTTGGTTAACAGATTTATAAATTGCAATACAACGGAACTAGTTAGTGTTACTTCAATATAACTGAAAATTTTTAGATCAAAATCCAAAGCTTAAATTCAAGCCCAACAATTCAGTATTTTTAATTAAACTTTCTCACTCACAAAATATTAATATTTTACTTTATGAAAATTTCTTAAACTTGATCTTTTTCCACAATATCAACCAAAAATTATTATTTGACTTAGATTTTAACCACGCACATTTATCGTTCCGTTCTTTCGTAAAATGAAATCCGCTATTTACCGCTACCGTTCTTTCAATTTGATTTTAAGCACTTTCTGGTACATGCGCTCTCGAATAATTAAATATATCCACAAGAACTAACTTTTTCTCAATGCCGAAAGATATTTACCGCTCAAACTTTTCGATTTGATAGATTGAAAATTCTTTTATGAAACAATTTTTTTTTTTTTTTTTTTCAGTTTATGTTATTCTCATCGGAATTATAATATTCAACGGGAAATATCGCGCGACTTGAATTAAAATAGAAAGAATTCTATTGCGATTTCAATGTACGATTATTATAAACTTTTTTTTTTTATAGGTTTATCCCGGTTGAGCCCCCATGTAGGGTTTTAAAAATAAAAGAAATTATAATTTTAAAACACTATAAACTTTATTTCTGTAAATTAATCGCGATCGACCGGCGTCATCCACGTCCACGGCAAGAATTTTTAGTTCTGGTCTCTTGCAGCTGGAAGCTGCGTCCACGGCTACGGTTTTTCGTTCTCTCTCCTCCCACATATATATATATATATATATATATATATATATATATATAATAT